>VXAC01000038.1:1099975-1170849 GCA_013399225.1 Rhipidura dahli
AAAAAAGAGATGTCAGGGTGAAAATTCCCACGTGGGTAGCAGTGGGAATGCTCTTTTGTCCATTTATACTCAAGAATGGATTTCATTTCAAAATGGGGGGAAAAGATACAGGACCTGCATTAATTACGAGCCATTTGAAAAGCAGCAAGAAGTAGAAGCGAGGCTACGCAAGGTAAAGGAAAGCTACTTTGGTCTGACTTTTGCTTTCCTTTCCGAGCTGCTGCTTCCCTAAGTGGCAAGCAGTGGAGGTCAGAGGCCAAACGCAAAGGATAAGCGTCAATGGGAGGCCCTGTGGTGTGACACAAGTGCATAGTGGTATATTGTCCACAGCCCATGAAGAACTTGTCAACAGCTCCGTGAGAATCCCTCAAAGGAGCGTCTACAGTTTCATTGCATCCTGCTCCCTGGAGGCAGTGGCAAATACCCAGGGAAGCAGCAGCTATATAAGCAGGATGGCTCTCTAGGAGCTCTGCTGCCTTTGAGTATTTGTTTTTATATATTGGCAAAAAAGACTGTCAGTAGGAAAGGCTTCCAAATTACTGGGAAGTTCTACACAAGCAAGAATGGCTAGACTAAAAATTACCCATGCCTCAGAAAGCTAGAAGTCAACAATACAAATAATATTTGCTAAATTGGCTCATATTTAAACCCCTGCAAAAGCTTCTTGTGACACCCCAATGCCCAGATTTTCATTCTCCTGTGAATCATGAACTTAGCTAAGCTAGGCTTTGATGAACCCAGATTTCCTACAAGGGAAATAACCAAGACGTAGAGTCTTTTTCATGAAAAATTAAACATCAAGTTATCCTATGAAATGCAACCTCCTGCAATAGGCAAGCTCTAATTCCTTCTCCCCACTGCAGTTATCAAGGACAGCATGAAGAGCATCTACCATTAAATGATAATGGTCGGATTTTTCAATCCTGGTATACAGCTAATGGAGTTGAGCAGAAGAGAATTTTTCTCATAGTTAAGGAAAAATTCTGCCTTTCTAGAGAGGATTTCACTGATTTTAATCAGTTTAAAAGTATGCAATAGCATACACATTGCCTTTGTTCTGATTTTATACAGCTCCCAGAACAACTGAGTGAGAGCCCAGGAAAGGGTTTTTAGGCCTAACATCATACAAGTAATAAATCATCATCCTGATTCTATTTTGAACAGGAACCAGGAAACAAGCTTGAACTGAATTCTGTCTCTAACAATACAGACAATAAAGAGGTTCACCAGGAAAAGAAATCAGAAGAAATTAAACAGCATCTGTTTGGTGGATGAGGCCCAAAAGTGTTGAGGATGGACATGCAGTCAGGTTTATTTATAAACAACAGGACTAATCAGACAGTGAAAGTATAGGGTGGGTAAAAAGTGAAAGAAAGCAACATTTTGTCCTCTTGGCAGTGGATTTTAAAGAAACTGCATCTTGTGTTTCTGCAGAATGGGTAAGAAATGGGTTTGGGGCTGCAAAACACATTTTAATGAATCTCTTCTGTCTCTTAATGATTCAAGCATTCTGTATTTTCTACCTTACTCTCCAACTCTCCCTTAATCATCATTTTCAACACAGTAAAATGTGCAAAAAATGAAGATCCCAGTATCCCAGTCACGTAACTTTAATGCAGTGAAGAAATTTTTGCCATCTGAGAGGCTGAGTCCAATTTCTGTATTATTTTTAACCATTTGTAGTGGCCTACAGGCATTTCTGTCAACTCTTCTGACTTTCAGCTGCATTACTGCAGATCAGCTGTGTTGAAATAAATGGGGTTGTGGCAGCATTAACCGAAACACAGAGATGAAGCAGACCCTGGCACTGTAAACATGATGCCATTTGTGAGATGAAATGTCACATGTTTACATCCACTGCTCCCCAAGCCAGAAGAGCTCAGACTCTCTCACTGAGCAAAGCAAAATTAAGAGCAACAAGTTTTTGGAAAATTGACTGGCAAGGAACCAAATAATAACTCATAAATATTAGAAAATGAGTTGAGCTTCTCTGAATGAAATACTGCCTGAATCATAATAAAATAAATACCTTACGATTGTTAATAACAACAGTAATGCACAGTTGTTTAAACTTCTGAGGGGTCTTGAAAATGCTGGCAAATATCAGCCAGCCAAGCCTGACAGCATCCCTCACCTTCAAGAGACATTAAGAGACACTGGAAGCAGTTGAAACCAAGAGTATCCAACTTGAATTAAGTCTTGCTGTTCACAATACTGGCACCTTCATCCCCTGTTGATCCTAGCAGGAGCTGCGACTTCTTCAAATCTATGAAAATTTGGCTTTCAGACCCAGGCCAAAAGCTGCCATTGGGGCACAGTCCCTCTGTTCCAAGCAAGATATTTGGATGCTTCTGTTGGGTTGAGTTGACAATGTCCAACAGGCATCCCAGCTCCCAGACTGATGGGTCAGAACTTTTGTCTTTGGAGCCTATGACAACTTAATTTACAATTTAGCATTACAAGCACTCAAAAAAACCCTTGGCACTTCAACCCACACATCTCTAATGCAATCCCACTCTTAACACTAAGCTTGCCTAAAAGCAGCCTGCCCAGAGAGCAGCTGCCTGCTGAGAGCTGCTTGCTCAGGGAAGAGGAGTGATGTGGAGAGGGGCTCACCGGGAATCAGAGCTCTGCACTGAGCCATGCTGCTGCTGCTGCTGCTGCTGCTGCCACAGGGGAGCAGCTTCATTTGGGCACATGTGAGGTGTATTGTGCTCTCTGCACAAAGCCACACTTTGATCAGCTGCCTTTAGAAACCTGGAGGGAAGCCCCTTTTAAATACAGTGTTTGAACCTTTGGCAATAGGAAGCTTTTTAGCCTTTTTGTCTGAAAGTTTCCCAGTAGGACACAAATGCTTAGGAAATCACAACTATACTCACCCTCAGAGGCCACACTTACTGGTTTTGTCTTGTGAGCTCCTTCCCCAGTTATATCAACAGGAGATGGATGTGGAATCTGAAGACCTTAAGGGATCACTCTACTTCTCATCTCTTAAGGCTCAAAGCCCTAAACAGAAGGGCATCCAAATTAACTGGATGCAGCTTTCAAATCCACTTTCAAAACTGACAGGTCCTGTTCCCTCCACCCCCTTTAAAGTCAAAATTAGCTTCAGCTTCTGCAAGCAGAATCAGGCTGTCTGTTCATCCCCACAATGATAGGATCAGCCCTAAACATGAGTAGTCTGCTCTGCCAGCACACGATCATTTCTTACGGGCTGTGGTTCTGAACAGAGCTGAATTCACTCCCTGGGATATTCAGTGTTAATGGGAGGAAGGAGAAGGAAATCGGAAACTTTCTTCTGCAAATCCCACAAAGTATTCCATTGGGTTTTCAGAAATGATAGAAAAAGTCACTCACAAACCTCATCAACTGCTAAGGGAGCACAACACAGAAACAATAAACCCTTCAGAGCTTTTTGTGGAAAATAGATGAGAGCAGTCTTTTGAACAAAAGCATAATAATCTGTGAACATGGGAGGCTGGCTGACTTGAGAGAAAACCAAGAAACTTAAAGGTGCTTCTAAACTTCTGCTCCTCTGTCCAGCCAAGACTATCCTGCAAAAAGTCAGTCCTGCATTACAACAGGCAACTTGACTTCATTGGATGATGGGCACTGTAAGGAGATGCAGAACGGAGAGAAACTAAGCAGAAAGAAAACAAAAATTATTTGCATTTTATTCACAAACCCACCAATCCCTGGAAAATCATAGTGTAGAATATGCACTGACCTCTAAAAATGAAAACCATGTTGAAAGGACTAAATGTCACTGTAAAATTAAAAGATAAATAGAATCTTTCCCTTCTATGGCACCGGTACTATGTGACTTTTAATAAATTATGTGAAAACAGATTTACAGACTCATGCCCCAAACTTATGCCTCCTTTGATAAGAAAACATGCAAACATAATGACCTAGAGAAGCAAATTAAATTCCCAGGACTGGATCATATTCAGAATAAAAACAAAGAGGTTCTTCAAAAGCTAATCTCTCAGAAGTCTCAGCACAACACGATACTCTCTCAAGGTGCAGATTTCTCTACCTTGCTGCTTATGTATGCTTCACTATGCAGAGCATAACAATAAAGAGCTTTTTTCGAATTCAGTTAAAAGCTAACAAATTATCTTAAATAACAAAAGAAGAGAAACAAGACCCTAAAGCATGAAATTAGAAGTTGTACAGACAAATACAGAGATGTCACTCTGCTAATTGGCTATTAGATTCATTTATTTTACTAAAATCTAGCATAGTGTTTTCTTTATCAGCTATGTCAGGCATTTCTGAAGAAATATATTCAGATATCCAAAGCAACACCTGCAATGAAAGGAAGTGAACTTTATCATTACACTGACCTGTAAACAAAGCCAACTGCCAAGGGTCTTCCAGGGAGCATCACCCTAATGAAACTGGAGCTGGCAGCTCCCTTCCCACTAATTTCTCAAAATCCAAAATATGAACCCCTAGGATTTACAGACCCCCCTCCCCAAAGCCTTCCCACTCACACCCTTTCCCGTAGAATTTGCCTGCAGAAAGGACCAGCACCAAAACATGGGAAGCCCACCCCATTGACAGGTCCTGTCACAGCTGCCACCATGGAAATGCTGCCCAGGAACCCCAGTGGCAACAAACCTGCAGACTGGGTTTAGTCAGACTGGGATTTTAGGGCTGCTAGTGAAGACAGAGCTGTAGATGTCTTGTGTTCTAATGAACCAAAGGAGTTTCAATTTCATCTCCCTCTGTGGAGGGTTAACTTCCATGCACAGCAAGGGAGCGTGAGAGCTGCTCTGGAGCAGAGGGGGTCTCTAGGATTACATGGAGCTGAGCTCCCTTCCTGAGCATTGTCAGAAAAAAAAAAAAAAATGAAATACCTGCTTCCCAGACTAGCTTCTTCCCTCAAATTTCTCTGCAGGGAAATTCCAATTTCTGAATCAGCAAGGAGGACCCACATAGGCATATCTTGCATTCGAGCAGCATCAGGTCAAGCTGATGTTACTCCAGCTGGTCACTTCAGACCAGTTACAAAAGCACCAACAAAATTTACTTCAACAAGTAAGAGTTTCTACAGATTAGAAACATGCATCTTTAACACATCCACATTCTCTTCCACTGAACCTGTGGAAAGCTTAAGGATATGTAAAATACCTGCAGGCTGATATCCCAATAACCCACACAGCTCCTGGCTTTTCCACATTCAGATTGATCTTCAGGCTGTAACCACTAATAATTGAGTGTTCATATTACCAAAACCTGGGTAATTGGTTAAAAGCATGAATCTAGAAATGGTTAAATTCTTTACTGTGTTCTGTTATTTGTATAGATATGGGGCTACAGAGTGGGGGAGTTAGGTTTATTTTATTATATTTAATGAAAGATCACTTTCTCCCATCAAGTCCCTTACATGTACGTGTACCAAAACTGTCTCTGTCCTGGAACACACTGAGGACTGTTCTTCAACTCGCCTTCAAAAGTTAAAACTGGGTTTTGGCATTTTTGTACTTAACTAGTACATTTATTGGTAATAGTCCTGCATTGTTCTGAGGAATTTCTCAAATAATCAAACATGACTGCAAAAAAGACTAATATTGCTTTTATTGCTTTAAAATTAAACGTGCATGCGCATGATGCAAAAACTATATTAAGTAATCCAGTGTAATCTGGATAATTATTTTAAATGCACACTCCAAACTTCCAAATGTGTCAGCCTGCAAGTCCACTTCCTATGTTTTTCTATCTGCAAGATCTGCAAGTAATTTAGTCTTGTTTTCACAGAGCGCAAAGACATTCCATTTGTTTACACTGGAGACAAATTTTGCTCAATTGACGCAATTCCATTGATTAAATAATGGCTTTCTTCCTCATTGTAGACAATTTCGGCCTTATATCATGACATAAAAGAGGTAAGTGATTGTCATCTCTGCTCATATTGTGTGACGGGCAGATTGTCAGGTATGAGCCTCACTGCTCAGTGACAGGACCTTTCCAAGGATGGATTTAAGTCTGAATGCTCATACCCTGTTCTGAAAACTAGGCAGATGATTAAATAAGTCAACAAAGGGTCAACTGCAGGCCAACTGCAGGTGATTTAACTGGAGGGACCTCTAGTAGGTCAAGTGAAATAAAGCAGATATAATTTGTCCAACTTCTGTATTAAAAATACAGTTGAAGACCAGCTTCTGTGTATCTGCCACCTTTGTGATAACCCTTCTTTAACAAGATTATTGGACATTCAGGTCCTCTTTACAGAAAAAAGTCTGCATACTCCATATCAGCATGGAGTTTTGCCTCAGAATCAGATGCAGAATTAGCTGTTGCCTTTGAAAAATAAGGAAAATAAAATCCTTAGCAGTCCAAGTGAATAGAGCACTGTTGAAATACTCAGCAAGGAGAGAGGCCTTTGTCCAAATGTGTGTGCACAGTGCTAATCCCAAAAGTATTCCTGTACCCGTCCACAGGCTCTTCAGAGCCTTAGCATATAACACAGCCCAAATTTCGACCCTGAAGTTTGTGGGAGGAAATAACCAGCACACAGGGCAGCTCCATTCCTGGGGTCAGCACGGGGTGTCCCGAGGAGTGAGAGGCATCGCAAGCCGTGGCACAGGAGTGGCACCGACAAGGGCACAAGCACTCCAGGGATCGTGCCCACTTCATCTCTTTTTAGCTTCCTACCAGAAAAGGCTTTTTAAATCTTATTTCAGTGAAGTACCAGTGACATCTAGTGGGCAGCTCTTCTACAGTCGCGCATCTAATGGGGCAAACCCGATTAACTTCCCAATTTCTTTGAGGGAGGCTGCAGAGCAAGGTTCAGACAGAGAATGGTAGATTTAAAAGGAAACTTTAAAGTTTTTCTTGTTCATTTCCCTGCTCTTATGAAGAACCAACTACAGCATAAGATAATGATGAATCAAGGAGTAATGGCTTAGGGTAGGTTTAGATTAGGTATTAGGAAGAAGCTCTTGCTACTATGAGGGTAGCAAGATACTGGAACAGGTTGCCCATCCCTGGACATGTTCAAGGATGGGGCTTTGAGCACCCTGGTCTAGTGAAAGCTGTCCCTGCCCGTGGCTGGGGGTTGAAACTACATTAGTTTTAAGGTCCCTTTCAACCTAGGCCATTCAGTGATTCTCTAACATTTGCTTTGTTCTCAACAAAAACTCACACAAACAGTTCTTAAAACCTTTCTGTGATGTAGCCACAGCCACACTGACCACACTTCCTCCTGAGCAGTCCAGCAACAAGCTGAGCAGTGAATCACTTGCTGCACTGTGACACTCTTTCTTCCCCCTCTTGTCCTACTCAGGACAGATATGCAGAATAGGGAGTGCTTATAACTTACCCACTTACCTGGATGAGCTATTGCAGTAGCAGGATATATAACTGGTGCAGGCAGCTTAGTTATATGCCTAGCCAGTCACCTCTGCAACACATCCATCCTCCCTTTCTCACAAATGCATCACAGTTTGTCCAAAACTGGGGGAAATTTCACAGATGCAACAAACAAACAAGCAATAAGGGCATACCTAATGGCCCAACCAAATTGCAATACTTCATTCCAAAAGGAAAAGCATGACCCCTCATTTCTCATTTTCAGCAAGAGTTTCAAAAACAGCCCACTCAAAGTGCTCTGCTTACACTGAAGGGTTTAGGTCCACCAGCTAGGGTTTAGCACACATGCAACAGTAACAGGGACTTTAGAAGGGACAAAAGCAGGCAGCTGTAGTTCTAAGTAGAACTTACCTGCATTTGCCTGTATATAATGTATCAGCAGCTAATCCTTTCCTAAATAACACTGCCCAAATGATATTTCATTTCTTAAAACATGGTAGAGACTTGTGAGGTTTCAGCAGTAATTCCAAACACTAAAACCAGCTAAAAGCTATAAAAACAACAGTAATTTATTTTCTGAATAAGATTCTACATAAGCACTTTATAGACACTCTTGAAACTTGCTTGAATAACACAAGGATTTTTTCTTCCTAAGCCCGTATCCAGACCTTGGCGGTTTCAGCTGCTGTGTGTGCTTCACACCACACAGCAACATCTGCTAGCAGTTAATTTGGAAAATGGGAGACTGTCACCACAAAATGTAGACCTTTTAAAATAAACACAAGAAAAATATTACCAAGCAAAAATAAAACTGCATAATAAATATAAGTGGGTGGTAGCTACACACCGGTAGAGAGGATTTTATAATAGATCAAACAAATCACCAGACCGAAACTGCCCTCCAAAGTGCTGGTTTCGAGAGACTGATGTTGTCAGGCTGAGATCTGGACCTCTCTCTCATCTTCCCTTGCCATTTCTTCCCCTGGAAATAAAAAAGTCCTAATCATCTATTTGCTTTCAAGGTATGGTAACATTAAAAATATAAATTTCCAAACCTAAATTTCCAAAGTACTCTGTCAGCAAGAAAAACCTGGTCTTTCTTCTTTATGAGCTCTAACTCACAGAGGAGTGAAGGAGTGCACTCCCTCCCAACATCAGATGAAATACAGCTTAAAAACAAAATCAGAACTCAGTTACTAGGCCTTGGTGGAAGTGTTGTTCTCAAATGGACAAAACTGTTTGTATTAAATAATGGGGGTTGGGAAAAAAAGCAAAGCTTCTCCTTATGTCTCTAGATTCTTCAGTATGAACAAAATTAAAATAATTCTGCAATCTTAAAAAAAAAATAAAATCGTGAATATTTATTTTTAAAATGTAGGGAGAAAAAAATCAGTGGTCCAGGCGGTATCAGCTGGCAGAGGTCACTTTGTGAGCCTTGCCAAGTGGGACTTGGTAGATGTTGTCAGGACCATATTGAAACAAACGTCCTTCCATGCCACTGAACCTCAGTCAAGAGTCACAAGCCCTCCCCTGTTTCCATTTAACTGGGAAGCCCACAGGCAAAAGGAAATTTTCAGCTACAGCTATCGATGGAATCTCCTGTACTGGCCTTTCTCCCAGTCTGGTGCTCTTAAGCAGCCTCCCCCAGGTTTTCAGGAGGACTGTAGCACCTCTGGTCGTGCAGCACGTTGTCTCACACGAGTCAGGCTTGTGCTTGGCTCCAGCAGCTCAAACCTGCTGACTGATCACAGGGGAGACTTACACACCACTGCTTAGGGAGAAGGGCTTTGTGCAAAGCTTCCCAGGAATCACACTGAAAAGAATAGTTGTTAAAAACAAAGTTGGGGCATTAAGGCTCTAAACTGGAGTACCCAGAGTGTTTTGGTGCACAAAATTATTTGGATTTGGCCAGCAGGTTTGATAAAGTTCCAGCTGAAGATAGTAGGGGAATAAAAAATGCTTGTACTATCATCAGTGGGGCAGAATAGAATCCCTGTTGAACATCAACACTGCTGGGGAGGATTTAAACAAACAAGCAAACAAAACCCAGAGAGATCAACTACCTATTTGCCATTCACAGCTATTTACACCTCTGTTGCTTTTTTCCTCATTCTGCCTTTTATTCTGGGAAGACCAGAAGGTGAAAAGTGAGTGCAGGGAGAGCCACTTTGATGGCTCCCACAGATGAATGCTGTTCTCAGCAATTCCAGTTTACTCTTGCAAAGGGCAATGCTTTCAGGTGGCTCCAGGCAGCGCAGGCAGTGCCAGCTCCCCACACACGGCACCAGTTTTGGGAGTCTCACCTAGAGGGGAGAGCCTGAACCAGATTTGTCTACAGTGCTAACCTCTCACAAAACCAGCTGAAAGTTTTGGAGACTCTCGACATCCCTGCTGCAGTCTAAAATCCCCTCTACCACTGCTTTGGGCCATTTCCACCCCTCACAGAGGCAGAGTAAAAACTAATGCGTTGCTATGAAAGCCTCAGGTAACTTCACTATCAGCACCATAGCAAGTCCACAAAAAGAGAGAGCTTTATAAGTAAAGGATGCTTTGGAAACATAAAGGACCCAAAAGATCTGGCAAAAAACCTGGAATAATGAAGGGAGATTCTGAGTAACTGTTCGTTCATGGAGTGCTGTCCATCCTGTTCCCTGTGCAAGGCTGAGCAGTCTCTAAGGTGCAAGCTATGTACAGGTGGAGAGGGCCTCTTCTGCAGTGGAAAAAGACATTTTGGACAGGGGTGAGCCCTGCACAGTGATTTGTCTGGCCCCTCAGGTCTGCCAGGAGCTACAGGAAATGGTATTCCCTACAGCAAAAAGCTGGCTTTTGTAGGCAACTGAGTGTGCTGCAACTGATGGTAGTCAGGTCAGATGTCAGAGGAGCTCTGGTGCCAGAAGGGTGATATATGGCTGGCATGAAGGGGATGGGGCGTCACCATCACCTTCCATCTGAAGATATCAAAGACACAGTCGGACACGAACAGATAACATCCACTCACACTTGGGGAAACAGGAATTCCAGGGCTTCCAAATATTTCTATCCACCAAGGTAGTCCCAATGAGTTAACCCCTGTGGAACTTAAAAGTATGCAAGGACATATGGTTATCAAGACAGAAAGAGAGAAACAGGAAGAAAAGATTTCAACAAGCAATTTCAGGTGTGCCAAGTGACTGATTTTGCTCTTTGATCTCAAGAGGTGTACTAGCCTGGAGTTCCTCTTCCTTCAGGATGGATACATCCAGCAGACAAAGCTGCATTTGCTATGGGGAGTGAAAGCTGTTACTGCCACCCCCCTGCCCTGGAGCTGTCCCTATACCCCAGACAAGGTTAGCCCTTGGCTAATGGAGGCTGGTTAACATTAGGCCTGTACTGTTTCCTTCACTCTGGTTGCCATGAGCGCAGCCACTTGTTCCTCTCCATCCTTTTGCTCTCAGTGGGATGAGGTCAGCACACAGCACCCCTCAGACCCCACAGCACTGGAAATGTTTCCATGCAGGAATCACTCTCTGCTGTCAAACCAAACCAGACTAGAGCTGGCCTGCTGGAGAGTCTTGTGTGTGTTTCACAGTGGGGACTGTGAAACTAGATCTGTTCACGTGGGAAATGTGCTGTGTGCTGGCTGCGACTTCGCCCATAATCCATAGGAATCACAGGTTGGGAATAGCACATCATCTGACACTTTTACTGGAGGTTCTCACTACCCTTTTATTACTGCAATATCGAGTCTGGCATTTAACCTTAATGATCTACTTGTAATTGTCTGAGGGGCTCAGCTCTTTCTCACTGTGCATGGATGTCTCACATCCGTACCGAGGACTGGGAATCTTCCCAGTATGGTACAGGCAAATCCCTGGTGGCTTATCTGCCTTACAGGCTTTTACAGCTCAGATCTCCATATCCCTGCATTGCATTGTTTCTCCAGCAACTGCACTACACACTTCAGAGCTGTAAGCTGTGTTCCCTCTCCATTTTTGTTCTTCAGAGCAGCCAGTTCTCCCAAGAAGCGTTTAAAGGGTTCCACTGACACAGCCTGGTTTGAAATTGGCAGGCGACAGTGAGGACACACACAAGTCAGAGCAGCTCTTGCTCACACGCTTGATTTGCTGTTGGGATTCCAGAGCTGGTTTTTACGTCTGTCACAGGGTGTCTGTCATCACTTCTCTTCAGAAGCCCAGCAGGGTATCCCAAGCAACACCAGCTTTGCAGTAGGGAAGAAGGCTCCTTTCTTCCCAAGGTTTTTTAGTGGCAAAATCTCAAACAACAGAGTGAAACAGTGTGTGTCAGAGCCCGGACTGGAGAAATAAGAAAAAAAGCACCAAGCCAAGCAAAAAAAAAAAGCTTTTCCGCCCACCCATTTTTCCTGTGAGCCCAAACTCTCCCTGACTTATGGCAAGCACCCTGGAAAATATAAGATTTTTCCAAATTAGAAGACCATATGTCCCAACCACAGTTCCTTTCCAGGGAAAATCATAGAAAGTCCTCCCACATTCATAGTCTACTCCAGTGGGAACCAGAAATTCTTGCTTACCCTTTCTCCTGGGATCCTATGGGAAGAATGAACAGGGAGTGGTTTCAAGGAGGACTTTGTGGTACTAAGCTCCAGACATCACCAGCATCACTAATTTATAAGCAGATACCTTGGAATCAGTTACACTCTGCTACCTTCTCTCTGCAAAATTAAAGGAAAACACAAGTTCTTCCTGGTTTCAGACTCCCCTCTCAGCTCAGGACATGCACCACCACACTTGTGGTGACCTGTCCATCTGATGCTCTTGTCCCAGCTGCTGGCCCCTCTGTTACAGCCATCCCAGCATCCCAAGACCCAGAGGGCCACACGCACCCATATCCTCAACACACAGCTGTGGGCACAGGACCAGTTGGACATCAGCTGAACCTGCACATCAACCACTTGCTTCAGTCCCCTTTCATCCATCAGATCTTGCTGGTGGCACCTGTCCCAACACAAAAATAAAAACAACAGTGCAGTCATCAAGAGGCCACCACTGCAGAGGCCACCACATGGGCCAGAGGACACAGGAGCCACAAGCAGGTGGCTCCTCAGGCCACGGTGCACAATCCAGCCAAGGACCACGCCGGGATCCCTTCTCTGAGAACCACAGCACACCTTCACCACCTCTGCTGCTACCCTGGGAGCAAGATACAGGTACCCCTGAAAGCTGCTCTCCTTCCCTCAGAAACCTGACCCAGATGCATGACCCTTCCCAAAGCTTTTTCAATCAGCTGCCCATGTAGGGTCCATTTAAAGTCCCCTTTTACCATTCATTAATCACACCAAATATGCACAGCATTGTGCCTGGGAATTGAATTCTGAATTCTAAAGATTCCTTTGCAGTGATTTGAGGCTGTCCCAGCAAAGCCTTTTTTTCTTCCAGGGAGACTGAAGAACATCATATTCATCTGTGGGCTCCTAATCCCTTCAGACTACTTTAAAGAGTTATTTTCAAATTACTTTCAACTTCTTTGGCTAGATATTACAGGAAAGAATGCAAAGAAGATCTTATCTGAACCCTGACATGCAATGACCTCTTTGCTCCATTTCATCACTGGTTCTACAGTCATGTTATTAGGGATAATACTGGGAATTATAGGATTATCTCAGGCTTTCAGATACATTTTGCATTGACTAATTTATTCTGTCTGTCCTTTCATGAATGCCTGATGTAACATCTGAGACAGAGGGTTCATAAGACTTAAGGTATCAAGCTTTCACCTTATCACCACTGTTTGTGGTCTTGTGGAACCTCAGCCTGATCTGCAGCTGGGTGTTACCAGTGTGTGACCCCAGACATGTGATGGTACATTAAAAGTGCAATTAAATATCTGGTTAGCACAGCCATGGATGGAAAGTTAAAGAGCTGGTGCTCTGTGTACGCCGCTGTGCGTGTAAGCCATATCTGGCTGCCATGTGTGCCCAGAAGCAGTTCTTTCTCAGGGTATGCTGAAAAGCTCTGTCACCACAAGTCAGGCGCACCCTTGATACTTTTCATAAGGCTCCAGAGGAAATTAATGTTGGTTCTTCCAGGTTATAGTTTTTATATGCTAAAAACCCCTACACCAGCTGTATCATATGGAAAACAGAAACGGATCAGAACACAGGTAACATAACCCACATGCAACTGACAATGCAAGTACAGGTCTGATGTTCAGCATCTGACAGAATGATATGGGAGGCAGAGAGTTGTTTCCCTCCTTAAAACATTCTACATGGGTGGGAGGAATGAAAGCAACACCAAAATGTGCAGCCTGATTGTGACTGAAGGTGAGCTGTAAAAAGGGAATAGTTGTTATTGAAGGTGACCTTTAGGTTTGTAGTAAGTCCCTGGTAATTTCAGTGTGCTTTGTCCTGGGACATAGGTGACCAATCTGCAGGTATCAAGAGATTCTGTGTATTCCACCAAGCTCTGAATGATTTGGTCCTGAAGACAGAGTGGATAAACAGTAGCGACACAAGCTCTGCCCTTGTTGCCAGCACAGGACTCAGTTTAAGAGAAGACTGGATGCTTGATAAGTGCTCTGATGAGACACAGAGATAAAAAGCTCAGAGGTCACTCCCATGGTGATAAATCAGTATAAAAGTGGAATAATCAGCAGTGAGTCAAACCAAGGACAAAACAATCAACCAATATGAGGGCTCATTTCCTGACATGCTGGATGTGAGATATAGGAGAGCTTCAAAGCAAACCCTCCAGACAGCATTTTGGGTGAACTGTCCCTTCTCCCATTTACTCATTTGCAGATCCTTTCTGTGGAATAAGGCAAGAGCATTTATACATATAGAGACAGGCTGTGTTTTATGGGAACAGTGAAGGTGTGCTCATAGCAAAATACATCTTGTGCCCAAAACTCAGCACCAAATTTTTCAGTAATTGTCAGTACTAGTAGCTTGTAAATGCACCCTTTATATATAATGTTTGAGTATAGCTGCAGGGAACTTGACATTGCCCACACAAAAATTCCTCTTTGGAATCCATAATTACTCCTGTATCCTCATTTGCTGTTTTCACTGTCTCTGGATTTGCCTCATCAGAAGAATTCTTCTTTTAACCTGGTTTCATATCAAAGCAAGGTCTATCCTCATCAACACACAATTTATCACAGAGAGAATGAAGATTTACATCTCTTCTGCCTGAAAAAATGAAATAATCTACCAAAACAGCTCAGCGTGTCTCCAACTGCAAAGTCAGTGGAGCTGACTGTCCACTGGCATGAGAAAGATCTTGGTTACAGAGAGGGTCTCACACTTTGACAAATTTATAAACCTTAGATGTGTAATTTTCACATGGCTGAGCTGCTTCACCCATTCAAAACTAAGGCCTTGAACCAGGGTTCCCCTATTGCAAACAATAAATGAGCTGCAGTTCTTAGATACAAGCATACAAGTTCTTAGACACAAGTTAGTTCTCAGCAACAAGCACAGAGGACACACCTGACTCAGTATGTAAAAGGCAGGTAACAAAATTTAAACCCCCCATTCTTTTGATTTTGGGCTGTTTGCTGTCACCCAGTGCATTCCAGCTTGAACCTTCTTCCACAGGCATGACACAAGTAACCCAGCTTGGGTCAAAGGAGACCCAGGCAAACAGCATTTGCCTTTTACAAGCCACCAGACTGCTGTGCAGGCAGGTCCTCAATGCCAAAGCAGAAACCAGTCCCTTTTTCTTTCCCATTACCATTCCTTTCTCTGCTGAGCAAAGGAAAGGGTGGAACTAAAAATAACATATCAGATTTATGCCTGGCCTGCTGCATGCTTTCCTAGCTTGTAAATGCATTACATGTGGCATCTAGGAATAAAGTGCTCAGCCCCAAAAAGGAAGGGGAAATGCATAGGAATGAAACCCCATGTGGGCATAGTTGGTGCTGCTCTGCCCTGCTTAGCAGGCTAAAATGCTGCTTCAGCTGGGGCTACGTTTTCTCAACTTCAGCTGCACTATGACCTCAGATGACCCAGGCTGCTGTGAGTCTGGCCACTGTACATTTGATCCAGAACACGGAGCAACTGGTGTCATTTTCAGTCAGTGTTAAATCCAATCTGACCTAGATTGAAAAGCCCTTACATCCCATCTCTAATCCCTCCAGTTCCATCCAAGCAGTGAGGCCTATAGCAAGCACAGCACATGAACTTTAAGAAAAGCAGGCAAACAAATCAAGTTTCACAGAAATCTAAAAACTCAGATTTCAGGAAATCAATCCCAGTAAAACTCTCCATATTCTCCAGAATAATATTTCTCTGTCTTGCTCACTTTCAGACCATTCTGTGACAGTAAACAGATTTTATATTTCTTCTGTCTCTCTCTCCCTATAAGACAGACTGAAGCAACAAAATATTCATTACCTCTTTTTGGCCTTCTAAAAAGGTACATCTTGCATGGATCTTGCAGGAAGTTTTTAAAAAAAAAATAGCTACAATTTTAAAACATTTTGCTTCAACATGCCAAACATTCCATTTCACATTTTTTCCCGTAAAATCACAATTCTCAGCCACAGCCACTTCATCAGTATAGAAATAGCTGATTTTCCCACAGTCTCTCCAACAAGTCAGACAGCAAACCTGCAGTAAGATGGTTCAATTTCATTGGAGTCAGCACCTACTGAGCAATGTGGTTTTGGTTTCTTTTAAGCATTCAAGAAATTTTCTCATAACAATGCCAGATGGCCTTGCAATCAAAACCTTTGCCTTCAACCTGCCACCTCCAAATTCACTGCTGATAGTCTATGGACTTGAATTTAAATAGAAATACATAGAAGATGTTTCAGATTTTTTTTTTTAATACAACAAATTACCTCTGGAATGACAAATCTGCCAACTGCATTAGCTGTTCTCTGGCTTTCACTTGCCTTTCCAAACATTATGTGAAAAAATGAGAAAGAAGGAAACTAAAGAAATATCTCTTGACTACCATCACAAAAGAAATTGTTCACAAATTCACCTCCCCACACCCTTAAGCTGAGAAGTGAAGAGAAGGGCAATCTATACGACCTTTCCCCATCATTTTGCTTTGAAATATGGGGTAGGCAGAACCAATTGATGTGAGCAGATTTAGTAATATAAACACCAGTGGCAACTTCTTATATTTAACAACATCAGGCCTTCTCCAGGACAAAGAGTCACAATAAGAATACTCGTTATGTAGTCTTGCAAAATGTACTGTGTATTTAAAAAGAAAATATTTGCTTATCAGTTGTTGCTGTACAATGTCAAACACACAGTAGCTACATGATATTTTAACCTTACCCCCAAGCTACAAGGAAATTGAGTAGATAGTTGGTTTTCTAGTGTCTTTAAAGTAACTTAACATGAAAGGTCAGACTTAGGGAAAACCAGAGATAAGCTGCCCAACAAGGCCAGCAGAGCTGAGGAAACATGGAGAAACAATGTGCAATGGATATGCCAATGTTTGCTTAGAAACATGTCATAAATGTAACATTTAGTGATGGTTCAAAGCACCCCACATGAATACGGAGTGGAATTTACACAGGAAAAGAAAGGACATCAAAGACCTGACTCAGAGAGTAGAGAGATGGCTGTGTTAACAATCTTAGACCAGTTTTAATTAACTTTATGATGTACTGCCATAGTTACTGGTCTTGTGATCATGCACCACAGTCAATCATATTTCCCACAGAGGGCCCGCACTGAACAGCATCTCGTACAAATTTCTTGCCACAGCGTATTAGCCCTTTGTGATGACAAAATGATGAAACAGGAAAAATGTGCCTGGACCTGCCTGGGATAGACCCTGTCCCCAGTCATGCTCCAAAGTTCTCCTGAGATTTTTCCACGTGCCAGCTCAGTCAGACAACATTCACAGGGACACAGGAGTGGGATTCAGGGACAGAAATGTCACGTGCCTCCTTTGGCCATGGTCCTGAGCCAAAGCTTGGGCTACACTTCAAACAAACTGGTGAATGGATGCTGGAAAATCGCTGCCTTAAAGGAGGTGCAAGTGCCAATTTGAATGAACTCTGTTTCATCTGATATTCCCCCACTGTATACTTGTGACACTGTTCTTTGCCCTAATTTTTAAGAAATTTTATTTGACTGAAGTTTTGAGTGTTCCCCCTGACTTCCATAAGGTTGGGGTTTATTGTACACCAGTCAGTTCTCTCACACACGGCATACAGTGCCCGAAAATTTCAGGTTAATTAACTCACATCTGGTTTTCCACAAACAGAAATGCTGTGTTCTGCTGCCAACTACTATTGCTAGCTAAAGTGCTTTGTGCTCACTCTTGTTTGGGGATGAAACCAGGGAATCTTTGATTTTTAAATCTATATTCTGTACGTCTGATACCTTGTTAGAAAGCCAAGGGTTATTAATTTCAAAAACAGAAGGTAGAGTTTAATGAATAATGAATAGCAGCTGTTGGAAGCAAATCTTTGCAGCCCTGGGACCGTCTTTCCCTATGTTACAATTACACTTTGATTGACCTCAACAATAACTAACAAGCATGCCCAGCTGGATCATAAACCAAGTATATACTATGTCCAGATATGGTGTAAAATTTCACATCAATGGAACACTCACTGTCAGTCTAACTTCATCCCATCATACGTCAATCAGACTTACAAATAAACTTACTAGAGCTGGGACACAGTATTTTCCCAGGGAAAAAAAAGGTTCCTTACTGGCAATGAATGAACAGTTTAGAAAAATCACAATTACATTGGGATGGCTCAGTCTCTGAAGAAAAGCCTTTTGCCATGGCAGACATGTGGGGCTTGTTCGCTGTGCAAATATTTAGGGGCTTTAAGAAGGAGAGCCAGATTTCCAGGCTGCCTGAAAGAGCTTTTCCCCCATAGCTGGGAGGCTGAAAGCAGAGAAAGGTGAAGTTTGGGCTGATCAAGCAGCTGACATATTTTCTCTGTGAAGGAATGAGTTGCACTGGGACCGGGATCTTTCAGGGGTCTGTGGGTGGGAGGCCCACAGGGTTCACTGGGGATACAGTACCTCCCACCTGTGAAAAACTACATAGTGCTACACCTAAATATGGGATCTGTCTAAACAAATGGGAATAAAAATGCAGGGACAAACTGTTTACACACTCAAAACCAGAAAAATCTGGCCTGTGCTGTTTGGTGGATGGATTACTCACAGTTTTACATCCTGTCTTGTCAGATAGGAACTTTGGTCTATAGCCAAACAATATTAGGGATGAGCCACTGGTGAATAAAACACTCCAGCCTCTGGATTTATATATACTCTCAGCTTTCTAACACTTTATCCTCCATCTCCTGACAGTTCCTGGTGAAATAGAGAAGCAACAGATCTTTCTCTCATTAAGTCGTTGGAGTCTCCAGTTAAAACCGTTATATACTGTTAGTATATATTACTATTTGTATTATTATTTATAATGCTAAACAAAACAAATTGTCATAATTTCTTCCTGTCCATGAACTGCATTACTACAGACCCAAAAATGTTGTTACAGGCATTTTTTCAAAGGGCACAGCACAGCTATGCCAAATTACTTGGATACCCAAATATCCCAGGTTTGGTGTCCCACTTTAATTTCCCCAGTGTGCTCTGTGAGACCCCATGGTGGCACCTCATGCAATCTGCACTGAGGAAGAGCCAGCTCAGCTTGCACGTTGTGTTTTCTGCACCACAGAGCTGAAACTGCACGTCCTGCCTCTCTTCAGCAGAAAACAAAGTCAAGCACATCTTGTCCCCTTGCAGCTTCCCCTCTTCTGCACCTCATGGAACACGCTGAGAATAAAGCAGATCACACAACAAACACCGACAGGGATTTTGCCTCTGTTGCTTGTCTTTGCTTTGCATTCTCCAGCTGACACTGCTGCTCCAGTAATGGCTCATCACTGTTCTCAGTCTTAACGAGAAGCCCTGTTATCAGGGTTTCCTCACCTCATCCATCTTCACATAGAACTTCTTTACAGATTCCTATCTGACCTCAAATGTTTTGCTCTGGGGAATAAATGCCACCATACCAGGTGTGGGTTGCATACGCCCACTGATTTCGATGGAACCAGAAATGTAATTAATTGAAAGGCAGTTGGCAATGCCTTGGTTCCAGCCACATGGCTGCAGGTATAAACTCTAGCTATGGTTTCACTTCAAAAAGCAATATACTGTTCTTGCTAGCACAAAGAGAAAGAAAGAAAAAAAAAAAAAAAAAAAAAAAAAAAAAAAAAAAAGCAAACTACTCACCAGTAGGTAAAATTACACACCACCACCAGGATAAAGCAAATTCCCAGTAGCTCACACCGTCCCCTACCAGGTCAGCAGGCACAACAGGCTGAGCTTGTAGCACACACAGACTTTTGACAGACCCCAGCCCAGGAGGGTGGATGTGGGAAGTGAATTCCAAAGCCGAGGTCGGGTGTCTCTGGCTGATCCCAGATACGAGCGCTGTGCTGCAGGAAGGGAAGCAGCCTCCTGGGTCACCATTTGGGGCTTTATAGGTTCCAAGTGACACCTTGAATTCTGCCCAGGAACTTATTAACAAGGAGCAAGGCTGACCTCAAGTGTTCCTGGCATGGAGCTCCGCAGTGTGCAGCAGCTCCAGTTTCCACAGCACTCAGCACACAGCTCCATATGGAGTGCACAGGGATAACACAATCCAGCCTCAAGGTGTCAAAGGCATGGAGCACTCTGACCAGCCTTCTCCACTGAACATAAAAGACCCATTTTTCTCAATAGTAGCATAAGAGGCGGAAAGACATGGATATTTTGTCAAAGACTTTTCTCGGAGTGTTTCTATGCCCTGGACACCACTAATCTTGGAGCACTTATAAAAGACTGATTATCGACCTGGTCTGTGCTTTGAGAATTTCCTGACCTCACCCTGATGGAATTAATGAAGTTACCTATGTGTGAAAGCAGCATGGGGGGTCACAGCAGCCCCAAAACTCCTCAGGTGTGAAGATTATCTAGGATATACTTGGGAAATTCTAGTGGATAAAATGTCTGTCTGTTCTCCAAGAGCTTATTTCTGCCATGCCTCACTGAAGGTTTAGCCACTTAATTTCTCCACATTCTCAATTCAGGACTGAGCTGTACCAACCAGCTTTTTTTCTTTTTTTTTAATCTATTTAATATAGTTGAGCTGATTTTCTCCACATTCCTTATATTGCTACTTGGCTTTCTGACTGTAATTACACAAGCAATTCAAAGTACTTTAGGACTGGAGAAGAATCTAAATACTTCCCTTGGTTCTAACAGACTTGCTGGACCAAAACCAGAAATAAACAAATACTGCTGGGTAGATTCCTACACACATAATGGCAATCTGAATCTCAGATAGTCCAGCTACAAATGTCCAGCACAAGGCTGGGGACAGAATTTCTGGCACACACAGACTGTTTCTGTCACCAATTTAATATCAATAACATGCAGTAGGGGTTCAGATTACTCTGAAGCAAACTAGTCAATGAAATAAAATTACTAGATAGACAAAGCGAAGAATTATTTCAGCTTTTTGCCCAGTCTAGAAATCTGTAACATTTTCCTCTGTGGCTGAACTGGTGCAGCATCTTACAAGTACAGGCTCTGTGCTGAATTACCAAGGGTGTTTGCAGTTAAGTATCTTCCTCCCAAGTGATGAGTCAACAACATGAGGCTCCTGGGCCAAGTCACAAAGCTGGCTAAAACCTAGACATCAAAAGAGCACTTCAGTTAAAAAGCTTTCTAAGAGAAAGGGGTCACAGAAGCTATCTATAGAGACAGACTGACAGAAAGAGTGAGTGAAAGATTAAGGATGGGAAAGATTCCTTCTCCACAAAATTATGAACAGCAACTATTAAGGAAAATTCAAACATTCTGGTACCTTTAAAAAAACAACAAACCAATTTGTTTCTGAAGCAAAATAATATTAAAGTGATCATATCTTCAAAAATACATCTTTAAAAGCCATTCACTCTACACTACTTGGCTAGAAGGGAACTTCAAGTCACTCTCCTCCTCTAGGAAAGAAGAAAAATGAACCAAAGTTCTGAATTGCTCCCACAGAAAGGGTTGTACTTAGAGCTACATACACAACAAGGAGATGATCTGAATGTCAGAAAAATGTGTGATTAGGGGGTTCTCCCATGTTTTTTCCCTTGCCTGGAAAGGAATATGAGTTGGAGGCCATTTTTAAGCCCTTGTTGTCTCTGAATTTTCAAATCAAAGAGAAATTCTAGACATGGAAAATTGCAAAACAAGACTATGCAAGACAAACCCCTAAGGATACCAGTTATTACTATGCAATGGCTAAGAGAAAGCCAGTATGTTCATTTCAAACAGTATCAATCATATTCACAAGTTCCCAGAGTCTCAGCTCAGAGGCTTTGGAGGAGTGAGAATGGGAACAGAGAAAATCCCAAAAAACAGCATAATTCAAAGATATTTTAGCAAAGGTATTATGCTTCATGTGGTATAAACATTATTCCAGGCAGCTAATCTGCAGACAGATCATCCTTAAAAAGGTGAATACTCAGACTCTACTAAAGTGAGCTCCAGCTCTGTGAACATTATAGTTAAAGTACTGAAGAACTTTAAAAAGCCCGCCACTGTCCACCCTCAAAACCTCTGCACAGAGATAACCATTTCTTAAGGGCTTCACTCTGAGATAAATTATTTTAATACATCATCTGAAAGCCCTAGGAATATAGAAAACCAAAGCCTTTCTCATGTTGCTGTTTGTCACCGAGGCAGAATGGACACACATTAGGAAACAAGAGGTGCATACACACATCACAGCCAAACCTCACACACAGAATTTACATTAAATACATCTATGAATCTGAATGTCCCTGTCTTGAGATTTATCCCACTTCTGTTGTGACAGGAAAAAAACTTGTTCCTGAGTTTATTTTTACTTTGGGTTTTTTAAAATAAGTGAGATTCCCCATCTTTGTCAATAAATGTTGAGACAACCTAAATATAAAACTTCCATCCTATAAATCCTAATGTGTCTTGTATGCTGTACCAATTCTGCCAGAACATACTTTACCTCCATTATAGGATGAAAACATACAACTGTTTGGACTGGATTTGGCAGGACTGAAAATAAACCATAAAATACTACAGAGGTTAACCAGTCACATAGCACTGGAATCCAGAAACACCGATCCATCCAGAAAAGTTCCCCTTTGACAAAGAAGAATTCCCTGTATCAAATCCCATTGAGATGCACCTTACAGATACAGTCATAGTAAAAATGCACAGGGATGTTCATGTTGTAATTATATTTCCACTTCAGAAGCACCCTGATTTCACCTGGGACTGACAGAAGCCCAGAATAGGGAGGTGTAAGAAATGCTTGCTATAAAAGTAAAATCTTTCCTCCACTGCCAACAGCAAATATTTTTACATTAGGTCACCACTTCAGACTTAGCTGACTGTTGGAGCACCAAATCAAAACAGGTTCTTCTTTTGCAGAGATGTTAGATAACCTATCTTTAAAGTATCAAAAGACAACATACAAAATTTGAGAAAGGTTTTTTCAGTATTCATGGACTTACCAAAATACTGGTATTTATTCCAGTCACTAGAAAAAAACTGCAGGAAATGCAACATCACACTACTGAAATATTTTGAAAGTATTCTTTAAACTAAAAAACTCAAAACTCCTACCAACTATCTCCATGTTAAAAGAAATCCGAGGTCAGATGTGAATCTAAAGAATAGCAAGTTAATAAAGTATCCTCCTCTGAGCTTCCAGAAGAAGAAAAACAGAAGGGGGTGTTAAATCTTCAAATAAATCTCCAGTAAAGACAGCCAGAAATTATGCTGCCTTTAGCCACATGAAAGAGAATGGAAGGATTTCTCTTTTAAATTACTCTTTATTGTCTGCTTCGTAAATCGTGATCACATGTGGTATTTATTACAATGAAATTTTCTTGTTGCTGTAGCCCTCTTGCTTGCATTTGGTGCTTTCTGTATATTTTTAAAAGAAAAAGAGTCCAGAATTCCTTCAGTTCTCGGACTGAAATTTTATGGTGGTGCCCAAGCCAGAGGGTCATGGTGACAACCAAGGAGCCTGTGTAAAATATAACACACGGGTTTTTAAGCTGAGATTCAAAGTGGTAGAAAATAGTCTAGATCCCATTATCCCATCTCTCCATTTCATCTTCACACAGACAGCTTTTTATGGGGAGGATGGGAATTGAAGTCTAATGAGATTTTTCTGTGCCTGTGTAACTTCAGGACTTGCACTCCTTATCCTAAAGCCCACCAGAACCATCCCATTAGGAACAATTATTTAAGACCTTCTACAACTGACTTTACAAAATTGCCAAACAGGCAAAGCCAATTCACAGATTGACACAAATTCACCTCCCCACTGAGGCCATGAATCACCACATATATTAAACCAAAGAGAGACACTGATATGACCACGGATAAACACATTCCTCGCATTTTTTTTTCCAGTTGGAAATTGACCCACGTTTGGTTTGAATTAAAGATTCATTGCACTGAAACAAATAACTAAATGGAAAGATATGAGTCCCTTTGAAGAGCGTGCAAATCAAATTTGGGTGATAATTAGCAGCAGACAATTGAAACCCACTGTTTATTTGCACAGAACCTGATGTTACTGAAACAGGGCTTGAATTCAGGCACGCCGTGAACCGAGCAACTGAGTTTTCAGGAATTAATTTAACAGTTTAATATCTGAGGTAGAAACAACCATGCTTTGAACAAAATGAGACAAGCTGACATGTGCTCAGACCCTTCACTCCAGCTACTGTCCCTTCCTATGCAGTTACTGCACTTCCAAGGCTTTACATGCTGTAATTTGTTTTTCCCCAGAATATTCCTCTCTCAGGAAAGCGATGCATGGGGATGCCATAATTGGGAAGAAGAACAAGCGGCTCATAGTTGAGTTATAATGAAGTATTACCTCCTATAACGTCTGCCCAACTTAGTCCCTGTTTGTTTAACTTAGTTTGCCAGGGAGCATAAATACACGTGTCATCAGCTGCATGTTTGGCAAAGCAAGCACTTTTTCTCAGGATGTGCTTGGCCTCAGCGTAAGAGGAAGCACAGTTTTGCAGCACACAAGTGAAGATGAGAAAAATGTCTCTCTAGCACAGAGCAGGCTAGAGTAGCAACTCCCATAAGATAGATTTGGCCAGAGCACTGAAGTGAAATTTTGGTGTATTTTTCACTTCACCACATGTTTTATAGATTGTTTTTTTTCCAGGCAGCCTGAGCTACCACCAAATAGAAGGAGGATGATAAAGATTTTTAAAATACTAGAAAATATAGAACCTTTGTGATAAAGGGAATTAGCAAAGATTAATGAATTCCACAGGAAAAAACAATTGCAAGCCTAAGAGACTGGTTCCAGTTTGAGCTACTAAAGTCTTCACTCCAAAAAGAAGAGACAGTGTTCATTCCACACTCACTTGTATCTGCTGGAGTTGGGACCTGTGACAGTAAAATTTGATTCCTATGGAATGATATTGCCTCGTTGTATAGCAATTTTCCATGACAACAGGGATGGAGGGATGGCCATGGGTGGGCAGAGAAGGGAACCCCCCTCCCGTGCAGGCCCACCAGCCAGGGAGCAAGAGCAGCATCCCAGGCTGAGCATGCTGGAGGCTGCTGGAGCAAGAGCAGCATCCCAGGCTGAGCATGCTGGAGGCTGCTGGAACAAGAGCAGCATCCCAGGCTGAGCATGCTGGAGGCTGCTGGATTGTTTCAAGGAGCACCAAAGTAACCTCCTGAGAGGCTCTACTCTCATTTCCAGCCCTGAGTATGGATCAGCAAGAGGCCGTCCCTCACCAAAGGCAGCCCCTTGGTCTGGTCCTTCCTCCAGCCCGACCCCGTTGAGAAGACACAGAGCTTTCTCTGCAGCTCCTCACTGGGTTTTGCTCTGAACTTGATGTTGCTAGAGAATTTAGGGCAGTCCCTCTCCTCATCACTCAGAGAGAAAACTCTTCACCTAAAGAGTGAAGCTTTAAGGAGACTGCTGTCCCACCCTGCAAAGTGTGACCTGCTTCCCATATAGGTATTGCCCAACCTGAGCCCTATATCAAAATAAAATAGCAAAGCCAACATGCTTTCAGGACTCTGGAGGAAAGTTTTGCCTCTTTGGGGACAGATAACTCATGTAATTTAGCATAGCTCCAGAGATCAGCAATCTCTGGCCAAGTTTACGTACTTCAGAATAAATGTGGATTTTCTTCAAGTAATTTGGAGGGTGTTCCCAAATACTTACCTCTCCACCCAGAGAAAGCATATTACCATTAAAATTCCATATTACCAATGCAGAATGATTTCTGTTAAAGCTAGGATTCTAGTAATCATAAGTATGGTCACCTGAATTTTAAGCCTCTCAAGAGGAATTGGGGCCTGGTCATCTGACTGATTTACCACACTAACTGATTGCCACTAAATCAGTTAAGTCTTCAGTAATAAAACACATTCTTTCAGCTGTCACAAAAGCTGGCAAATTTTGACTCCTCTAAGCCTTTTTCAGAAAAGTTTATGTTAACATTATTATCTTGTCACAAGGTAACATATGTAAGGGAGGAGAGACCAAATCTCACCTGAAGTACAGATATATCTGAATATATGCATATATCCAAATTTGTTAGAAATTTCAAAGTTCTGGCTGTGAGCTAGATGAGTTACCACCACAGGTGTATTAGTCAGAAGCAAGAAGAAATTATGGCTCTAACCAGTGAAGCTATGCTGGAAGAAGCCATCGTATATTTTGGCAAAACAAAAAAATAGCTTATTTTCTTTAAGGAAGTGACAAAAATAATACCAGTAAAGTGAAAAAAAGGAAAAAAAAAAAACCAAAAACCAACCAAACAAACCAAGCATAAACTAAACCAACCAACAATTTGCCCTTCCCCCCCAGAAAATAAAAGCTTTGGGACATAGTAGAACACATTTAAGAACATCTTCATGGATATTTTCCCCAATATAACACTATTTATGAAGTCCAGACGTTCCTCACATCTCATTTCTTTCCAACCTCACACTGCAGCTCTCAGATGCTTCATTTATGGCAACACAATGCTTGTGGGAACACGGAGACAAGCAGCTTGTAGAAAATGTTTGGTCTAAAAGGAAGCAAAACGACCTTTTGTGCGAGCTCACAAGAGTAACCTTCAACAGCCTTCTGCCCAGAACAGGACAGGCACAGGGGATCAGGTATCAAGGATGAAATGGCTCCTCAACACCCCTTTCCAGCCTTCTTCCCATGCAATTCACTCGCAATCTGCAGTTCTGCTCTTGTGTTCACTTACTGCAATCACCTTGCTAACACCCCGTTCCAGTGACTTTTCATCTTGATACAATTGATTTAGCCCTGTGAAATGCTAAAACAACCTTAGCATGGCTGCAAACACACTTTAATGCCTTGAAAAGCAAGTCAAGTGATCCGCCATAAAATAATCAGGTAAAACAGAAGCTGTGTTTTGTCATTCACATAGGAGTATTAACAGAGTTTTGTTGGGTTTTTTCAACAGAAATCCACTGAATCGAATTTTAAAACTAATATTTTCTATTTTGGGCTGACATGTTTCATCACAGGCAAAAATAATCAATTGGGTGAGGGTTTCAGACAAGGAAAGGAAATTACAAATTAAATGCAGTTTGATTTTTAGAAGCTGCAGACTGAAAACACAGGATTCTGCAGAGACAATTTTGGGGGTAACTGTGCAAGGCACGTCCTTCCAAATCCCACCACAGCCAACAGAAAACCTGAAACACTGCTCACAAATTAGAGCCCTTAGCAGAAATCTAGTATAAGCTACAGCATTTTTAATTGCAGTCACCAGCTGTCCTTTTTCCTACCTGTACTTTATCCATAAAGCACAGCAGTTTTACACTGAAACAGCCCTCTAGGACTGAACACACTGCAGCACCCCAAGTCTCAGAGCACCACGTTTATCTGCCAGCCCTGGCTGTGGGACCACGGACAGGCAGGACAGACAGGCAGGACAGACAGCTAGGACAGACAGCTGTGGGACTAAGCTTGTCCCATTACAATGCCATCTGCATCCTTCATCCTTCATGCCTGGCCAAGGCTCTCAGGCACACGGTGCCAATCCTGGGGATGCCCTGTGCAGGACCACGAGCTGCATTTCAAAGACCCGTGTGGGTCCCTTCCAACTCAGCATGTTCTGTGATTCTGTGCAGCCCTTAAAGACCTTCTGACGAATTATAATATTGAAATCGCCGTGATTGTTCTTAAAAGGAGCAAAGCAGCAAGAAACCCTTCAGAGCCGTTCCTCGCACCCTCCATCAGTGGGGCGGGAGGGTGTGGGGCCGGCAGGGGCGAAGGAGGGCGGCAGGAGCCCCGCACGGCCGCTCGCAGCCCCTTCCCGCACAGCAGCACCAAGCGCAAGCTGCTTCCTCCACCTCGTGGAGAATCATGAGAATGATCTGCAAACCACAGCCACCAAAAATTGATAAAGTACCCAATATTTCAACAACAACAACAACAACAAAATTCCTTTCCCCAGCCCAGAGTGCTCCAGAGATTTTGTAAATAGTTTCCTGTTCCATCTGATCTCATAAGTGCTTAAAAACTTCCTTTTTTCTTATTAGTGCAGAACATCATTAAATAAAAAAGAGATTCAGAGAAGCAATTTAGAGATCACTGCTGTGAAGGAATGGTCAGATCCTAAGCTGCCTGGGAAGTTACAATATTTATGAATTGCTTAAGCATTAAAGAGTGGCGAGAACCTCCTCTGTCTGGGTGGGTTTTTTTCATCTTGCTGTGCTCAAAACTTCGTACCAGTAAATACTATTGCTATTACATAAGAAGGTAGTTCTGCTCCTATTCTGGAACAGTTATATTCTTAATAAAAGTGGTTTTACCTCTTTCATTAAGAATATAACTGTTCCATAATATTATTATTACTGACACCTAGCTTTGTTTCATCAGCTTTCTTATTCTCCTGTACTTCAATTTTCCATGATGGTATTGGATTCCTCTTCTCTCAATCAGCCACTGTTTGTCAGGTTCTACTTTACCTGATACCTTAAAAAATGTTTCTGTGGGTTTCGATTTGCCTCTCTCTCAACTCTTTTCGCTATGATTTTTGGCTGTTTTGTTGGGGTTTTTTAAATAATAAAAATTAACGCTGCATTCAAATAAATTTTAATAGAATTACAGTATTGCCAACTTTTCCTGGCATATTCTTGCTTCCATTGCCACAAATTTTGTTTGCTCTTTGACTGCTCACTTACCTTACAAAGATGTTTTGATTGAAGTGTCCGTACTGACACCCACCCCAAAGCAAAGTGTGGTACCACACTGAACCAACCAAATGTATTCACTGTGTGCTAATTGCATAGCAAGCTGCAGTGAAATTAGGTTTTAAAATCAACACTCCATTAAGACAGCTGGAAGAAATTCACACTTTGCAGTGCTATTGTGTCTGTCTACAGATTCTATATATGCTATTCTTTGTGAAAGGTAGTCAAAATGTAGGGTAAAAAGGCTCTGCAGAGCAAATTTCAGCTTTTATCCAGATTCTACTGTTTGCCTGCCCTCAATTCCTTCTTCCTTCTCCTGGGGAAAAAAAAAAAGAAAGTTGAAAACACCTCAACAAAACAAAACAAACCCCCCACTCCTAAAAGCTCTTTATCCAGAGGTCCAAGTGATTTCAGCCCAAACCCACTCACCTGGCTGAGGGCAAAGGAGGCCAGAGCCCCGTGTCAGGCTCAGTGCAGCCAGGCATCCCACAGCCAAGGCAGGTTCTAACACCCTCACCAAGCCAGTGCTGCATGTCCCTGGTTTGTGAGGGCCCTCACCCTGGAGGGTCTATGCATTCCCACATGCAGGAGAAGAAACAGGAGTGCACAATGTGGAACACAATTTTTAGCATACCCAAACCACCCAGCCCTGTAAATGGCTGCTACCAATTACCAGGGCTAGCAACACTTTGACTGCCACCTTTACGGGCAGCAGTTCCCAGCTGGATTTACCCTTTTCCCTGCTCCGGCTGTTCCATGCCTGGCCAGCTGCCGGGCAGATTGCCCCCCGGCTGGATCCATTACAGCACAAAGGCACTAAATAAGTAATAATGTTTTTATCACAAAGACTGATTTCAAGGGACAGAAAAAGCACAGGCTCGAGTGTCTGAACAAGGACTGTCTAAGTTTACCATCTGTGCTTAGAAAGCAGCTGCCAGCAGTGCATTCACAGTGAGCTGAAGGAAGAGATCAGGACTGTTCTCATGGGGGCAGCTGGCAGCTACTGCAGCAGTGCATAACAAACCAGGTAACAGAGATTGTGGATGAGGTCAGACAGAATATTTTTAATTATGAAAAGAGACAAGACATGTTAAGTTCAAGTTAAAATGAAGAGCATTCAGTGCATCCAGTAACCATTTTATGAATGACTGCCTGGAGTTCCAAGCTACAGCATGTAGGAGACTCCCCAGCACAGGATCGGTAGCTGCTGGCACTTGGTGAATATTCATGAGACAGCTCTGCTAAAGATGACACCCACTTTACTGACAATTGTTATTTGGGCTTCACAAAGACTAAGAGCACCCAGGAATATGGGAGATGGGCACTCTCTTCCCAGCAGCCACAGGAGATTTGGCTTTTGGAGGAGGCTAAGGAGGGGGGAATTGATGCTCAGCATTTTACTAGGGAACAGACTCAAGTAGGAAATGGAGATGCTGTTCAGACAGGGCTCTGGCCTCATTAGGCTTGGTTTAACTTTACAGAGCACACAGACAAGCCTTCAGATAGACCTGACTAAAGCACAAGATAGCTGTGCTGTCCCTGTGCACTGAGACAGGCAACTGTGGAAGAAGAGCAGGCATGTCATTTAAAAAGCTTTCTGATAGCCAAGGGTAACTGCAGGTCCCAAAGGTCAGTGGTCAATGTGTGTGAGCACATGAATGCACTCTATGACCATGTGCACCAGGGCAGTGTTAACATGTTCTCAGCACTTAATCTGTGAGAGCATAAAAATTAAAAATATGCTCCCTTAAGCAGGATAAATAGTCATACAGGCTATCACACCTGCAATTCTTTTTTTCTCTAAAATACTAACCATTTGACTGGTAACAAGCTTTTAACACGTTTCTCACATTGTATTCTCTTTCTAGGCCATAAAAAGCAGAAATTAATGTATTTTTCAAGACACACCACCACTTCTGTGATAAAGTTCAATTCAAAACTGCAGCCAGTACTGCACACTTAAAACAACCTTTCTACACAATGTTAACTGAATATTATTAGCACAGAGTTGTTAAGGATGGATGGGATGACTGGAGGTCCCCTGGTACAAGGCCCCTGCTCAAGCAGGGTCACCTAAAGCATGTTTCCCAGGACAGTGCCCACTTACACAATATTGCAGCATTTCCAGGACACTGCTTGATGTCTTAGTCAATCACTCCATCAGGTATGTCTTGAATTGCCTCATTTCCTCCCTGGGCCTATAGTTTTCAGTAGGTGCTTTTGGAGAAGGAAAGGCACGAGACCACAGATTGAATGCCCTCAGAGACTGTTGGCTGCATCACTACAGACAGAGGCATAAATACAGTCGGCCTAAAAAGATTAAAAGGATAATTACTGCAGTACAAAAAATGTCTGTGTGAAAGATCAACTGGCCCAATGTTGTGTAAGGGAAATAATATCTGGGGAAAAGTCTCCACAATGAGATTTGGTTATATCTGTACAACCTTAAAACTTCCTCTCATTACTCAAAGCCCACCAGAACCACCCCATTTGGCACAATTATTTAAGACCTCCTACAACTGACTGAGCCCTTTACAAACTTGCCAAACAAGCAAAGCCAATTCACAGATTGACACAAATTCACCTCCCCACTGAGGCCATGAATCACCACATACATTAAACTAAAATTAAACTGATATGACTGTGGATAAATACATTCCTCACATTTTTTTTTCCAGTAGGAAATTGACCCACGTTTGGTTTGAATTAAAGATTCATTGCACTGAAACAAATAACTAAATGGAAAGATATGAGTCCCTTTGAAGAGCGTGCAAATCAAATTTGGGTGATAATTAGCAGCAGACAATTGAAACCCACTGTTTATTTGCACAGAACCTGATGTTACTGAACTACCTCTGGAATGGACAAATAGAGCTCTGTATTCTACTTTCCAACCTGCTTCTCATTTTTAAACCTTTTACAGAACATTCTCAACTCACCAATATCAAAGCTCCTGGCACTTTGTTAAGTAAATGAGGAGAAGTAAGAAGCAGTGAAAACCCTCCTTTTTTTCTGTTCTAAAAAACAATGGACTTCTAACGATTTACATCTGCTCCTTCTCTTCCTCTCCATACACACAACAAAACTGGATTTCAAGATAAATATTGCTTTTGGACTGCAGTACAAACAAACAGGTCTGTATTTGAGTATAAGGTTTTGAGGCTCGCCATTCGTGAGTCATACCATTTGTGCCATGGTTTATTCCAATCTTCAGTCTCAAATTCTTTCAGTGCCTGGACCCTGGTATCAGAGCCATAAAACTACTATTGGCACCTTCAAGTCTGAAAGAGCATGGCAGATGAAAGAAAAAAAAACCCAACATAAATTCAGTTTTCTCTGGCATCAATAATCTCTCCCTGGTATTTATTTCTACCAAACCAGCCAGATACAGAAGAAAATACCTTCACTCTGATTGGGGTAGATGCTAAACACATCTGCATGCAAATAGCAGAGGGGGTCTCTTAGCTAGAGAGTTTACAAATTGAAGACATAAACATGAATTCCCCAAAACTTATGGAAAACTTATGGAAAATGGGGACACAGGTAAAATATGAAGATGTTTTGTAGAAATCCGGTTGATAACAATGGCTCTGAAACAAACCATGCAGCCTCTGACAGAGCACTGCTGAAGAAACAGGTCAAAGTGACTTAAGACTAGAAGCATCCAAGAACGCTTTATTACTTACTTAGGAGATTAAAATTTGATTGCCAAAGGATAAAACAAAACAAAATCAGAGTGGGGTGGTATCTCCCGTTTAGCTTTAACAAAATCATACATGTTAATATTCCCCTTTAAAAAAAGTCCTCAGCTTCCTGGGAAGTGAGATTTAACTCTCAGACTGGTTGTCACGGGATTAAAACTGCCCTAGTCAACAGATGAGAGTAGCACAATGCATTTTCATAAAGGGGCTTCTAATTACTACAGATATCTTCAGGTTGTATATTGTTTTCAGTAAAAACTCAAAATTATTCAAATTGGTGGAGAAAATTTAACCTCAGGAAAAAAACAGTGAAGTAGCAAATAGATTCCATACCTCCCCTACCTCTTAGTAAAGACCTATTGTTGTCAATGACATTCGTTTAGTAACGTGAAAATATCTCCCCCATTCCACATTACTTTGGAACTCAGAGTTTTTAGTAATGTTCTTGGCTCAAGTTAACATCAGATCATGCATATTAGGTATGTTCTTTCACAAGCAGCTTTCAAACTGTGTATTAGCCCATCCTTGCAACTGCCAAGACACACAAATTCTCATCTGAGTAAAACGTTTACTAAATTCATTCTTCATCCAGGTGTAAAGGGGGAAAAGAGCAGTATGTTTAATATTAAGTATGTTTATTATGTTATCTAATACATGAACAGATGTACTGTACAACTTCCTGTGTCTAAAATACATCCTGTGTTTTTAAAATCAAATTCAAGTCATTTAAATCTCACATGCCCAAAAAATCCATCCCACACACACCTACTCACCTTCCTGTTCATCTCTTCCAAACCCTGGAGCCTCATCTCCTTCAGCCTTGTGAATTTCCTTCTCTGGACACAAAGGTTGCCAAGTCCCCTTTCCTGAGCACTTGGTATCCAGCCTTCCACAGACACAGGAGGCACTCTGCCCTTGCTAGCAGAGGTCTTCACAATCCCTGATTAATCTTACCATAAAAGCAAGGTGAAATTGTTCAACCTCACTAATATTAAGTCCATGCTTTTTTTCGATCCAGTTGGCCATTTGTCAGCCACAGATACACCCAGCAATGCCACGCTGTGAGATAAGCCACAGCAGGTTTCCACTGATGGTGACTCTACTCCCTGGACAACCCATTCCAGGGACGAACAGCCCTTTCAGTGAAGAAATGCCTCCTATATCCAGCCTGAACGCACTCTGACACAGTTTAAGTCTTTTTTGTCCTGTCACTAGCTGCCTGGGAGGTCAAACCCCACCTTGCACATATATATATATATAGATAGATAGATAGATAGATATATGTGTGTATATAAAAATATCTATATAAATACACATATATCTGTATATAAAATATCTATATATATACACATATATATATGTGTGTATATAAAAATAAATAAAACACAGAAGAGCCTTAAATTCTGATGCAGCTAGTTCCTCCATTTATAAAATACTTTTTTCCCCACAAGATAAGATATAAAGTCTAGAAAAAAAAAAAAAGGGGTTTATCCTCAGCACACAGCAATGCAACTTTAAAGGTTTTTGCTTTTACACCAAAAATATTCGTTCAGCTGGATGCTTTGTGTCCTTTGATGGTTTTCTTCCCTAGAACAGGAAGCTCCCTCAAGCTTGCTTGGTGTTTATCTATTGTAAATCATTATTATGCACCTTTTTTTTTCCATGTCCAATACAATACAGTTCTAAGATTAGCAGCACTCACAAATGCCAATCCATAAATCACAGACAAGTAACTCAGTACACCCACCACTGACATCTGAAATCTGTACCTGCATTCCATCTGTGCACGAGAGCTGCTATGAGATCTTTACCAGAACTTGCTTCTTTTTCTGCAGTGACTTTTTTAAACCAAAGTGAGAGCTGACCCCCAAGTCACAAAGAAAATTTCTCCCATTTCTTGAAGCAGTCTGAAAAATGCATTTTTGTGCAAAGTCCAAGGAAATGTGTGTATGATTTTGAAGGAAAAATTCAAAGGCTTATAAAAAAAAAAATCACTTCCTAGAGAAGAGAGGAATTCCTCTATGTTTTAAAATTATTTACTTACCCTTCCTTGTGCCAATCATTCAGATCCTCAAAATGAATGGTGTTTTGACTTTCTTAAATCAGCTGTGCATTAACACACATGCCCAAATCTTCAGAACTTCTGCCCCGTAAGTTGGAATAAACATAACAAGCACCAGTATAAAAATGCTATTGAAAGGCAATAAAAAAAATACACCATGTTTCTACAACACAAGATACTCCCAGATGAAGATAGCTGCACAGTAAACTTCATATAAAATGTTTAGCAATGCAAAAGGTTTGCCTGGTGATTCTACAGGGACATGACAAAAAAAGAAAAAAAAAAAACAACCCCAAGATGCTTAGCCATCCTAACCCAAATAGAGATTAAAATAATATATAACTGATTTTATTCATTTTGTTGCTGTCTGGATCCATGTGGGAAGCATTCAAAAGGCATGTTTATTTTGTCTCATTGACAAAATAACAAATACTAACCATGAAGACTTCTACCTTTCAACAGTGCAGGCCCTACTCCAAGTTGAGAGGCAGTGCCCTTCACCAATGCTCCACTTCCACAGCCTCCAAAAATAAAGTGAGGAAGTTCCAGGCATAAGAGCTTTACTAGATCAGAGGCTCAGCATACTTTCTGAAAAATTCAATCACAGTAAGAAAAGGTTCATCACCCCTCTAATAAAAGTAGGAAGATTCATTGTATCACCTGCAACTGTAGTTATCTTCTCACAGAGAGAAGGAAGGAATGAGAAGTACCCAAACACAGACATCTATAACCAAATGAAGCTGACATCAGTCAAACCTGCAGTGTGGATGCAGCAGCCACATGACTGACAAAAGCCCTCTCTTATCTTCCATCTCCCTGAGGTATCAAGAAGATGATTCCTCTACCTTGTGAAAATACACCAGAGAAGGAGAGCATGTCTCAAGAACCTCACCATGGCAAGACTTCCAATACCAACAAGGCAAGACCATTGGTTCTCTTGTTATTTGGAGATTAACATTATTGTATGCAGTTACAATGCCACATGAACAAATCCTAATAGTGTATATTGAGAAAGATGCATAAAGAGTATGGAAAGTTGGCCTACTAAGTATATTACAACAAAGCTGCATCATGAAAAACAGAGGAGTAAGAATATTTTGTAGTCATATTACTTAAAACTGAGACCAATCATCTTTTGGAAATGTAAATATTCAACTTGGTTAAATCAAGACAATCACAGATAGACATTTTTTCCCAAATCTTTGGCTGTATTGCAATGGTTGTTTCAATTTGTAATCTCCAACTAAACATTTCCTATCCATGGATTAACAATATATTTACTGACTTGTGTCTTTTAACAGTATTTATCCAACATAACAAAATAAACTGCAATTTGTTATACTTTTTTTTTTACAAAACATTTTATAAATATTTTTACAAAATGTATACAAAGCAATTTCAAGTGAGACATACTTTACAAATGAAGGTATTTAAGCAAATAAAGTCCATACCACACTGACAATAAGTGACACATCCTCTTTAAGTGAAGTCAGTCTGTAAGGCCTCCCTACTCTAACAGATAAATTATACTAAAATCTTCAAAATGAACATAGTTTTCTTAATTGCCAGTTTAAAATTTGTTTTAATATTAGGCAGTATTAAATAACATTGAAATCACAATGCTGATCCAGCAAAATAATGAAAACATGTTTAAAGTCATGCACATTCACAATACTTTGCTGGACTTGAGCCCATATGATTAATAAACTTTTTCTAAGCACCACAAAAATACAATTTTTTCATTTACTGCTTCACCACGTACCAGAATTCCTTTAGAATTGAATTCAAAGGAGTGAACAACAGAACATTAACAATCTAAGATCAATCTTACTAGGATTGTTCAATGGGTTCCTCTCATCAGCAGTTCAGAGAAATGTGTCTGACCAAATCGACCACAATTACTTTTTGTAATTTGTCATTTTTTATACGCCATTGTCCCCTTTCCCAATGAGACCCAGTAGAAGACACACAACCTGATCATTCAGGTCTGTGTTTGCTGTAGAGAGGCTGGCAACCCCATACCCATTTCAAGGTGGTACAGTAAGCAAGGGGATAGATAAATGTGCAACTTCACTTTTTTTTTCCTCAATAAAAGAAAACTTTAACTAGTTAACATACAGCTGTGTAACTTACTGCTCTCCTTCCTAAACAGTTCAGAATGGTTCAATTTCCAAAATGATAAAATAAAATGTGCATCAGGATACACAGCCGTGAGAATATTATTAAATCTAAAAAGGCAATAGGTGAAGACTATCTTGTCAGTTTTGCCAATAAGAAAACAACTAACTGCCTGAGTGTCTATTCTGTGGACACCCAACTAAAAATTTAAAACTGGCAACACTTATTTATATTTTATACAACACTTGGGAATGTCGGGTTTTTACAAACATGGACTTTAAAATTGGCACAATTTTTTAAAATGGCAATTAGTAACATACAAAACCAGTACTTCCATTCACGTTGAAGGGGAAATGAATTTTAGGGAAGTTCATCTTTCTCTCATTGCTTTCTAGATTTGGTTTCCTTTAGTGGTCAGACAGTGGCTTGTAGCTCAATACTGAGTTGCGCTGTAATGTTTTACTATCCCAAGGATCTAATCCTGCTACCTTCTGTGCCATTCAGATGGACTGAATGACACATCAGCAAAACCTTTTGGCTTCTTTCCTGGCAATCTGACTGACAACCACAGCTTGTCACAATAAGCCTCTAGATCATGAAAATCATAATCAGCAAGTCTGGAAAATGGCTGGTAATGTTTCTGAGAAATGGTGGAGAAGTTCTGAGGGAGAACATGAGCATACCTTAGAAACCACAAAAGCTGTATCCTCCTGAGCAGACATATGTACTACACACACGTGACAAATGTCAGCGCGCTTATGTGCATAAAAGCACTCATGACCAAAGTAAACTAGAACAAAGCAGCATGGGCAGCAAAAAAAAAAAAGTCATAGATTAAAATAAATAAATAAAATAATAAGATTCTATCTTAACAACATGACAGCAAGCCAAATAGAAACCATGCAATGGTTTCACTTGGCTTTACAATATGAATTAATAATTACACTTTTTTTGATATGTTTAAACAATGGGATTGCTGATCAACTTTGGTCTGTACATATCTTGATAATTATGACTGCTACGGTGGATGACTTAACATTCTCTGACAGCAAAAAGCAAAAAAATCAAAAATAAACACTGGCCTTTAAATTTAATCAGAGTAAGGCTAACATCCTCTTAAAATATAAGCTACAAATACAGTTTTCAAAAAAAAGTGCTTTTGACACTTGGTCTAAAAAAAATAACAAACAACAAATAAAAAAACACATTTATACCACTTCAGAAAGACTCAAGGCTGACTACATCCAATTATAAAATGCAAAATCTTTTCCTCAAGAGATAACATATATATGTATTATATATATAAATTCATGGCTCTATCATGGCCTCATCCTGTACACTTTGCTATTTACTGGCTTCCATTCTACCGTCCTTAGTCAAGCATTTATTACTTCATATCATGCCACTGTGACTAAGATCATATAATATCATCCCACAGACTAAAGTTATCCACTACAAATATATCATCAAGTACTAGTTTCTGCTCAGAAAGCAATAGAAAAGCACTTAAAGTTTAAATTATGAAGCCTTGTAAACACACTGATGATTTCCTTCCAACTTAAGAATCCTAGAATACAGATTCATTAACAAAGCAAATAATCACTTCTGAAGAGAGGTACAGTGGGTTTTCCAAAAAAACTAAAAATTTGATGATTTGTGGAAGAGAAGGGTAGGGGAGAATTGTTGCTTCCATCACTCTTTAAAAACATTTTCTTAATAAATATATCCTTTCAAATGACTGTGATTGTCAGTATATTACCGTATTATATAGGGCCTAACAACCTGCAACCCTGTTATGTTGCAGTACTGCTCAATTATCAAAAGCACTATCATAATAATACTTGAAACAGTAAGGCCCTAACAGACTGCATTCTAACAAGGATTAACTTTACTTGGATATCTCACTGTAACCACAATGAGTATTGCTCTCAAACACAGAACAGAATCTAGTTTAGAAAGGTTAACCTTAAATGCATGTCAGGCTGTACTTGTGGTGTCATTCACATTTGCTTCTGCTAAGAGAAACATAACTTGTCCATGGTACTGCAACTATTAACACTCTAAGATACTATTTACAGCTGCTTCTAAAATAGAGTCAGTTTCTGCAACACTTTCACTGTGGTCTGGAATAAATTTTTCCAGGCAGTTCTCTTGTGAAGCGATAGGTGAAAAATTAGGAAACTCTAATTCAACTGAGCCACTACTTGCTGCCTCATTTTGTGGCTGCCTCCCAGCTTTTTTAAGCTCCAAGATGTTTTTAAATGTAGTTTCTAAACTCTTACTGAGCAGTAAGTCTTGCTGGGGTTCACCAGAGCCTTTCCTGTTATCAGGATGAAAAACCTCATTCTTTGGAGAGCTCCTCAGACTTTTGTCTTGAAGTGAATTATTACACGTTACCTTTGAGAAAGATTGAACTGTGTTCCTTAGTATTTTATTGTGTGTTCCATGACTGCCTCTTGACACAATTTTTGACAAGTCTTCAGAACCTGAAGAATTCTCAGTGGACTTGGCAAGATCTTTCCCACTCATCCGCTCTTCAGAAAGGGCGACATATTGGCTCTCTGAAGAACAATTAGCTTTTTCAAACTTTAAAGCTTTAGTGAGGCTCTCAGATTTTTTAGTAGAAGCTTTTCCTTCTTGTGGTGTCAGAATGTTGTTAGGCACTAGAGGAAGTTTACTGTGATTTGTGGACTCTGCTGAGCTGGATTTTGGTCGGTCTCTGGCTTGGGTTTTTGTAGTCTGACTTCGAGAAGGTAATGTTTTGCTAGACTGATGGTCACTTTTGCTGGACTGTGCTTCTTCAGCTGTTTTCTCAAATTGTTTGGCAGAACAACAAAAATCGGCCTGATAACCATCTGAAAATTAAGTAGCAACATTTTACTAAAATTACCTACACATCCAAATAACTGACACTCCAACACAGTTTCTGTGTATTGCAATTCAAGTAACATCCACAGCTTACAGATTTGGGTCTTTAAAAGATGTTCACATGCTCAAGTGTTCTGCTGCGTACAGCGCAGGAGATTATCACTAAATTAATCACCACACTACGCACGTATGTGCACCGTAAAACCAGATTAAGGGCACTTCCCAGCATCCTGAATATGCAAATATGGTCTCTGAAGACTAATACTTTCTACAACACCACCTGTGAATATCTTTTAAAATATGCAGATTATGCAGAACCTTTAAATTAGTAGCTGTAATCTTACACAAATAATGTCTTTCCAGGTGCTATGTTCAACAACATTCCCATTAAAACTGCTGCCATTTAAATGGCTATGACACTCCAAAAGCAACACTTCATTAAGATGAACAAGAGTATTCGTGTTTCAAACAGTGGTGTTCTTTTCTGGCTGCAAGCAAACTCAGAGATTCTTCCCTGCTAGAATGCAGGCACTGCAGAAGTCATTACTATTGTCAAAAGAAACTCAAACATTTCTCTGACAAACAGGTAAAATGGGTTTTTTTCCCCACAAATAACTGCTTCAACCATACAGTGCCTCTGAATTGTTGAATTCTGGAGTTATAAAAAGTTACCTTGCAGTTTCTTATTAAGTATTTCAATCACTGGAATGCACAGCAATCAGTGCCTCACTGTGGCCACAACTATTTTTAAACACTCCAAACTTAATTTAGGAGTTAAGCATTACTTACCAGGATCCACAAGTGCAAGACGCTTATCCCGGGTCAGAGATGCTCTTTCCTCCTGGTTAAACATCCTATCAATCATAACCATTTCTGCAGAGGGATTTATCCGCTGGAGGAAAAGGAAAAAAACAATCTCTGCATTGACTCATAAACTGGTACCAAAGCGAAACATTCATAGCTTAAGTCACTCTCCAGAGAAGAAGACATTTCTTTTATTACATATTTGTGAAGAACATTCACAGTTCAACAATCTTGACTCTGAACCAACCACTACTGAAACTCAATCATGAAGTATTATTCACATTATACTGCAGATTTTATTTGGGAAAGATTTTAAAACAGGGAATTATTCTTCCACTTGTATGAACTGTACTTCTTCATTACTTAGTATGCTTACAACTGTATACCACCATTTTTCTACACCATACAGTATCTTTCTCTTTTAGAGGATCAACCAGCAAAAATCTTGAACTGGGACCACCCTATCATCTTTCCTGCACTTCCCTCCCATCCTTGTAACTAGCTGGTGCAGAGCTGCATTTTGCTGACAATGCCTTCAAGCCAGTTGGAGCCATCCATCACAGAAAACATTCAGTATACTAAGCCATACCGCAGGCAATTAGTTTCAAACCTGAATGCTATGTAAAATAGACCCTTCTAAACTACTTAATGGGATTTGCCATACAGCATACCAGATGCTAAAAGAACAAATCACAGCCTCCATCCTCCTCCCTTTGCACCCGCAAATACTTGCAAATATCTAATGACTAGGATCTTTTACAATGAAACTGTTCATTTTCAAAACCATATTAATTCTAATAATTATATTATGTATTCCTGTCTCTAAATATCTAAAAGTCTATTATACTCAAACTCAAAACTTTTCCAGGTTTGAAAACTAGCACATCAAAGTCACAATGGCATTTCCTGACCCTTGTAAATACATTCTTAAAGTAACTTTGTCAGTTTTATTTTACCTCATACCTGACACTGTGAAAGCTCTTAAATCAGAAGCACTTCTGATCAAGTTCCACCTAGCTTTTAAGGACAATAATTTCCTAAACTGTAATATGATTTGTCTCCAATTATAATATGGCTAGAGGCCTCTGAATGAACAATATCAACACTGTTTCAGGTTCCATCAGCCACAGAAATACACAGAAAACACCTTCCTGACTATCACAGCCTGTTGAGTGTAAGAGCAAAGCAGAAGCAGAGAACAGAAGTTCATATGCCTTTTCTGTAGGTATTTTTTTAACAAACTGAATCCCACCCCATAAACAAAGTGTACCTGGGTTCTACACCTTACCATTGCATCTTCTATAAGCAAACATCTGTATTTGTTCAGCATAGCCTGCGTCCTCTTCAGAAGTTGTGTAGCTACAGATTCAAATTCACTGTCCACTAGAAAGACAAAGTACACTTTCAAACACTGTTCTTCAATAACCTGCACAAAATTTAAAATGGTCCTTTTCTTACTGCTCTAATTTACATTAAGAATTCTTTCAATACACTGATTCCAAACTTACTGCCAAATTTTAAAAAGAAAATTACCTTTTCTTAAATCTTCTTCTGTTGGCAGTGATCCCTGGCACACATGGTATGAAAGGAGTCTCTGAACTGCATCATTTAATGATCTGAACCGGCTTTTATCTGGTGTCACAGCATGTACCTGATCCTTCTGTAACTGCTGTAGAATACTACAGCAAAAATTAATGATATATAATTAACACACACTGTACTGAGTTTTTACATTGACAAAAATAAAAATTAAGGTTTCCAAAACAAAATTATAAAGGAAGAACAACTTACAATGCTCCTTTAGTTAACTGCTTAGCAGCAGGCCTTTTCTGTCCAACTAAATGACCATCCACCTAAGTTCAAAATAGAAGACAAATTACAATATATCCCCTCATTTGCAAAGCCTAAGTTTCAGTATTTGTTTCTGTCAATTAGGTGCATCACCAACATTAATTGAAACCACCATGTAAATATAAACACTTTCAACTATCTCCTATTTTCACAGGGCACTGTATCAACAAAATAGGGAAGTGACATAAACCAAAGGTCTGACATGCTGTTTGTAGACAAATTCCACTGTTGTGCACTATCCATACATCACTAGGAAAGAGGTAATATTTAGCAGTGCAAAGAAGGAAAGGTGCAACTAAAAACTTATCCAAATTAATCTGCCTTCAGAAACTGTCTCTGCATTTCTCAGATGTTATCTCGGCTGATATTGATGGATTAGAGTATCTGTGAGGAAAGCAGGCTAACGTTGTGCACTTAAATTCTCAAAAGCCACAGTGGCTTGGGGGGTAGTAAAAGTCCTTCTAGGAATTCCATTTCAGTATCAATACTACAGATACACCCATCAGATGGAGTTCTAACTCATTTTCTCCTTTGCTTAGATATTTAGCGAAGCCAAGATTTTTCCTGGGAATACTGTCCTAGGACCTGAGGATCTTTGAGGGGGTAAAGACTCATGGCAGGCACATTGTAATAGCATTTGCCTCAAAAAACCTCTAACTCAGAGCATAAAAAGTCACCACCAAGGAGAATGAACATCTGACCAACTATTACACAACCAGGCTGAACTACTAACTGAGCACTACTCTACCTTCTGCTATACTTGTACATCAGTAAGACATGGAAAAACATTCCTGTCTTACTACATTGATAAATACATTTACAAACAAAAATTCTAAGTCAGATCCTCTCCAAAAAAACTCATCCTGGACAGTGTTTTGGTGCATACTTGCAATACATGGGAGAACTTTTGATGGCAAAAAAAGAAGACTGCAGTAAAGAATAAAACAAAGACCAGGTGGAACTTTTCTGCTACTTCTCACAAATCACTCTCTCTCAGTCAGCTAGAAAAAAGCTGAGTTTGTAAGAACTAACAAGAAGAGTAGGTCTAACTTACGGCCAACTCAATGAAGAATTGATATGTCATACAAAATTATCTTCAGGGAACAGTACAGTCAGACTCCACTTACTGAACTGAACCTCAAAGCAGCATTCAGTGTATCAATTTGCAAAAAAATCAACATTTGTTATGTCAAGTTAGAATTTGTCAAGTTTGAGGGAGTTCATGTACTCTATAAAAAATCTACAATGATTCCTTACTTGTTTGCTCACTCCCTCTCCCTACACCCATGGAGAGGAGAACCAGAAAAAAAGTAAACCTCGTGGGTTGAAAAGAACAGTTTAAAAATGGATACAAAATAAAATAATACAGTAATGATAGTTATTATAAAGTTGTCATGAAAAAGAGAAAAAGGGGCAATTAAACCCAGGAGAAACAAGTCACACACAATGCCATTTGCTCAGCACCCTCTGACTGATGCCCACCCCGTTCCCAAGCAGTGATCAGTGGCTTGCAGCCAACTCGCCCATTTATATACAGAACATGGTGTTCCACAGTATGGAATATTCCTCTGGCCAGTGTGGGCCAGCTGTCCAGGCTCTGCACCCTCACAGCTCCTCATGCACCTCCTCACTGGCACAGCCTGGGGCACTGGAAAGGCCTTGAATTGCAGAGTGAGCATAGCTCAACAACTAAAACACCAGTGCGTTATCAACTTTATTCTCATCCCAAATCCAAAACACAGCTCTGTACCACCCACTAAGAAGAAAATTAATTCTGTCCCAGACAAAACCAGGATAGACAGGGAAACAAATAAGAGCATTCTCTACCTGTATACTCTGCTGAACTGATGATGATACTATCACTTTTTCTTGTGGCTGTGCAGTTCCTAGAGACTGCTGTACGATTTTTCCTCCAGAGTCCTGTCCTATAAAAAAATGTTAAAAAGACTCTTGTCATCCTAAGCAAGAAGAGAATAATTTCACGTACCTATCCTGGTAATTGAGTTTTAAGGAAAGGTACGTCTTATGTTTAAATGCAGTAGTGCAACTATCCTGAGGAGAAACCAGCTCATAAAAATGAAACAGGACTCATATTTTGTCCCGCAAACCACAAAAATCCTCAGAATAAAGCACATCCTACCACAGTATTGCAACATGAGAAGTATTTTAAGTTTAGTGTCCCAACAATTGACCTAAAATCATACAATACATTTCATCAAGCTTTTCAATACTAACTCTCCCTCAAGTGTATCAACTAAATTTTTCTAGAGCTCCTGGAAGTACTTAGACAAGAAGCATATTTTTTCCCTTAGATTTTTTAGATACGTAGACTTCCTCCAATTGCCTTGCCCTATAATTCAAACAGCATCTTATCTTATGCTATGATACAACAAAAACAAGTAAGATTTTATTAGGTTTTTTTTTTTTTCCCAAAGACACCCAGCATACTGTCGTGATTGTATAGAATTGCCTGGACAGCTTACATGTAATAGTACACAAGGAAAAAAATCGAAGTGGAGTATAGGACCTTATTCAAAAGGTTACTTATGTACAAAAAGAACAGGAAGGTTACTGCATTTTTCTATTTGCCTTGAATGTACTGGTTTTGTTCTTTTAGTAGCATGGTGCTGCTTGAAAAGCTGCTATTTTGCCATGAACAATGCATGAACTATTCTAACTGGAAGTGACACCTTCAAGAACAAAGTGAGTGATGACAGCCTGCACATAACCTTGTAACAGCTATTTCTCCTCCCTCTGTATCTGAAGCAGCCACCACATTAGAGAATCTAGAAGTTTCATAGCATTTTAGCAGTCATCTGCATTTTGAAAGTTACTTATTTCTATTTTCCTAAGCTGGAAAGAAAAAAAAATGAAAGAAGGTACAATTTTGGATTTCATAGAGGGGAGAAATAATTGCTAATTGTGAAGATTCAACTTTTCACTCTAGAAGATGATGTGCCATGGTTGGGGAAAATCAAAGCTGATTCAATATTGAAAAAATACAGCTTGAATTCTTCTAAAATTAAAATTCCAACAAGCTTTAGAACCCTATGAGTATAAGCCATCAATATAAGTCTGACACACTGAAGAAGAACGAATCTCTGATGCTGGAGAAAATTAAGAAAATTATGTTAAAAAGACCTTAGTTGACCTGATAGTGTGTTGCTCAGAAGACTTGTTAGCTGAGGCTGTCTCAAACTATCCTGTGTCTTCGATGCAGAAACTGGTGATGTCTGGTTCACAGCCTTCTTCTGTGCCACATACACAAAATAAAAAACAAATTTTTAAAAATTCACAGTGAAATATTTAGTGAAAGCTTTAAGAAACACAAGGAAAAGGCACCTAGAACTCATGTCTATGTGTACTTTTTTAACTCCAAACTCATCAGTGGTGAAATTTCATCAATCCCTGAGTTCAAGAATTTTATAAAGTAAATCAGAGAGAAACAGAAATCACACTAATAGCACAAATATATACCTATACTCGTAGTTGCATTCTACAAGACCCCTGATTTACCACTACAAGTGGTGCTCAGAAAGATCAGCTTCTCAGAGTTCCAAAACTGCAAGATGATGAAGTTGCTTTCACAACAAAAAACACCCACAGTGGAACAAACAGTCCACTGCTTAGCAACTAAATGATACATGGTTTAGTATAAAGTACAGTGTTTAAAATGCAAGTACAAACAAACTAAAAAGATTCTGGCAAATAGTTCTGGCATTTGTTCTCCCATTTACAGCTTTGGAATTTCAGCACAAAACCAAAATGATCTTTTTGCAATAGGAAATACTATGCTTTCATAACTGCTGAAACTCACTGACCCAGCACATAACCTGCAAATAGGAAGATGTAGACACATGAAGAGAAAGTCACACAGGCCTCAAAATTACTCATCTGCAAACAAAATGTTACAACCTGTACCAGAAGTCTTGGCAAAGACGACAAATGCGTTTCTACAACATGTTCACACTAATTTTTAAATACACATTATTTTCCAAGATGTTATTTCACTGCAGATTTTGGGTTTCATTAAAAAAAAATCCATCAAACCTTTGAAAAAAGAGAAAGATCTAAGTAAAAGAAGCAAAAGAAAAAAGAGAAAGCTCTAATTAGTGTAAATGCATTCTGAGAGAGTTATCAGTATTTTTAAATGACCAGAAAAAAAAAATTTAAAAAGGAAAGATATTCAATAGCTTGCTGCTGATTGTGTGAAAAGTCACTGAGTTAAAACTAGCAGTTCACTCTGGAACTTTATGAATTTTTTTCTTTTAAGCTTTTGACTGTTTGTAAGTTCACTTAAGAAAACAAAAAATTGATTTGAATATATACTGCAAGTGTATATCTATTGGACAGAAAAGACCACATCTCACCTAAAAAGTAAATTCAGGGGTTTTTTTTAACTGCTACTAGATTGACTTCTTAGAGAATTTTTTTTAAATGTTATGCTTTTACAAACTGCTTTTAAGGATTGTAAGAAACACTTCTTGTCTTTGCTTCAAATTTGAAAGCTTCTAACTGCTCCAGACACACATAACAAAAGCACCAGTATGGTAAACAACAAAAGGAAGACCAAGAAACCTTTTCATCTCTAATTTCAATAAGTCAGACCTTGAAAATGCACACATTTTAGTGAGGTCAGAAGACTTTTAAGTGCTAAGAATGTACCTGAGCCTTTACATCTAGCCTATGGCAAGGTTTACAGGAGAGCTCGCAATTGTATAAACTTACAATGCCCATTCCTTCAAACAGGAGCAGAAATGGATCAATGCTAAGCACGTCTGAAAATACTATAAATCACCCACAAAATTTTTGGAATTAATCAAAGTGACGGAGTTGTTCAGTCAGTGATAGATTTAGGAAATACCAAGTGAAATGATGACTCTGGGTTACAGTAATTTTCAGCAGTTCTACAATATTTGTAACAATACAAACCAGAAAATTAACATTCTCTGTATTAACCAGATTTTAGCACAGCTTAGAAGCATTTCTTTGGCTACATTCTCAAGCAGCTGTTTCATACCTGACCAAAGGCAAACTGCTGTTGTGTTACTCCCACAGACGAGTGACTAAAGGTGCTGACAGACTTGGAGGAGGATGCTGGAAGACGATGCGATGCGCTGACGGCAATTTGAGCTCTGTTCTGGACCAGCTGATCTCCTGTAAAGTTCCCTCCTGATGCGACAGACTGAACTGATGATCCCAAGCTGGGATGTACTGAACCAGAAGAACTTGCAGCAGCAAATCGATTAGAAGCTGACATATTGGAGACTGTGGACTGCCCAGGTGACATGGTAGTAAAACTCGATCTGCCTTGAGAAACATTAGCTTGGCTGGGTGACAAATGCAACACTGTTGGCGATGCCTGCTGCAGTGGCACCTGTCCACCAACAATTTGGGAAGTTCCATGATTTACTATAACTTGGTTTCCAGGAGCTGTGAATGTCTGGCCGGAAACAAGCTGAACAGCTGTGTTCTGATTATTCAGCATCTGTCCTGAATACGACTGGTTGGCTCTTAGCATGTTTGTAGAGTTCCTGTTGAGCATTACATGCTCAGCAGACACTTGGCCAGGAACCAGCTGGGAAGGCTGAGTCTGAAGAAGTTGTCCATTTATGGCCTGGACATGATGAACTGAATTAGAATTAACAGACAAACTTGTAGGTATGAGAAATTGGTTTTGAGGTGCATGAGGCTGTCCCATAGGAGAATGGATAACAATACTACCTCCAGCATTGCTAACTGTCTGAGGTGTAACTGATTTTCTTGTATTTTGTTGTTGATTAACAATATTAACAGACATATGAGGACCAACTACTGAACTTTGAGGTGAGTTTGCAGAAGCAAATGGAATCCCTTGCTGTACGTGATGTTGCTGTATTCCCAAGTTATTCACATTGTAAGCAGTCTGCTGACCCATCTGAATAGGCTTTGGTTGGATATTAATAGGAACTTTGTTAGAGTTTGGTGCCAAACCCCTTTGAATGATGATATTATGGACAGGCAATGAAGTCTGAAAATTTGTGCTGTTAAATGGAACAGTTACAGGTTGTGCTACTGGACTTGAACTTGAGTTACTGAACAGCGAGTTCCCATTTGGAGTTTGTCTATGAACCAAGAGGCCACTGCTCATGTTTGCAGGTGTTTGCTGACCATTGCCTTTCAGTATTATCTGAGATCCATCGAGATTATTGATGGTCATCATGGAAGGTTGATTACTAAATGAACCAATCAGCTGTATCTGCCCAGAACCACTAATCTGGCTGCTATTAGACAAATGCTGGCCAGGAACACTGATTCCGACATGTTGCATAAAGCCATGTTGCACACCAACTGTATTGCTTGCAAATGATGCTCCAACAGGTTGCTGTACCACTTGAGTAACTCCTATAGGTTGCAACGTCTGACCTGAGTAATTAGAAACATTAGAAGCCTGAGTAAAGGATGCTGATGAAGAAGGATGAAGCTGAGCTTGTGCAAACTGTTGGCTAGAACCTACACTGGCATCCAAATATGCCTCTTCCGCCAAAGTCTGTTCAGTAATATTGGCCTCCTGCAAGGACTTCTGAAGAATATCAAAAGGCTGATCCTCAGTAAGATCAGGTAAAGGAGAAGACACAAGTTCATCTTCAAGAAACTGAAGGCTACTGGACAGCTGCAGTCCATCACTAGGCCCCTCTCCAAGCTGACCGCTTACACCTTTTACAGACGACTTAGGATCAGTGTTCTGAAATGCAAAACAAGAAATAAATCACTTTCAGCAATTCCAGTATCTGCCTTGTTTCCTCATAAATTCTTTTTTAATGCAAGCAAACCTTCTACACAGAATTATACTCTTCCCATAGCATGTGCAAGGTGATGTTGACTCCATACAGCAAGCCAGCACAAGCAGGCCATGGACATCCTGCTCGCACCCTCAGACTGCTGGAGATGCTCCTCTCCCCTCTCAAATCTCTCAATATATAGCACATAACTCTGCAGCTGCACTGTTTCAAGAGGACATGGAATGCTCTCTAAGTACCACATTCCCTTCCTCAAGCTGAGCACTCTACCGACAAAAGGATAAAAGAAATGAGGAGCGAAAACACCTCCACTGTAATTCACTTTGGGGCAAGGCTTCAGTAGTAACAGTACAAGCAGAGAAAAGGCAGGAGAAAGCTTTCCTTTCAGTGACTTCTGTCAAATGAGATTCATCTCCAAAATCCTATCAGCATTTCTATATTTCTATAATCACTTAGTGTAAACTACTGACCATTTAATAAAGTTAAAACATTATGCTAATTCCTTGTTTAAAAAAATTTAGAAACAAGGCAGTAAGAAAAAAAATGTTACAAACTTGTGGTTTATGCTCATAAAAAGATTACTGAAACTATAAACATTGGAACTACCACAAATATTAAGTGGCACCTTCAATGAAAAAATCCTTCAAATCCACATCCATAAATACCATGACAAGGAAAATCAAAACCTATTTACTCTGGCCTACTGACAAGATTTCCCTAAAACAAAGTTCTGTCCAGAAACTCTACACAACACAAGCATCAGGTTTCTGCAGACAGAATGACAAATTTAAATGCATAATAATACTCATAATAGTTTTCAGTAAGGCAAAGTACACCTTTCTGAATTGCATGATCACATCTCAGCTATTCAGAAGCAAGAACCAGGTTTTTTTAGGTCAGGATAAATGGAAACTGTGGGTGTGCAATTATCAGTCACATTCATACTCTGAGCCTTCACTCCCTGAAGGTCACAGACTTGTTTTCACCTCATGTAAACAGTGTGAAGATGCTGCAAGCCATAATTATCACATGCAATTATGTCCCCACCCCAACTTCAGTTTCCCAAGCATATTTATTCAGAATTCTACCAATCTGTTTCTGGAACAACCTGTGTATTTTCTGAAACTTCAGTCATGTTTTAAAATAATAAAAGATTTTCCTTAAGATTAGATAAAATATTTTCAAGTTGTGACTATAAAGCTACAGCAAGCTTCTAACATTTATGCTAACAAAGGAATTAAACTACTGGTTAAATGTCTCAGTATCTGAACCTCATGAACACCTAAAGCTACAAATCAGGTTCTCAACTGTACCATCAGGCAAAGCAAAAAGGAAGCTGTAACTAGGCCATAATTAGGACTCTTAACTGTCAGGTTCCTGAGGAGAATTCCCTCCTGCATCTGTAACTTGTCTCCAAGGACAATGACCAAACTGAAATCTTTTACAACTGTGTAACTTAAACAGTTCCACTGATACTATTCCTGTTAGTACTAACAATACAACTACTACGACTATCAATAATAACACTAATAAATAATATTACATGCAATCAAGATTAATAGTTTAAAACTCTCCCACTGGAACAGAGAATCCCAAGTTTCATTCCCTGCTTCCAGGACTATTTAACATCAGAAAACAATTTTAGATGCAGGAACTGGAACCTTCCAAGTTAACTACTTGGCAATCGCTACTGTCCAGAATCAGAAGAGCTGTGTAGAATACTATGCCAATTTCAAGAAAAAATCAAAGCCTCTGCAGCTTCATGAACCTGCTGACCAACAAGATGAGTCTTATTCTAACTGGTAATAGTCTCACTTATTCTCCATGAGTATTCTGCTCTCTTATGCTGTCCTATTACACTGCAATAGGGTAATGGAAGCAGGCACCCAGTACAAGCCAGGTAACAGGGCAATGGCTAGGGAACTCTCTCACAACAACTGCCACAGGAAACCAACCTGGAATCAGCAGAGCTGGTACAGACTAATGAGCTCAGGGAAGGTGGAGATGGGGGATGGGAGGCAGTGTAAGGGAGCTGGAAGGGTGGACAGTGCTTTCTTTTCCTTCAGTCAGCAGGAACTTCCTCTTGGTTGTGTTAGGTGTTGGCTGAGCATGCTTACCAGCTGAGGCACTGAACCCTTGACACTGAATTTGGAAACTCTGCCACTGAAAGGCATGAGACAGGCAGCAAGACAGTCAATCCTACTTCATGGTAGCAGTTCTGATTACATACAAAGACGGAACTTTCAGTATGTGCAAAAACTTTAATGACAAAAACCTCAGAAGCATATAACTTTTCAGGTATCCCATTTTATGAGCAGGGACAATGAAACAATCTGTGGTAACATTTGTTCCTTCCCAATGCACCATAAGAATCTGTATTTGTAATGAAGTCATTCTTCACTTATGTCAGCAAGGGGCTCTCATGGGAGGGAGGAGAGAAGATGGCACTGGTGCTCCTTATGAAGATAGAAAAGGATGAGGACAGAGCTTGAGAGGAACAAGTGCTGAGAATTGAACTGTAATATCATCCCAGGAACACACCCTAGGAATCCCTGCTCCTCTGACCACCTGCTTTCTAGATTACGTATCCCCAACCTTATATACCAGAGAGCTCTTAGCTTTCACCAAGTATTTTTATTTCTTCCAACTGCTACTCCCGATGCAAGAAATCCACCTTGTCCAGAATCTCCCACTGCCTCTCAAAATTACCCAAAGAAACTCACTTTCTGAAAATATACCAGAAACACCTGACTCCTGCCTACCTAGTCATGCTTATAAGAAGGATGTCTACAAAGAACAACTAGGAAGTCTAGGCTTTGACAAATGCATGTCATATGTCACCCTTTTTTTCCCCCAAACATGGTTTTTCTTAAGGTGAGTCCTCAAATCCCACCTCTGCCAGTGCCGTGTACAGGAAGCTGCTGTCTGCTAATGCCAACCTGGTACCAGGTTGAAACCACTGCTCTTCATGAGCTGAAAACTGGGCATTACCCTGCTGCTGTTGGTACCCTTCTCCCTCAGCATTAACTCAACGAGCTTGTCTGCTTCTTCTGTAATAATTAGTAACGATCCTTAAAGAAGGAATGACAAGACAAATACTTCCCGTTACACTACTGTGCCTACAGGAAAGTCACTACTTCTCCACACACAGATGAACAGTTTTCAGAATTTCTTCATGCCAATTATTTAAGGTCCCTACACAGCTACAAGTGTATCCATGTATCTGTTATGAACATGGGACAAACGAACAAGAGTCAAGATAATAGTACAATAAAAAGAGGAATTACCAGGAAAAACCTATTCTATGTATTCAAGTAACTTAACTGTGGGATTAACAATTCAGTTGTTTTAAAAAACACACCAATGAAACCAAAGAAATGTGGGTCTGAAGGGATCTCTAAGTCATCCAGTCCAACATCCTACTCAAAGCACGACTACTACCCTCACTAGAGCTGATCAGCCTTGAAATTATCACCAAGGATTGAGATTCCACAACCTCACTGTGTGAAACATGGTGAAGGACTGCAATGCAGTCTTGGCAAGAAGGAACGCAGAAGACTTCTTGCAACACCTAATGAATTTAAAGTGACTTCCCTAACACTGAAGTTACAGGGAGGACACATCCCAAACTACCTCCTGAGTCTAAAATAAAAAGTACAAAAAGAGAAAAAAACCAACCCATTAATGAATTTTTTAAAAACTACCAGCTCAGAATCTACATAAAATAAGAAACAAAAAGCCATTCTAATACACACAGGAAACATATGAATTATTAACCTTCAAGGTCTATCTTTGAGTACTCACTACACCTACAATCACTAATGCCAGGAGTACAGTTTACTGTAGAGAGTTACACCAGAGAGCATTTTCACTGCTCAGCAAGCTGTTTTACATATTTACAAAACACACCCCAACAATGCAGTATTTTTCGATTAATTCCCCACTGCAATACTTAAAATACTAAAAGCACAAGATAGGTTCTATGTTACTGTTCAGAATTTTCACATGAAAAAAGCTGAAACCCACATCTACTTCATTCAGTTTCATAAAAGCCAAGTACAGCCATACAGAAGCATGCAGTCTCAATACTAATGTAATTTATCTCCTGACCACTTACATTGGAGTTGGCGAAAATTGAATTTGAGTTGGCTACAGAATATTCTGCATTAGTCAAGTCTTCATTGCTCTGGTAAAAGACAAAAATCATGTTTAGAAATAATACACTTAATGAAGCTTATCTATATCTAATATACAGCAATGCTACTTACCGATTTACTACTAGGTCCATGTAGAAAATAATTCAGCGCTTGCGGGTCCCTTAAAGGGGAAAAAAGATAAAGAAGTTAACACTTTTTGGAAGTCCTTTTTACTAATGAGGCTAATTTTACTAAGCCACATACTGTACTCATATAAACCAGGTTTCTAGTAAAATCACATCTTTCACTTAATCCAAGGCAAAGCTGAAAGTTTATGTCATCTGGGGATCTGTGTTTCTGTATCAGCACAACTTCCAGATGCTGATCATATCTGCTGCCATTTTAACAAGGCATTTTTCAAGCAATGAACTATGCTGGTCACAAAATTTTAGTTGCACTCTATTTCCCTTTTGAGGGTGTTACTCATATTCTCTTAAAACACATGGCATTTTATGGCAGCGCACAGTACAAGACCTGAGGAATATACTACCACCAAATAATGTGAGACCTAAAACAGGTACCACCTCTTCTACAGCTAAGCTATAATGCCTTGGTTAGCTAGCATCTAATAAAAGGGTATTTACAAACCTGATTCTTTGGTATGTTTTCTGCCACCTTTAACACAAGTTAATAAAAATTTATGATTGCCAGAGTAACAGTCCCCTCATGAAGAGAAAGTTGCACTTTTTCCAAGTGAAATCAACCACTGGAATAACAGACTAAATATTATGAATTTTGGTGTATTTAATTAACTTAGCACTAGCACTAAATAAAACATACATATTAAAAATGTAGTCTGAATGAGTGAGAATAAGTGTCAGAAATTCAAACAAATACAAATACATTAATTTAACTGTATGTTTAGACCAAGCAAAAAGAATAAAAGGCCATGTACATGGGATTATTTTAATGCAACAACTATACAGTGTTCCCCTTAGCATAAAGAGTAAACTGACATGGATTTCTTTAATTTTTAAAACATGTTTATTGATTAACAAACAATAATAAAACATTTTTTAAAAGCAGGAGATTCTCATGTAAAAAAGCAGTAATTAAAAATGTCTCCTTCTTTCTTGATGGTCCTAGAAAATAAAGAGGCATAAAGTTAAAGAACTTTCAGGTTCACAACTACTCTTCTAAAAGGACGAACACACCTCTACTCCTCTTTTATTTCATTTAAAAAACAAACTGTGCTCACGAGTTTACAAAAGACTTGTTAGACAGTACTTGGCAGGGACTTTATGGTAGTGTTATGCTTACAATATTGAAGTGGCTACATTTATGTTAAAATAAAAACTAATTTTCATAGTAGATTTCACTGAATTTCAAAAATTAAGGAGCACAGAACTCATGATTTCATACAGGGTTCTATTATGCCCATAAATTTTATCAGAAAAATAATCAGGCCATTAAATACTAATTATCATCACTGTCTTTCAATCGTGCAAAATGCAATTAAAAATTAAGAACACTTCATCATCTTAAATACTGTATTTAGTAAGGAAAGAATTTTAAAAGGCACTTACCAAATCACAGATCAGATGAAAAAAAAAGGGTTTTCCAGTCTTCTAGATGCTTAAGACAATTGCTGCCAGCAGCAACACTGTAATTTTTCACACAAACACTCATCTGTATAGAGAGCACTTCATTTGCTGGACCACCTGTGATCTTGCACCAGGATCCCCATGATTCATGCTCATGACAGAGCACTTAACTGTCCCATGACCATCTTTATGTTCCAAGCAAGAAGTGTTTTCATATGGCCACAATCAGTACCCTTGTACAACAGTTACCTCACAGAATGTAACTGAGCCTTTACTGGCACTGCTTTAGCTACAGCATCCAGAGCAAGCCTCAAACTGCAGCAGCCACTGTGGCAATGTTTTGGTTTTTCTGAAGTTAAAGCTCTCACTGGTTTCACGGAGGTTTTCAGGTGTGTGAGAAAGGTAAAAAGCCTATTTATTTCCTGCACTTAAGACAGTAAAGAAGTCTTGTATGAACTGTGAATGATCTTTTAACAGCTGGTATGAGACTGATGTCAGACTAATTTCCAGCAAAGTATGAACAAAGTATTGTGCGTGAAAAGCTCAATTCTCTTCTTGTGTTTCTATGCATTTATAGCATATTATCTGTTCTTGAGTACTGACATGGATGGCAGCCAAAGGAAGGCAACTTGTCACATACAAAATCCACACAAAACTTGCTCGTGCTACAGCTATCCTAATTATTTTCAGAGATTGCTATATAGAATTATAAGCTATATATATTTCAACTTCCCTATATAAATCTGTTAAGGAAATAAGGGTGAGGGGGACAAACAAAAACCCCAACAACACACATGACCATTCAAAATCACTAATTTTATTAAAATCAAGTATCGTTGACCAAAATCCTGGTAAATTCTTGTTTGTTGTGAATATACAACACTACAGAGCTATTATTTTTTTCTAACATTTAGATGCAAATATGTATTATTAGTAGAAAGGAAATCTTTATTTGTAATTAAGAAAAAAATAATTTCACTTTTCCCTTAAAATACAAGCATAGATACTAGATAATTAATTAATTATCTAGTTTATTATTTACTAGATAATTAATTAATTATCTAGTTCCACCAAAAAAATTGAGATCTTTGGGGTTTTGTTTAAAAAAAGTTACTTGCAGTGAAGTTTGTAGTAGCATCCCTAGTAACAGGCATCAACACTGATCTGATATTACCACTACCTGAGAAGAGAATCCATTCTCCATGAACACACATTCCTTAGCCTCTCCTAAGGAAAATGTCAGCAAATGGACTGTCAGCTAGTAACCACTGGGACTGAAGGCTTTGCAATCCACACATCTCCATGTGGAAGAAGTGAAGCATGTCTGTTCATTTCATTGCAAGTCACCTCATCTTTAGACAGTACTGAGATAGAATCACCTTCTAGAAGATGATTTTGCAAAATTATTATTCCCAGCTTTTCTGCAGTAATTGCTTATGGAAAACTTACCCAATAAGATCAAGGAGACAGGATTCATCATCGTCATCATCCATGACAACTAGAATAAAGAAGAAAATGGTATCTGGTGTGTATCACATGAAAGTTGCAACAACAAAACCAATTTAGAATATCTCAGTAGTTTTATTAAACAATTTATGAAGTTAACAGCTGTCTGCTATTGACAAAGATCTTAAGTAGACCTGCATCTTCTACAGATGTCTGATTTATCTCAAAATCAACTTCAGTCACATTCAAAGATTTACAAAATCCCACGCAGTGTTTCATCATTTGGGGGGGGTTTAGAATTTTAAATCAGAGAAAGACAAATGATTAACCAAACTGATTAAAAAGAACTTCTATGACTTCAAGTAGTAAAATTATCAACACTGAATGCAATCTAAGACTCCAATTAAAATGCTTCTGTAAGAATTTATTCCCAGCTATTCCCAGTGAGGGAATAACCAAACACTACAAAACATACAAAGGCTGTCACAAATTATTGGCTCTAACACTGAGCAGCCAAAAAGGTAAATAAACTTAGGTCAGTGTCATGAGGATGCTGCTACAGTCTAGAACCAAAACTATAGCCACGACATGACTAAGCATTAAAGAAACACTATTTTCTAACAGACCTTTCTTAGCAATAGCTAAGTGACAATGTGGCCATTTCCACTTTCTCCTCAGCAATACTTAGAAGAGTACTTAAACTTTGTTTAATAGTACAGAGTTCTGACAGTCCTTTTAACAATTGGCAGGGAGGGAATTTATATGCACTGCCCAAACTGAGGGCAAGTATTCAACTCAGAGCATTTTTAGCCTCACAGTGTCACGACCACCAGCTCCCTCACACACTGCCTACTCCATCAGGTACTGCTGCACCAAAAACACTCTCACACTCACTCTCCCCTCCAACTGCTGTTCCTTCAAAGCTTCTGTTTGCACATTCTGGGCTCTCCTGTTCATCACAACTCTCAGAATATCTCCCTTGTCCTTGTCAGTAACTCTCAGGACCATCCCATCTAATCCATCAGTTCAATTATCAACTGATGTTAGCATTTCTAAAACCTCTTGGTACCCTGTCTTCCTTTAAGTTATCCAATCTCATCTTTACAGCATTTTCTAATCACATCAAGTTGATCATTGCATTCCATGTTTTATTTCAACTTCCCTTAAAAATTGTGCTGTCACACTTATCATTCAAATGTTTTAACACAGTTTTGGCTTTAACTCATCCTCTTCTCTCTCTTACTTCTTGCCAAATAGAAACTTACTCTCCCTGACCAGAGATCCACATGAATCATTCCTCATCCTGATCTCCATAATGATTAAAACAGTGAAAGGGGCTGAAGCAGCTGCTATACAAGAGGCTGAGAGCACCAGGACTGTTCTGCCTGAGGAATACGAAAGTGTGGGGGAATATTTATCTTGTGTATAAAATACTTGGCATGAGGGTGTTAAGAATACTGAGCCAAACATTTCTAGAGTGGTATGTAGTGAATGAGCAAGAGGCAAGGGGCACAAATCAAAACAAAATAAACCAAAAAGTCTATGTAGACAAAAGAAAAATCTTTTCTTTTATAAAACTCTAAGGGTAGCCAAATACTGGCCCAAGTTTTTCAGCAAGGTTATGGAGTCTCCATTCTTAGAGATGCCCAGAACGCAGTTGGACCACAGCCTTGACCTGCCTGCTCTGACCCTGAGCAGCCTGCTCTGGTAGAGTCTCCTCTGAGCAGGACAGGGGATAACATGATCTCCAGATACTCATTTCCACCTTGGCTGTCCCGTGATTCTGTAACCTCTTTCCTGAAATTTTTCTATATTCCACTGGTACTGAAAATAGCTTATACTGTAGACTAGCAGAGGATACTGTGTCCTCTATACTGCATAGCCTTATTCAGATTTTTTCTTTCTCTGTGCTTTAGTTTACAGTGAGGATGAAGCAGAAATGGAGCATATGTCAGTATAAGGATCATTCAGTATCACCTCTCTGGTGATAGAAAAACAAAGCACAGCTACTGAAAATTACCCAAATGTCGACAAAAATCAGCATTCATGAGGTGATTATGCACCTTAAGAAAAGCTATTTCTCCTACAACTCAGTATTCCATCTGCTTACTTTTGCATAGAGCCACCAGCTTGAACACTGATACTGCAATTTAATGCTAAGCATCATAGTATGACGTCATGAAATTTAAATGTAAATATGCATTACTAAGAACAAATTAATAAGCAATTAGCATTTTGCTTTAACTGTACTGATAGAAATACTTACAGAAAGCTGTTATTTCCTTTAACTGTCTCAACAACAAGGTTCCAAAGTCTCCCAGCTAACCAAAAGCAAAAATTTACTGGAAGTTAAAATTATCTTTGTTTCCACACTGCAAACCTACTTTTGAATATCACAACCCATGTGTCTATGGCAATATTAACAGCATTATTTAAACACAATAAAATGTCTTTTCTTTACATATTCTCTGTGATTTTATTATAATAAGGGTTCACCATTAGCAGAAGCGACAACACTGAACTTTGTTCAGATAATACTCCTGGAGGTATTAAAACAACTGACACAACTTATGATAAATTTTTTAAGTTCACTGAATTCTTCAAAACTTGCATGTAATGATCAGAAGGAAAATAAATGTGAGAAAGCCCTAATTGTAATACATAATCTTCACTATTACACCCTTTATCTGAACATACACTTGGCTTTATTAGATAAATGTGATACAAGAAAAATACAGTTTACATACTGTAAACTCCTACCAGTTTAGGACAGATAATAACCCCCAAAGAAAAGAGCTGTATTTTTAATAAACACCAAAAACCACAACCGGTTCCCTTCAGAAGTGCACCTTCTTAATAAGCTTTAACACTTTTGTCAGCACTAGCAGAATTCTGTCACACATGAAAAAAAGTATGTCACCATTTCATTTTTTAAGGCTGGTTTACCAAAGAGCTCACCTGTGTAAAACCAACACCAAGGTTTTATACAGCTGATCAGTGCTCCATCACAGAGCCACTTAACCACACACAGCTCTTGCTACACTCAAAAGTTGTTCCAATCAGCATTCACTGCCTAAGGGGCTCCACAAAAACACACAGACAGATCACTACTGTCTCAATACCTCCATGAACATGTGTAAGCAACGCTGCACTAAAGGATGCTGCATGGCAGTGCTCTGTGAGGTACCACTGGAGCAATGTGCAATTTTAACAGACTCACAGGGGTATGTGGTCTGTGAAAGAACCATCAAGATCACAGCCAAGTCGTAAACCTATTTAGACCAAATTCTATTCCTATTTCACCACACATACCCAAGATGGACACAACCATGTAACTGCATGTTGTGGGTTTATCTGGCAGGCAGCAGAGCACCACATAGCCACTTGCTCATTCCCCCAAGTGGAACAGGGGAAAGAATCAGGGAAAAAAAGGTAGAACTTCAGATACAGACACCTTAATGTGACACAAAGGGAAAATAATAGCCATGCAAAAAGAATATTCAAAACAAGTGATGCACAATGCAATTGCTTACCAGCTGCTGACTGATGCCCAGCTCAATCCAAGCAATGGGCCATCACCCTCCAGCCATTCCCCTCCAGTTTTATTGTTCACGTGATGCCATATGGTATGGGATATCCCTCTGGTTAGCTGAGGTCAGCTCTGCTGGCTGTTTCCCCTACCAGCTTCTTTCACACCTCCAGACTCCTCACTGGTGGAATGCTGTGAGAAGCTGAGAAGTCCTTGACTTGGTGCAAACACTGCTCAGCAACAACTAAAACATCAACAGTGTGCTATCAACATTATTCTCATCCTAAATCCAAAACACAGCTACCAGAAAGAAAATTAACTCTACCCCAGTCAAAACCAGGACAATATCCACCCCTATTCTGTACCAATCTCACCATGCCCAGGTCCCACACTTTCCAGTACATCCCAAATAACCACAAACACCTTTCCTCTCTTTTGAGTTATAAATAGACATAGGCCCTTAGTCTATGCAGCATCCCTCTAAGATGTCCACTGAGTTCATTTAGTCCAGGACTTTGGGTTCCATCTGTCATATCAGTCCTTCAAAGAGAAAGAGATGATTTGTGGTATTGGGATTATTAGACGCTGAAGTCTGCTTCCATCACCACTTCACTTTGCTCGGTTTCATAGACACTCATTCTTCATTAATCTGAGTAATTCTTACTGCAATACCATAGATAAAGCATAAAGCAGCCAGAGCAGTGATGAAATGTGTATTGTACAGCAATTAACATCATCATGGGTTGTGCTCACCCAAAATCAAATGCCCTTGAGTATATATTGGACTTTCCCATCCTTCTGCATTACCTGCTGAGCACACCCAGGTCCTTGACCCGTGGATGGGTTTGCCTTTACCTAAGACAGGAACAACCCAGACTGTTCTCCACAAAATAATTTTCTATGTGCATTACAGGAACTTTATCCCCTTCTACAATATAGGAAAGTTTTCACTGGGCCGGTCCAGCCAACTTAGCAGATCACTAGCATTTACTAATCAGATGGCTTTTGCTAAATGGATATCCCAATGTCTGAATGTCCCAGAACATCTTGGTCTCAGGGTGGCCTTTAACAGTCCATTGTATTGTTTGATTTTCCCAGAGGCTGATGCACGAGAGCAAAGATGATATATCCAACTCTTTGGCCTAGGTATCTATGAGGAAATGAGTCCTGCACATCCTGTGGCTTTGATGGGCCAAATCCACAGTCCAATAAACCTGGTAGTCAAACCTGGTAGTCCCCTTCCCTCACCCAGCTGAAGGCAGGACCCCACCAGTCATAAATACTGGTCACAGTATTTATTACTACTTGCAAATAAAAATTAGCCCCCTCACTGTCAGGGCAGTATGAGAAGCTGAAAAGGCCTTGGCTTAGTGCAAGCACTACTCTGCAACAACTAAAATATCAGTGTGTTATTCTCATCCTAAAGACAAAACACAGCACTGTATCAGCCACTAGGAAGAAAATCAACACTATCCCAGCTGAAACCAGGACACTGCAGGTTTAAATCTTTTTAACTGATGCCTATTTTCAACAAGGATTACCAAACAATTAGAGCTCTGTTAATTTCAGGAGAGCAACAGAGGTAGCAGTGAACAATCAGACAGACTGCACACTCAAAAGCAAGTTTACCCCAAAGTACTCATTCAGTCTACTTCAAAAAGAGCAATTTGACCAACATATGACTTTGACACAGATGATCACTTAAAAGTGTGTTAACAAAAGCAAGCCTGTCCTGTGGAATTTTCCTAAAGCATTTCCTATGGCACGAGTGATAGTAAAGTTTGTCACTTTTCTTGCCAACTATCTTTTCTGGTTTTCTGTCCTCCTCACTGTTTGCTAACATAGAGTGACCAAAGCAATGAGTGATGTATGAAATGAGTATAAACTATATTAAGCCAGGAGAGTTTGAAAATAAAACTTGCCGCAGTGAGTGGAGTTAAGAGTTATGAAGCCTAGAACAGCCGTCTTCAAAGCAGGGAGTGTGCAAAACAATCCAGTCGGGTGCAAGAAGAAAATATTAAAACTTCAGTAGTACATGAAGTTTTAATATACACACATATACTTGTGTATGTAAATAAATATACATATAATGGGGGAGCATGCTCAAAAATCTTACCAATAGGGGTGTGCAATCAAAAACATTTGGAGACCACTGGCCTAGACCCTTAAACATTGACTCACTTCTATATTTGAATCAGTCTTTGGAGACTTCAGCCAGTGGAGGCTCTAGGTGAGGCTTGGCTGGGCCATTGGGGCCCATCAATGCATCCAGGGCCCTGCCAAGAGACAGCTGGGGAAAATACACCTTGGGAAGAGTCACACAACTTGCTGGAGCACTATTACAATGTAGGCTAGCAATATCTAAGTATCAATACTGGTCTACAGTGTCTTAAAAAAAAAAAAAGCCACAAAAATCTGCTTGTAAGAAGTAGGCCAAACTCAGCCCTGCTGGTGCATCCAACTAATTTACAAAGGGCAATCCTCACTAATTAGTCACAACCCAGCACAGATATTCCCTGTAGCTTGCTACCACACTGGTGAATATAGCAGAGATTTCAATTTAGATCACATGTACTTGTGCATGAAGCCCTGCCTATCCCTTTTGGGAAATAACTAGAGTGCCCTTTATCACATACTCCCAAACAGAATATGAAAGAAGTTGAAAGTAATAAAACTAACAAGGAAATCCCAGCTATGCAAGCCAATCCTCTGGGAGACTCTTATTACTTGGCCTTAAAGCCTCTGCCTTCATTTCAACACTGTGACCTACTACAGAGCAAAGAGCAACAGAAGATGAATAGAGCAGTCCTGCCCTCCTCTCATCCACTTTCCCTGAGTCAGCTCAAGGCTTTGAAGAGTCATCTGGAAGAAAAAACCTGATCTGATAAAATACATCGATCTGTTTCAACTTAGGATGAGCTTCTTGATTATTTCTGGCTTGCCACAGGGCTACAGCAGTGCTAGTGCAAGCACAAGAGAGGGGGAAGGGAGCAGTGCTTCAGTCAGCTTAAAGCACGTGTGGGACTGTAGCACACATGTGAACACAACCACAGCCTTCACATCAGCACAGCACAGGCAGCGGTCCAGTGGAGTGATTATTCCCTTTCTATCAGCACTTGTGAGCTCCCAGCTGAAATCTCTGTTTGGCTTTTACACGTACACACAGCTCTTAAAAAAATACAGAACAACGTGAATAAGTCCAACAGAGTGCAAGTCAAATCCCATGGTCACATGAAGGAACTGCCTTTCTTCAGCCTGGTCAACAAAAGGCAAACCCAGGTGCTACCTGCAGCCTGCTAAAAGGGGCACTAAGATGAGCCAAGCAGGTCTCTTCTCATCAACACACAGCAAGACACGAAGGAAGGGCCAAAACATGTAACAGAAAATCCCAGCCGGATGCAAGGAAAAACATTTGCTAACAAGAATGTTCAAGCAAGAGGGTGGAATCACCCTCTTTGGAAATTTTTAAAAATCAAATGGCCCTGACCAACCTATTCTAACGGTGAAGCTTGTTCTGCTTACAGCAGGGGGCAGGACCAGGCAGCCCTTGGTGGTCCTTACCAGCCTAAATTTTTAACCAACCTGCTACACAATCCACAGTATCATGTAACACAAGCAGGGTCTACAACCTGCAGTGTCATTAAAACTAGACTTGCCCAGGTGCAGTGCAACTATTCACATATGCTTCCTATACTATCCGCATTCTAAGAGCTGTAAGCACTGGGTTTTAAATTTACTCAAGTTATATTCAAGCTTGCCACAAAAGAATTATTTTCCTTTCTCAAAGTCACTTATCATTCCATACAGCCTTAATAGATCACTTTCTGCAAAAAGCACAAGCTAATGGATAGCTTAGAAGGGCAACATTTAGAGCAAGCATTTCCAAAAGGTGTGATATAATCAATATCAAAACCTGGTAAGTAACATGTAAATAAATTTATCTGCAAAACTGTTGGAAAACTCTAGACTTAAAAGTTTTGTGCAAATACATGGGATCAATCCCTGACTGGCAGCATGACTCCTGAGAGTGAACATTGACCTTTGAAAATCGATGCTTTAGAGCAAGGTAATGACTGCTGTAGCTAAACCTTTAAAATGGGAGATAATCAAACTTGCACACAGTAACATACACAGCACCTGAAGCAATTACTGTGGGAATTATGACATACACCCACTAATCCTCACAACTGCAATATGACTTTGTATACATCCTGTCAGCAGGAATTCCGACAAGATCTCTCTCGTGCTTTATAACGAACCTGTCCTACCAAATCTTCTAAATTGTTCTATTGTTCTACCATTCTCCATTTGGAATTTTACCCTACAATCCCGACAGTAAATAGCAACTTCACTATGGAATATCTGAAGAAACACACTGCCACTGGAACAACAGTCACCAGAACAACAAAACCAGAATGGATCAGTTACTGAAATAGTCACTGCAGACAATGGTACTGATGTGAACTGAGTGTGCTACATCAAATTGGTGGCATTTTCATCCCTCACAACCTTTCTGAGCACAGATGGAAGATAACTCTATTAACCCAACTCATACCTTACTAAATTACATAGAAGGATTGCAGCAGCATTAAATGACTCCACACTGACTGCAGAGGTTGAAAGCCCAGAACTGAAGTCCTTCCCTCACACAAACTTCCACCACAACTCTCATTAATTTCCAGAGTGCTGATATTTTGCTCAGTGTGCTTCTGAACCACGGGGGGAAACCCGAGTTTTATCACCCACTGGGTAACATATCAGCAGTGAGCACTTCAGGTTGTTAAGGTGCTGTAACCGCTGCCTGCCTTACCCTGTCAGTTCTCTCTCAGGTTCCTATCCAACAGGCAGCCTCGGATCCAGTGAAGGAAACTCCTACACAGGAACAATCAGACCTCATTTGCATTCTCTGCAACACAGAAGTGTAAGAAAAGAGTATAAACTCAAACCCTTATTACCATATAGTTTATTCTTAAATTTCAAGGCAATACTACTTTTGAGCAATCTATTATCTGGCAAAGTGAATTTCAGATTCTTGTAAGTAACCAAGACCAATATTTTATAATCAACTTAAGAGCTGCTCACCATGTCAAGCCCTCTGTTTTCAAGAAATTGATTTTTACGTAGATGGAATACAAAAATTGATATTAAGAGGTATTTCCACTTCCCCCTCTCATTACTGTAAAAAAATCATATGCTGCACAGTAGTCAGTGGAAAAGAGGTAAATATTGAAAAATTCATCGCAAACTAAAATCTCACTCAAAAGTCATAATTTTCAAAAAACTGTCATTTCAGGACAACAGGAGTAAGGAAACAAAATTAATTTTTAAATGCATTTTGTAAAACACAAGGCCTTAGCTACTCACTTATAAACAATGCTGTACTTAGATTCTACAATATGGAATTACTTGTTATGAATATTTTCTTTACCAGAGTAAACAAAAAAGCAACTACTACACTGTTGCAAAATCTACCAGGAACTGTGCTCTAAAAAACAGCTATACAAAGTAAGAAATTTGGGATTCTAACCTAGTAACATAGTGCATTATGCATGCTTGAAATTAGCTGTGGAACTGAATTTAATCATCAATATTTCAAAGACATCTGTATGCAACAGGGTATGAGAAGAAATTGGTAATTTTTAAATATTCAAAATAATTATGAAAAACCTTTCTAATAAAAACAACTCTAAAAAATATAAACTATTCAGGAATCAGAAAAATAGCAACAAGAAAAGAGACACAAAAGTGCTTCCTCTCACGAACTGCTAGGCACAACATTATGCCTCTTCATCATTTTTAAGATATGGGAGATGAACACCTAAGAGGACAAGCAGGATCACTATGTAATTGTGAAATATCAGCTCCACACACAGAAGGAAATAAAAACCACACACTAGACAACCTACAATAGGTTGTTTATCCAACTCTTACATTTTATTTCCCTTTAGTATGCCATTTTAAAAATACTGATTTTGAGTTTGCCAAATGTGGTAACTTATCAAACTTCCAAAAATTACAATGCTATGTTAAGAAAAAAAAGGAAATGTGCAGTTCAACTAACAGTACATATGACACTAAAAGGCTAATCCAGCTCCAGTCAACACACCAAGTACACATGTAAATGCCCAGTGTGGCTGCCCACAGTCTCGTTTCCCTCAGACACATATGTTCACCACAGAATTTCTAATTTATTCAACGCAATCTTTTTCCTACTGCATCCAGAGCTGCTCTTGGCAATACCAAAATCTTGAAAAGACTTTCATCAGGAAAGAGATGTTTTTAAATCACACAGAAAAAATCCAGAGTAACCTGAGCCTGGAAGTTAGGATGCTTCCCTATCCCATGGGACTCCCCAGGCTAAAGACTGGGCTCAGACCTATACCCCAGCAGGGACTATCCTCCTCACTATGCTATGGCCTATTTTGGGCTCTGTCTTCCCAGCTGCTCCACTGCATACACAATTCCTCAGAAATTTCAGTATTCATAAAACATTTGGAAAGGTCCCTGTTTCATCCCAAAAGAGGCAAAGGAGGCGTAATCTCAGCAGTTCCTCAGGAAGGAAACATTTGCCTGCCCAAAAGATACTAGACACTCTTAAGCTTTTCTACAAACTACTGTATGCAATAGTGCAGACTGTTAGCATATGTTATTTGTGCAAAACAATACTTCAAGGAATGTTGAGTCAGTCCCTCAGATGTTTCTTAGATAATACTCGAGTTTCATACTTGTAGTTCTGTGCATATAGTTTTCAAAGACTCTGAAAAAATATTCTGCAGTCCCATAATTTCTTTATGAACCGATCATTTCTCAGCTGATTTATAAACCAATGCCCAATTAATACCTTTTCATTGCCACTATAGTCCATACTAGGTTAAAAACCCAACCTTGCCACAAGCACAGTTCACATGAGCTAGTATCAGATAACAACTGCCAATAATTATCTGTACAGCCACTTATACTCCTTTCAGTTACTATGTTTGGGAAATCTACTGGAACTTCAATAGGATGAATTGACAGATGTGAAGGTACTTTAGCAGTGCAGTCCATAACACCCCTAAATCCAAGCTGAAATTCCTCCATGTCACCCATCCTGTCCTTCTTGAAGCCAATGCCTTGCTGAAGACTAATGGAGATTTCGCCACCTATTTCAGTGGGGCCAACATAATTTCTGTAGTTGATCTATCTCAATAAATTCAAGCTTCAACACAAGATCTTCAAATTCCATGCTTGGATCAAGTTCACAGTAAAACTACTGCAAGTTCCGCCTGAGACAAGGCGTAAGATCAGACTTCACAACAATAATCAATCAGTCCCTTGCAATGAAGTTAAATCTTTCTCCCCAGACCTCCCCCCTCTTCACTAGCACCACCCTTTTTTAATACCTTCAATGAGAGAAAGGTTACTGTGTTATATTTTTACAGTGATTTTGCCTGCTCTCTTTCTATTTCTTTTGGTAAGGATTCCTTTAATTCTAGAACATTTTAAAACTACTGCAAGAAAAAAAAGGAATAAGAAAAACCCTTGATAGTCTCTTTGTGTTAGTTAATGGTTGTAATTTTTATTTTGTCTAAAACCTCAACAATTCTCAAAGCAAAAATAATACCAACAGAGGAGTTGGGGTTTTTTTCCCACAGAGAAAGCAGGAACAAATTAACATTTGAAAATAAAGATACAAACATTCATTTAACTATGTGATGACCTTGAAAAAACCTCAGTTCAGGCTAGTGCTTATGCATCTAGTTGGTGTAACAAGAGCCTTCCCAAAACTGCTCATTCTGACTTTCAAACTAAAACAGTGGCAGATCACAATGAATGTTAGAACAGTTTATTATTGTCACTGCTTCGTCTCTGCCATAAAAAAGAAAATCACACTTGTTTTTGTACCACAATCTCCATGTCTATGCTGGCCCGGGTATATGGCAATAAAAAACCTTTCAAGTACAGATGCAGCTTATTCCAGCAGAACCACTGTAAGGAATTCTGCCAACTCTCTGAATAGACAGCAGGCAGCATACCCAGGCATCCATGACTGCAAGGCCCTTCAGCTCTAGACTATGGATTTACCTCTGCCACAAAACTTCATGAATACAGAAAGGGATCTTGGAGGAAACTGGAAATGCAGCTTATACTAGCAAAACTTCGGGGCTTTCCTCTCAGTACAGTTAAACTAAATACATAAACTGCACTGGAAAAAGACACCTGAAGGAGCTAGGGCAGGAAAGCTGCACATCCATAAGGTGATGTTAATACTTAGCTACAGTAGAACCATCTCTGTAGCACTGACCTCAACGGAGTCCACACCTTTAGTGAGAGCATTTTCAACTCAAGAATACAGGTATCACATACAAAGCAAGCACTCGAAGTATGAACTAAATAAGCACACACCTAAACACGCGAGTATCACACCAGTGAGTAAGCCAGGGTGTACCAATGGCAGCACAACCAGGCTACCGTATCCACAGGGTGAGCCTCGCACTCCTCCAGCAGTGTCAACAAGCCATATCCAGTGCTAAGTGTTACTTGCAACAACAAACCTTTAAGCTCAGACAGACTAAAACACATCTAAAAAGAACAGGTCTGGAATATTTAAGTACTACCCAACAAAAAAAATCTCAAGATAAGCTTACACTGTACTTTAATGCAAGGAGGCCAACATGCAGACTATATATAGTCATTTGGAAAGTATTAGGCCCTGAGAGAATATAAACTGGTCATTTTTATCCCCTTTCTGCCATTTCTTCACTACTTTCACAAGTTAATGAAAAAAACCATGCACAATCTCCCACACATTAGGACATAATAGAGAAATTTTATTATATAAAAGTACACTACCATTAAAAAAAAAAAATCATTAGCTTGATCCCAAGATTCCTGTCACCAAAAGTAATCAATTCAAGAACCAGTGACTTCATTGAGGTAAGATGTATGTGAGCAAATACTGTACTCCACACTCAAAGTATCTGTAAACTATTAGTTTTATAGCTGGTGTGGTTTTTTCAAAGCTAAAATGTTAACAACTTTCACCCCACAAAAGTCTTTAGAAAACACAGTTTATTTCCAGACTTTTTTTGTATATTTTGAGTAATGATTGTGTGTTTAAAACCTTTCCTTTTCAAGGGGCAAAATATTTAAACAGCCTTGAAATTATTCCTGAATTTTAAAAAATCTCCCACTTCCATCAGAAATGAGCAAAGGGAATGGGGAAGCCCTCCTCTGATGTGTCAAAAAACAAAAACCCAAGAACTACACAAGCATTCCACACTCCTCAGCGGGCACAGTATAAACTGGTCTGGCAGCACACTTTGCTCTTCCCAGGTACAGGTGATGTTGGCATTAAACTCCAGCCTTACGAGCTTCAAGCAGATCGTACAGAAACGTTAAAACAAACAAAAGGTGGTTTTTTGGGGGAAAAAAAGCAAATCCTTTCAATGCTCTTCCTAAAAACAGCATCAAAACAAAACTTTAAAAATATATTGAGGTGGAGCTGCCAAATTAAGCAATTTAGAAAAGACAGTCTCCTCTAAGACATAAAGGAGTGATAAAAACTTGAAAACATGCTAGTCCCTCCCCCCACCAAAATACTACGAAGATAGTAACAGCAACAAATAGAGTAACCTACCCACCAAAAAATTACCTACGCTTTTAATTTTGCAAGCACTTTTAAAGGTACTGAAACCTTTTCAATTAAGAATACCTTGCCCTATGCACTACACCGGATCATCTTTTAAAGGTGGATTTCTTTTTTAATATCAGGTGGGGGGTTTTTTTGTCATCGTTCGAAACAATATGTTCTTTCAAATATTTTTTTTTTCATTCCTATACTCTGAATGACAAGGAACACGTATTTCAGAGGTAAGACAACAAGCTTGTAAGGGATGTTGGCAGGCTTGAAGCTGCACGGATGGGCCCCTGTGAGCCAAGCCTGTTTAATCCCCCACCTCCCCCCTCAAGACGGTGACCAAGGAGTAGGAAAGGAGTGTGGGGTACAGGAGGGAAGCAAGGCTTTCAGGATTTCGCGGAGAGGCTCCCAAAGCTCAAGTACAGGAACGGTTCCCAGACAAGACACAGAAATATGGCCCGAGCTGGGCGCGACGGCACCGCCCCACACGGCGCGGCTACGGCAGAAAGGACCTTAAAATGGCGCCCGTGGGGGAGGAGAGCGGGTGAAACTGCGCAACAAACGCTGGCAGGGAGCCAGGCAGCGCCATCTTCCCGCTCCCCCGCGCAGCCGGGGCTGCCTGCCCGCCGAGCCCGGGCACGGCCGGGGCCGCCGCCGGAGCCGCTCTCCCCTCTGCCCTGCGGTCCTTCGGCCACCCCGCGCTGCCGAGCCCGGGCAAGGAGAGGAGCGGGGAGCAGGCAATGGCGAACGGCAGAGGCCTCCACATCTCCTTCCTCCCCACAGTGATTAGGAACAGCTCTAAGTAAATATAAACGTGCTCTCTATACGTCGTTCGATTTTGCCCGGCTTTAACATCTCTCTACCTGTTTTCTGCCATCGTCTGTAACTGAATTTTGCAATTAATACCAAAAAACAAAATACCATTTACATACTGACTAGCGCTCGTAAGTCAATAAATGTTAACAGTGAGCATTTCAGAAAGCCCCCTCCACGACCGACTACTGTTTCAAGCCACAAGTAAAAAATGTATTTACAAAATATTCTTTTACGTAAAATAATCCCAGCAGCACAAAGGATCGGATTCACATCCACTCTACAGCGAAGCCAAAGGGGTCACTCCAGAAAGAGACGCTTTATTGTGTTTTAAAGAGGCATTACAATTAAATATTTTTTCTCTCCAAAAGAAAAAAAAAATAAATAAAACAAAAAGCACATTGAAAAACTTGGTCCTGAAAAGGCGAAAAAAAAAGCGCATTAGCCCAAACCTACCGCCCGAGCATTTCGCGCACCCACAAAAAGCGGCACCGTTTCCATTCCTTGGTTAAAAGCAGGAGACACAGAGCGATTCGGAGGAAATTGCAAATAAAAAACCAAACAAATCAAATCAGATCTAATGGCGACACCGAAAACGAGGAAATTAGTGAAAAATAAATCCCCAGAAGGTACAAATCTGAGACACAAGCTCAAAGAAAAGACAAGATTAGGGTGGTGACGAGTGGACGGGGGAAAGGAAAAAATCAAGCCACGAGTGAAAAAGGAAAAAAGAAAAGAAAAATCCTTCCCAGCTGCACAGCCGGGAGAGAGACGAAGTGTCTCCATTTTCCCGACGAGGACGAAGAAAAGACTGTTTCACAGACCACAGAGCTTTAGAGAAAAGCAAAGAAACGAGGGGGGAAAAAAAAGAGGGAGGAGATTTGAAAAGATTATTTTTCTTTCTCCCTCACACACTCTCTCTATCCCCCTCTCTCCCTCTCACTCTCTCTCTCACACTCACACATACACACACACTCTCTCTCTCCCTCCTCTCCTCTTTCCATCCCTCTCTTGATGGCCATCAAGGGGGCGGAAAA
>VXAC01000038.1:1181372-1284564 GCA_013399225.1 Rhipidura dahli
GCGGTGGGGGGGGGGGAGGGGGCGCACGCCCGCCTGCAGGCGCTGCAGAAGCTGCTGACGGGCAGCGTGCGGTTCCTGGCGCCCTACGAGGTGCGGCAGGGGCAAGAGACCGTGGCGCGGCTGCAGGGGGACCTGGCGGCGCGACGGCAGCAGCTGCAGCCCAAGAAGAAATTTGCCTTCCGCGCCCTCAAGAAAGAAGCGGCCCCGGGCAGCGCCTCGCGCACCGCCGAGCCCGCCCCGCCGGCGCCCGCCGCTCCCGGCCCCGGTCTCGCCGAGGGAGAATCGGGCGGGCCGCCGCTGTGCGGGTTCAGCGGCGCCCAGGACGAGGAGCTGGAGCTCGGCCCCGCGGAGCTGCTGCAGCGGGACGTGCTGCTGTCGGAGCTGCGCGGCTGCCGGGTGCGGCTCCGCGGCAACCCCAACACGCTGCGGGTGCGCGACTGCCGCGGCTGCACCGTGCTCTGCGGGCCCGTGTCCACCTCCGTGCTGGTGGACGGCTGCAGCGACTGCCTGCTGGCGCTGGCCTGCCAGCAGCTCCGCACCCACCGCACCCGCGACTGCCGGGTCTACGTGCAGGTGACCAGCCGGGCCGTAATCGAGGCCTGCACTCAGGTCTCCTTCGCGCCCTACTCCTGGAGCTACCCCGGTATCGAGGCAGATTTCGAGTCGTCTGGGCTGGACAGAAGCAGTAACAACTGGAACTTGGTGGATGATTTTGACTGGCTGGCGACTGACAAACCTTCGCCCAACTGGAGCCTGATCCCGGAGCAGGAAAGAATCACTTGCTGGGACTGACTGCGGAGGAAGCTCTGCTGTGCGAGAGATGTAAACGCATTGATCCACAAACTATGGGACTTAATCCCCGATATGCCATTAAATGATTCCATTCAGTATTTAAATTTTGAATTATAATATCTGGCTGGATTTCTTAGCTGAGAAATACCAGTCAAATAGCATTTACTGTTCGTACACAAATTGCTGCTATAATCTCAATGTATCACTGTGGGATTTGCCGACTTCTGAAGTACATCATTGTGAGTTTTACCTAACTAAGGTGGGGCAAAGGCCACTGATACACAAACAACAGTGGGCCTTTGTTAGAGCTGTTGTGCTGTTCTCACTCACCCAGGCAGAATCTGAATTACCTGCAAGACGTGCAAACTGTACTGGAATGAAAAGATCAAATACCAAATTCTTCATGTTTTTGTGGTTCTCACGTTGCTGACAGCAGTACACTATCTTATGGGGAGTGCAGGACAGTACTGCTGTGAGGTAGTGGGAAAAAAGGTTAATTCAAAGGAAGAGTTTGTAACTGCACAGTGCAGCAGACCGAGATGCATCCTAGGCTATGATACAATGATGAGCCAGTTTCTGTTGGTTCAGGTAAAGTCTGTAAGTTGGCTTTAGGCTTTTGTTTCAGGTGAGATAAGTCTAAAGGAAAAGAGTGTTCTAATAAACATCTAATGCTCTTCTAATATACTGATTGCTTGAAATTAAGTAACCTATGGAGTCTCTATAAATACTAAAGCCTCACAATCTGTAAATGTTATGTGAAAGGATTCTGCTTCCATAAGCAACTCTGAGGCATCCATCAAGTGCTGATGAACCTCACAGAAGCAGAGCTAACTGTTCCTCTGCAATCTGAAGCCTCAGGGGAGAGGTGTTCAGGGATGTCCCACTAGTTTACCAGACAACAGGCTTTTTGTGCTGTGATCCTGATTTGCAGAACTCTGCTACTGCAGAAGTGCAGTGTTGACAGAGGGAGTCAGCGGAACAGAAAAATGAGGTGCTATATTCCAAAATTGCATGTTATCTTTCATAAAGTGCTGAGTAACTTAAGTCTCTTCACTCCTGCTAAATAATAAAAAAGTAGCAGCACTGTGGAATGCAGTGTCTTTCCAGTGCCCTATTAGTGCTGAAGTGACCGCTGTCCATACATAAAGTATACACAGCAGTTCTAAGTTTCTAAAACTCCTCTTTAACTTGTGACATTTTGCAAGAAATAACTGTTTATCTTGCCTTAGCATAAAGCTTTATTTTAAAACTGCAAATTGTTTATGCTGTGCAGCCATCATCTATGTGTCTCTAACAGACACTGAATCCTAGCTGAACCATCAAAAACTGCACCACTGCCAAGAGAACTACCTTATACTTGACTTGGGTGTTTGACTGGTTTTGAGCAGAAGTTTTTTTTATGTAAATTGTCTTCAGCATATTTAATTTAAAGGGGGAGGGGAAATGATTTTTTTTATATATTCCTGACAACTTTCAGTTTTGTTTACTTTTGTTAATATATATTTTTTGACTGAATTGGATTTTGCATTTCAAATATACTTGTTTTGAATTATTTCAGTTGTCCATTTACTAATGATTCTTCTTTGCACCATCAGCGTTATAAAATGATTTAAAGAAGACACCCTCAGTCTTCATTTAATGTACATAATTTATATCCTTTTTTAGAGGGGTGTGATCAGTTGAAGCTCTCAAGCATCTTAACACACCCATCTTAGTGAGCAACCTGATTTTGTGGTTATTTGTTCTCCACAGATCCCACTAGTGACAGATCAATCCTGTTAGCATCCTCTAGCCTTGAGACTGCAAAGTGCTCAGCCTGTAAGAACCACAGTAACACCTTTGTCCTACTTGCCCAGAGCTCTAAGCATTTACACCACCTCCCTGTGGCAATGGATCCTGGCAGATCCAGGCAGGGAGAGAGACCCCAGGCTGTGGCAGGTACCAGGGGAGCACTGAGGCTTCCCAGTGCACTTCACATGGAAGTGCCATGTCCTGTTCCAGCTCTTGGCCCATGGCATGCAGTAGTGCCTGAATAAACAGAGCAGGAGTCAAAACATGGAAGTTTAAACGTCAGTTCTCTCTGAAATTGCTTCCTTGGGGATGTTTCCCACAAGCCAGTTATTGACATCCCAGCTCTTACTGTTTTCTTTCCTCCAAATACTTAACTTTGGTCAAACCACAGTTAGCAGGTAATACTCTTCAGGAGCACGGTGCCTCACAACTACTTTCCCTTAAAGATTTAGCATTACCCTTGTAATACAAAACAGGTAAATGGCTCTTGGTCTCAGGCATGGCATGAAACAAGGAAATCTGATTTGAGAATTGCAAATCCAGAAATGTTTGGTCAGGCAAATACCTAAATGTGATTTATAGTTCTAAATGTATACCTTTATATATACACAGTTGCACGTGTTTCCATAGACCTTTTTAAAATTACACTTTTCTAATGCAGAATCATTGTAGGAGAAATTCAAAACTATTTTGGAGCAGTAGTATGTTCTTGTAGTGTATGAACTCAAGCCCTAGTAAAGGTTTGCTGGCATGTTTGTGGGCTATTCAGTATAGAAATTGCAACCTTTTGGGGTCTCTAAGGAAGAGAAGCTAAACCCCTAAACACTTCTAATGAGCTAGCAACACTAATTTTTAAATTATTATTATTTAATATGGAAAAGAAAGTCACTGTTAGTATAAGCATAGGCAGGCTGCCATCTATGTGTCCCAGAACATTCCATTCTGACACCATGGTGCAGACAGTGCAATACAATAACCCCAGCATTATGCAAGCCCTTCTAGGTAGGAAAGAGGTAAAATGCCATGTGGGTGAGAGGATGCTACTTGATACCCCCAAATTACAGTTGTTCGAGAATCCATTTTCCAGTCAAGTCTAGTGGAAAGTGGCAACTCAGATATACTGTGAATTATATTCTCAATAATTTTTTTTAAAGTATTTAAAAGCATGGTAGAAGTGTATGTATGTATGTTTTACAGAATGGTTGGATAGACACACATATAAAATAAGCCATATTTTAAATTCCACAGCTATTGCTTAAAACTCAAAAAAGCAAAGTCCTGTTTCAAACATTTTTGAAAGACAGCCTGGTTGGACAACACTCCTCCAGTCGACAGCCTCACCGAAATCTCTGAAGCCAGCGAGACTTCCTTAGTTCACCACAGAGCTGTTACTCCACATTTTAAAGTTCACAGGTGTCAGTGGAGGAAATAAAACAGCCCTGTGCAAAGGTACACAGCACTGAACCCATGGGAGAAAACGGAGGCTGTTTTCCAGGCCACACAGAGCTTTGAGCATTGCCATTTGTTGAGGCACTGAGGGGTGGCACAGACCAGAACTTGCGTCTAGAGAAGCAGCTGGGAGCTCTGCTGCTGCTTCCCATGGGGCCATCACCTCACCAAGAGGTCTGTTCCGAGAGGGATCAATGCCCCTCAGTTCCCTTTGGAGTCCAGGCATTCCCCTCTGTCTGCCCCTGCTTCTCTGAGTAACAGGAGCAGAAATGGAGTTACTTTCATTCTCTCTTTATCCAGCCCTCTTTCATTTAAATAGATTCTGATGTGAGCTGTAGTAGAATTGCTTTGAGAAAAAACAGGTAAGAAACACATGCACAAAACAATTTCCTACACATTTTATGCATTTTATTTTTGAAGGTTTGGATTTCTTTTTTCAAAGTTTCTTATTTAAGCAATAGCTGCATGTGGATAAGGTTCAAATCTCAGTGGCTTTACCTGGAATTGCTTCAGCTTTTACTAAACAGCCAATTTCATCACATACAAGGAAAGATAGGAATAGCAAGAAAAAGGATCTATGCAACTTGAGGAAATTACAGCATTTCCATTCACATCATGATCTGATTTATCTGACTGATTGGAGGATCCACCTGTTGTGCTGAGATGTTTTCCAGCAGTAATGACTATCATGAGCTTTTTGTAAGCTTCTTTTAATTCCCAACATATTCCTTTCCCGTTTCTGCAAGTATAAACTTTGATTTCTAACTCTTACTTTTTCAGCAGTGAATACACCCCAAGCATCACAGTAATACATACAAATACTCATAATGACCATCTTGGGGGTCAAAAAAAAGCTGTGTTTTCTGAATATGTTACACACCACATGAATGATGAAATTCTGGGAACTACCCAGAGCAAAACCACACCAAAACCCCCACAGCATGCCCCAGCAAACTTCAGGAGCTAGGGAGTCCAGCAGGTTCAATCACCTTTCCCAGGGTTTACAACAATCCCAGCAGTGAATTTAGAACTTGCCTCTGTTTCCAGCCTCAGAATCTGCAGTCACCTCACATACCACAAAAATAGTAGCCTACCAAGTTACCCGTGTAAGGAGAAAAAAAAAAAAAAATGTAGCCCACCAAGTTTCCCGTTTAAAGAAAAAAAAAAAAAAAAAAAAAAAGTCATAAATCAGAGATTTCTCCTCCTGATAATCATACAGTGAGGTTCAGCATTTTTATCACATTGTTCCTCAGGAGTAGCCCTGTTCACATCATAGAGTTACAGCTGAAAGCAAAACCATAAGTGAGGGTACGTGAGCAAACCTCTCTACACAATAGCTTCCCATCAAAGGTAAAACCAGACATCATTACTCTTGCAGTGAAATATAACCACTCCTAGGGAAAAGAAAGAAAAAAAAGCCTCAGAAAGGCACATATTTCATATCACAGAGCAATCTGAAAGAAAGATTGGGCCAGGAAATTACTCTTTTTACCAACTGAGGGCATGTCCATAGTTTAGTCATACATGTATTCTATATCTTCTGTTCTTGAAGATAGATCAAGATTGGTCCAGGGTTGAGCATCAGATTGTATTTAACAAACACCAGATTAAATTGTTTAGATTCCTCTCTCTTAACTGATAAATTTGTTGCTAATATGTAGGTTAGCAGGCATAGCTTTTTGGAAAGGTATCGATATTGTATTGTTATACATGCACATTATAATTTTTAACTAGATTTTGAATTTTAACAGATTCACAGTGATATCAATAATAATTTGAATATTCTATTCTACCGTTTTTTTCCTCCAATATTGGCATATGAATTATACATTTGAATTTAATAGACAACCTCTGAGGAGACCATTAACTCAAACATCCTTGCAGCAATTAGCTTTTTTCTGCTATGGATCAATTTCAGCATTTTCTATTTGAAGTAGAAAGTGGTGGTAAGTGCCAAACTAAGACAAATCTCAGCCAAGAAAAAGCTTTTTAAGAAAAGCAGATGCTAGGCAAAAAAAAGGGGGTTTCTTTTTTAAACTGCCCACACCCCAAAACACTTCTCGATAATCCCCTCTCACCTTCCTCTCCCTTAGGTTGCTCTGCCAGAGACAGCCCTTTGCTGGGCGGTTTGTGCCGAGCAGAGTTTGTCAGCTCCGTGGCTGGGATAATGGGGAAACATTAATTCCCGCTTGAAAAAGTGCTAATTTCCTTTTTGGAAGGAAGTGTCAGAGTATTGCTCACCGGTCCCCTTTAAAACTCCCAAGCATGGCGAGTTAAATTGATGGGTGGGGTAGTTCTTGCCACTCTAAATCCCCAGCTGGTACTGAAACTGCTTGCTTAAATCAGCAGCACTTTTCCTAATCTGGGGTGTTTGGGTAGTGCTGACTGCTCCCTGAGATGGCTTTCAGGGTAGCACCCGAACTCTCAAAGGTCTAACTCGTACCTGGGTGTCCCTTCCTCAGCATCAGGTGAATTACCGATCATCTCCCAGCTAACACCAGCACTTCAGCAGTGATTTACGAGGACCCCTCCCGTTTCCTTTGTTTATAGGCAGAAAGTAAATTCGAAGGGATCAGCGAGCCTTGAAGCATGTCCTGCATGTTCTACTTCAATACTTTTATCCCTGAATTAGAGGAAACGCTGTAGCGTATACACCTACACGATTTTATCATCAGATTTATCATGGGTATCTAAACGTTAAATTATTAAGATGACAGATATTCAGACTCATCTGCTGAATACTAAATTACCCATATCCAGAGCAGCATCAGGCTTACATCTGCTGTGGGCAGGTTTACTGTCCTGCAGGAAATATTTCACTGTATATCTTCATGACCCACAGACCTCATTGAAAATTCTTTTCCACTTTAATTACTGTTTCACTGTCATCACTGACAAGAGAGGAAATGGTTTCAAGTTCCTTTATCTAGAATTAACTCCAGGCTGCCAGATAAAGACACTTTCCAAACTCAAGTCTCTTAGCTGAGCCCTGAAAGAGTCAGTGAAAGGCAACATGTGCTGCATTGGCTGTGGGGTATTTTGCCAGGAGAGATGCTATTTCAGCACCATGACTGCACAAAAACATGAATGGGCTCTCTCAAGAAACAGCACTTCTCATCCACTTCACGGCAAGAGAATAGCCCCTGATGGATAATCACTTTCCCTATCTCATCTTACACACTCACTCTTCACCAGCAAGGGCAGCAGCAGTGCAAACAACCAGGCTTGCTTTGCAAAAATCCCAGTTACCAGCTGCTCTCCAGCTCACTGCAATAGCACCAGGATGGGCTGGGAAAGGTCCACCACAAAATCCTTCTATTAGGACAGGAGGAAGTAGTGAATTGCCAACCTTTGTCCTTCCTGAAGGAACCTTCAGCATTCCAGGATCCCAAATGGTAACTGAGTGGCATCCATAGTACCACAGAGCTACAGAACACCAAGATGCTATTTTTCAGTTCTTGGGCTTTTTAATTATTGCCACTATTTTTCACTTGCCTTCCTCCTAGCAGATTCCTTCCCCTCTGTCCCTGAGGGCTGGTGGCCATGCTCCTGGCAGCCACTAGAGGATGCCCCCAGGGACTTGGGTGGTGGCAGCAGCTGGTCTGGTTGACAGGCAAGAGAGGATCCTCCCAGTTCCTCTTCTGCGGCTGCTCCTTTCTCCCTTGCAGCATTAGCCCCTATGCCCTCACGCACCTGCAGGAGAATTTTCCATTGCTGGAGGTTACCTGAGGTTAATTTTGCGTTGTGGTGGCAGGGGTGAGCCAGTGGAGGAATTTCCCAGTAGCTCCAGACCTCTGTGGGGCGAGTGGGAGATGGTATTTCAAAGCAAGCAGAACTCCTCAAGCAGTGGAGAGAGTGAAAGGCCGGCACCTCTGCCTGCCTGAGAACAGCTGTGGTGCAAGCAGGAGGCCACAGCCACAGGAGGGCTTGTACCCTCCTTTCTGCCCACTACAGCGTGAAAGCAGAGCTGGCTGCAGGTCCTTCTGCAGAGCCTGAGGACCCCTGGGGTGCTCCCTTGCACTCAGATACAACATTCCCAGGGTCCCTCTCCAGCTGCTGGATTGTATTTCTCCCTGGTGGGTCTCCTTGGGCAGCCCTGCTCCCCTCCCTGGCCTGGTGATTATCCAGTAAGCTGCTCTTGCCAACTCACTTTTTATAAAAGCATCTCTAGATTCCAGCCCAGGGCTTGTTTATTGAGTTTCTCTGCACTTTTCCTTTCTCCTCCTCTCCTGCCAAGACCCAGAGATGGTACAAGCCCTGGAAGTAAATAGAAAATGCCGAGCTTAGTTTTTTTAGGTCACCGTAAACTGCACGCTTATCTGCTTTCTGAACGCATAAGCCACAGGATGTCATCCCAAGTCAATGCAGAAGGATGAGGACTGGAACGTGGGTTTGGCTGTAGATATGAATATATCAGGATCACGGTGGGGAAGTCTGTAGTTTGTATACAAGCAGCCTTTTTTAATCCAGAGCCCTCTTCCTTTTTCCTCAAAGGTTCCATATTCTTCTGGCACCATAGATCTTTTTATATCTCTGGGGTTTCATATTCTGCCCAGCAGCCTATCATAGGAGAGCACAAATCTACTAAATAGTAAAATGAGGGATTACCTCCACTCATCTGTTGACAGACATTTCTTCAAATTGGATCAAATGATTAAAGGTATTAGAATGACGTCTTGCAGATCCAGATCAAATCATTTGAAACCTTGAGAGTGTTTCTCCTTTGCTTGTAAGAAACCACCAGAAATAGTTGTGGGTGCTAATTGCCCATTATTCTCACTAATGTGAAATTGTTATTTGGGACCTTTGAATATTTTACTTGCTTGACTCCTGACGGGGGGACTTCAAGATGGAAGGACTGTGCGGCGGCTCGCTTCCCAATGTGCCGTTCGGGATCTCTTCCGACGCCTGAATGGTTCTTCCTCGAGTTGCTTACGCTGAGAAGAGGGGTCCAGGCTGTGAAATCTTCCAACATCTCCCACTACAGAGATGGCACTGCTGAAAGTCAAATTCAATCAGAAGAAACGGGTAAAACTAGCACAGGGACTATGGCTCATGAACTGGCTTTCGGTCTTTGCTGGAATCCTTGTTTTTAGCATGGGATTGTTCCTCAAAATTGAGCTCCGGAAGCGAAGCGAAGTGATGGACAATTCTGAAAGCCACTTTGTGCCCAATTCTTTGATATTGATGGGTATATTATCCTGCGCCTTCAATGGTTTTGCTGGAAAAATTTGTTACGATTCTCTGGATCCCGCTAAATTTGCCAAGTGGAAGCCTTTGCTGAAACCTTACCTGGCACTATGCTGCGTCTTTAACACACTCATTTTCTTCGTTGCTCTGATGTGCTTTCTCATGCGGGGCTCCCTGGACAGCACCCTGGCCCAGGGGCTCAAGAACGGCATGAAGTTCTACCGGGACACGGACACCCCCGGAAGGTGCTTCATGAAGAAGACCATTGACATGCTCCAGATTGAGTTCAAGTGCTGTGGCAACAATGGCTACAAAGACTGGTTCGAAATCCAGTGGATCAGCAACAGATATCTGGACTTCAGCTCCAAAGAAGTGAAAGAGTAAGTGACTTACTGGGGTTTGTATCGCGTAGTATCCATGTTTGATCAAAGTTACCCTCAAGTACCAACAGGCACTGACTGGAGAGGGGTTTGTGTAAAATGGGATCTTGTGTAATAAAGCATCCCAAATTAATCAGCTAGATTGCTTCCTACCCTGGCATATTTCTCTAAAGTCATCCATAATGTAAAATATAAAGCACCAAAATACAATTCTCACTCTTATAAAGTGTGACGGAAACAGACAATATTTTTTACCATCTTCTACTGCTCTATAAACACATTACCTTGAGCCACACTCCCAAAATCAACAGGAAAGTATCAGAACTTTACTAATCCTTAAGAGGATGTCAATGTGATTTATTAATTTCCTAAAAAAAGAATTCCCTGAAGAGACACTGTTGATACCACTTCTAAAATTCCACTTAGATATTGGCAGCTAATCAGCCACATGGAAATAAATAGAGGCAGTAACACTTTGCCAATAACTCATGTGTTTTAGATCCTTAAGATTCAGAATTTTACTTTTATATTCACTCAATGGATTGCTTCAGTGCTGTGATAATGCTGAGCATCAGTTGGTGTCCCTAGCTGTACACAGTGGCCCTTGTTGCCATATGTATTTTAAGTTCTCTCCTGCACCTAATTTTTTAAAACCTCACATGCAAGCAGCGCTAGTTTATTGTTTCTGTACAAACCGGACCAGGCTGTTGACCAGAAACACCTTAATGGCTTTGATGTCAGTGCCCAAAGAGGCAGTAATCTCAAAATCAGGTTAGGTGCAGTAAGCTCAAGCAGAAAATAAACATGAGAACAAAATGAATGTTTGAAATTAAAAAAAATAGCATTGGGCCGAAATACCCACAACCTCTTAAAAAATTAAGAACTGGAGAAAGAGATGGTTATTCCGAGTTCTTTGGGAACATCATTCATTAATGTTTATACCCTGTGGTTGCATAATGGGTCCTGTAAACTGGAAGCAATCTGCCTTTTAAATATACTGCCTGTATTTAAAACGTCTGAAGTAATTTTGGAAAAAAGCTTTGTGTATCTCTTGGGATCTCTTGGGATCCCTGCCTGACTGTGTAAATGGTATTTCACTTGTGTTTGTCTCTCTGCGTGTTCTTTTGACTTGTTGGGTGGTCTGGTTGTTTTTGCAATTCTGAGTGAGGACTTTTTAGTGGAAACTGTTACAGATTTAACCCATTGCACTGCAGGGCTATAACAAATGCATTCCCAGTTTAATAAGGGGGTGTTTCCATTGCGAAGCTATGCCCATGGATATAAATAACTACTTGAAAAAAACCTTGCCAGCATTATATGGAGATTTGAGAGCTGTAACTTAATCCAGCAGCAGTGGAAGGGCAATGCACAAAGGGAAAACAAGGTTATACTGTCCTTAATAACTGATGCCTTGTTTGGGGCTGAGACTCGAGGTAACTTCTTTGTACTACTGAGGCAGGAAGTAGGGCATTAAAAATCTGCAAATGCAGGTTGGTGAATTCAAGGTCTGGACTCTGTGGTGGTGCACGGTCTCTGCTCCCATTCCTGGTGGGATAGCCTGGCCCCTCTGAAGCCAATAGTAAAGTTCTCCTTAATTCCTGGGAAGGTGGGAGTCTGTCCCCCACAATGGGATTTTTATATTACTTGCAGAGCAAAGCCCTGATCCAATCCCTCTGAAACTGATGAAGCATTTACACATGAATGGGAATTAGACCCAATCCAGAGCACACTTTACATTTAAAGAGAAAACCTCAGCTGTGTTTGCTGTTTGGATATATTTAGGTCATGACTACAAAGTGGAATTTTCCTTCACCAGGTTGTTGGAATCACCTCTCTCTCTATGACACAATTTTAAAATATCCACATAGAAAGCTACAAGGGACTCTCAGATAATATTTTTTTTTTGCCTGTCTAGACCACTGGGGCTCTCCATTCTCTCATTTTCTAAGGAAAATGGCCTGGTTTAGAACTGCAGTCCTTTCATTACAGTTTTTTGCAAAGTCACTGGAACTATTTGCCTTCTAAGTTATCTTTCATCTAAATATCTCCTAAGACACCAGGCTAAATGACTGTTTACAGAGAACATCACAGTATCAGATTAACAATAGTTGGGGAGCTCCTGCAAGGACTTTGGAAATTTTGCAACATCCTGTTGCTGAAGCACATTTCATGTTCTCAATGCTGGCTACCTTCCCAAGCCAAGAATAAATGCACAAGCCCTCCCTGGAGCTATTATCATCAAAAAGAAGCTATTAGGTTTGCTGGATCAATGGTCTATTTGGACATGGTGGGTCCTAAGGCTGTTCTGGGTTCTTTTCCAAGCTCAGGTCAGCTCCAACAGCTCCCTTCCACCCTAGCTATGCTGTGATCACTCTTTTCTGACTGCCTCTCCTGAATTCTCTCTGCCATTTACTTTTGTTAAAAATGAATTTCTTTGAAGAAGTGACCAGGGAGCATGCATTTCCACCAGGAAGAGTTAATTACAGACTGAGTGTAGCCTTGACACAGAAAAGGATTCCAGAGAGGAAGGACACCCTGGACAAACATCGCTATGTGAACGAGGGGACACAGAGGAAAGGCATGGGGAAAAATCCTCCTTTCCTTTGCTTTCCTTCCTCATGCAGATTTGCTCCTGGTTGTCTCTGTGTGTGTCTGTGTGTCTGTGTGTCTGTGTGTCTGTGTGTGAGCATTCACGCTTCCCTCTGCCCTTGCCTATAGTCGGATCAAAAGCAACGTGGACGGGAGGTACCTGGTGGACGGCGTCCCCTTCAGCTGCTGCAACCCCAGCTCCCCCAGGCCCTGCATCCAGTACCAGGTCACCAACAACTCTGCCCACTACAGCTACGACTACCAGACCGAGGAGCTCAACCTGTGGCGCCGCGGCTGCCGGGAAGCGCTGCTCAACTACTACAGCAACATGATGAGCTCCATGGGCGCCGTCATCCTCCTCGTCTGGCTCTTTGAGGTAACCCTCTCCCCTCAGAGCCCTGCAGGGAGGAGCCAGCTCTGCAGGAGCGGGGCATTTGTCAGCGTGGATTTCTGAGAGAAAATCAAATCTATTTAAAATAAATTTCCCCATTGTTTGGCTGGGGGAATATCTCATAGCTAATGACTGACTAAGGGCTAAATGGTCCCAGGCTGGAGACAGAGCTGGGGTGAGTGTGGGTTCACAGACCCCTTTTGCAGAGCAAAGGGGCCAGAGCCTCAAGTATCCCACAGCAAGAGGGGAAAAGGGAGTGATTTTCTGTCAAAGGCAAGGTGCTGAGCAGAGAAGAGAGTGCAAGGGCTCTGCTTCCAGATCCATTAATTTTACATGTGTCACCGCTTGTGGGGAATGAGAAATACAAAAAAGCAGCACATCAGAATGGTGTGACAGCAATTAGTGAGACAGAAAGTGCAGTTAAAGGGTTTACACGCTGAAGAAAAGAAGCCTTTAGGCTGCACACATACTGGTGGAATGATTTCAAGGCAGCATGTGGACTTTCACCAGCTCTACCAAGGTTTTGGTCAGAAAAAGTGGTTTAGGTGGAGCAGGTGGACTAAATGTATTTTATTCTGCTTCCCAAAACCAAGATGCAAATGCAAACAGGTGCCAACGCTGCCCAGTGCAGGTGTTTGTGGGCACCATCACCCAAAGTGCAGTTCCAGAACCGCTCATCCACCGTGAGGAAAACACATCCTCCTGCCTCTGGGAGATGGCCAGCTTTCTAGCCAGGGTGTTTAATCAACCCTAATGCTTGGGGAACGTGGGCTGGCAGTGGCACGAGGGCTGGCGCGTGAGGTGCTGGAGATCAGGCAGGGGCTGCTGGTAAAAGGGAGGCTGCAGCTCCCTGGGCTGCAGCAGATCCTTTCCAACCCTTGGAATGGCTGCTGCAAATGGCATTGCCTATTTTAAATTATTCTGCTGCCTTTTAAAAAGTTTAGATACGTGCAAATTAAAAAAAGATGAGTTACATTCTGATACAAGCACTGGCCTACAGCCTTCCAGGAATGAAGATGCTTTTTAGAAAATAAACACCTACCTAAATCTGTGAACTGAAAAAAATATCATAAAGTTGTTGTTTTAAAAATAACTGCTCTGAACTGCAGAGAAATGTGCAACTTCTTTGCACTGTTATTCTGGTAAGAAAAGAAAGAGAAGGTCTTTATTTTAGCCCAGATTCAAGTGCAGAGTTCTTGAAGAGAGGGGAATTTCAACTGTATTTGAAAGTCATGAAGAAATTCAAAAACTCAGGGGAAATGTGCACAAAAATACCAATGCCAGCTGCAAACAATCATGACTAGGAACCTGTAAATTACCTCAGCTAACTTACAGGAGATTAATGACAGTGATATGTTAACATTAATAGCAGTGATAAAAATGCAGAATTTTATGTCTAACTCTTCAAAGTACACCTGGGTATTTTTTTCAACCTGTGGCATAATGAGAAATAAGATCTTATTTTCTTTGTCTTTTTCAAAACAGAAGGTGAGATTTCTTTCAGGCAATCAGAGAACTTTTAGGGCACAACTTTAAAGAAACAACACAATCCTGGGTTACAATAACTCACCCTCCTGAATATTAATGACTTGCCTGCTATTCTGCCTTGAAGGGCCCAGATTTGGGTCTGAAATTCCCTTCAATTTTAAGGCAAACTTTGAAGGGAGGAAGCAAAGCAGGAAACAGACATTAATTTAGTCTCCCTTGAAATCTAACCACTTCCTTTAAATTCCAGTCAGCATAGGAAACAATTTTATGCTTAGTAGGAGGGCAGCAGAGGTCCCAGCTCCTGGCCAAGGTAAGTGTGGGTCTGAGCAGGGTGAGCCCAGGGGGCAGTGGCTGTGCAGGCTCTGTGCTTCTCATTTCCCCTTTGACTGACCTCCTGGGAAGTCACAGCAAAGTGCAAAACCAAAATCCTGGGTCGCTTTACACCTGCAGCCTTCGTGGACTCAAACCAAGTAGTTCTTCAGCAAAGCCCTTCTGGGGGCTGCAGAGGACTCTTCCGGCTGGGTTGGTGGGATTGAGATGAGGGAAAGGGGAGAGAACATGGAGGGGAATACTAACCACAGCTGTTATTCTGAGCTGTAGGAAAAGGTAACATGACAAACAGGTGTAGGGATCTCAGGGAAGGCCATTTCTGTCTCACCTTTCTATATGAGGCACAGGGAAGAATGAACCTACTTTGAAATATCAAAACTACTGTTTGAAAAGGATGCTAAAATCTAGAAGCTGCTATTCCTAACAAAAGCTGTAGGCTTCCCATGAGTGACAACCGGTCATGAGGATGACAAAAAAAGATCACACCCTGCTCTGGCTAAGCCGCCTCAGGCTAAACCCTGGCAAACAGATGGGCTTCGCTGCAGAAGGTCAAAAAGAGCAAGCCTCTTGACCTGCCTCAGCCAGCAAAGAGGAAAGGAGGGGTTCAAAGGTGCCCCAAATAGAGCATTTCAAAAGGAATAGTGGACTGAGGCTGGTTCCTGAGATGCTACAGGTCCCCCACTTGTGCAAACACATGGGTCTCAATGGGTCACAGCTGCTGCAACAGCCAAGACCCTGGGATTCACCCCACATGTGCCACAGAGCAAGCCCAGACTAAACTCCAGGGAAGCACTGAGACATTCACAGGAGGCACACTGCATGTCCTGTGCTGGAGAGTAAACTCTCTGATGCATTGAACAGTAGGGGTGACCCCCTGGTAATCTCCAAAAGCAGCCCACAGGCAGAAGGGACCTTCCAGATGGACACAGTTGGCTCTGTTGGCCCAGCTGGAGAGGCTGAGCATGCTGTGGTGCAGGGGATACACCAGCCCAGCCTGCACCTCTAATCCTGGAGGAGCACTGTGGCCATGTTCTTCCTGGCACTTTAAAGTTGCTGTAAATGACAGGGAAATGATGGGGGAAATGACAGTTCCAGGGAGATCATCACACAGCAGGACTGGCCTTGCTCCGGGGCTCTGACAGCCCAGCCTTCTGTGCTGGATTGTGGTTCAGCTCAAATCTACAACTCACAGGCTGGTTAAGGTTGGAGGTTTAGCTGTGGCCTCACCAGGGCTGAGCAGAGGGGAAGAAGGATCACGTTCCTCAGCCTGCTGGCAATTCTTTGTCTAATGCAGCCCAGGATATCATTTTCCTGCTTTGCCACAAGGGCATATTGTTGGCTCAGGGACAGCTTGGTGTCATCCAGAGCCCAGGGCCCTCTATTGCACCCCCAGCACATACTGGTGCTGTGGGGTTATGCCTTCCCTGGTGCAAGACTTCAGCTAAACTGGTGTTCCAAGACTCTGTGATCATATAGGAGATAAACTAATTTACCAGATACTTGTCTCAAGCTTCCTGGACTCTGTTCTCATCTGGCAGAGAAGGCAGGCTCAGGTCAGTGGAGGTGACAAGAGCCCAGACATTTTGCATTGCTTTTAAGCAATCTCAGCTTCAGGGATGCAAAATCTTGCTTAGAAATGTTTTTAAGAAAGCAAAGTCTTAAACTGAGAGAAAATGTCACAAAATCTCATCCAAGGACAGGTCAGATGTTCAATGCTGCACAGGCACCTTCGTTTTTAAAAGCATGATAGTATTTAGTGACTTAGAGCCATCCAGGAAGCCAGTCCACATACTTTGGCTGTCAAAGAGTGGCACTTGGCAAGTCAATCACAAAGCAAAGTTCCTGCTGACAGGCAGCGAGGCAGCACAAGTAGAGAGCAACGTGGAGGCCATTTCCTGCACCCAGCCCTGCTAATCTGCACTTGCAACAGCCATTGATTTCAAAGGTATCAGTCCTCATCAGAGTGGAAGGAAGATGTCAAAAGCATTAAATCCCAAGACTAACGTGATGGGATTTGTCACTTCTCGTGACTTTTATAGAATAGTGCTTTAACTCATTTAAGTATTGGCTAGATGAGACTATTTCCAGACTCAGACCCACGGGAAATTTCCTTAGTGACCAAAGTGTGGCTAGTCATACATTCCTGTGTTAAGCAGTATGAACATTTGTCTTTGGATATGGAAGTATTTGATGAAACTTGTTTGTTTGACCAATGTTTTTCCCTTTCTGATCTTGAGTGAAGGCAGAGAAATATGAACATGTGCAAATTTTGAGAGTAGCCAGGTGTAGCTTTAGTCTTCCAAGTGTTTGGAGACACTGATCATACACAAGTAGGATGACCCCAGTAGACAGGCTGATGGATGGTCCATGGAAGCACGTGCTTGGGCAGTCCCTCGAGTCCAAAAGCCAGATGTGAATTCTGACATTGGCCACGCCATGTGGCTGAATCCCAACCTCAAATCTGCCAGCCTCTTTAGCCATCAGGGTTTAGGAGGACCAAAGGTAATCAGTTCCTTGGGAGATTGGACAGGGGAACAGAGGCATCATAACTTCCCTTAGAGAACAAATCCTTTGAGGTCCTGACAGCAGTAATTGTTCTTCATCTGAGTTTTACCCAGCACGTGAAGGACCCAACCAATCTTACTGCTGCCCCATCCCAACCACCTCCCCTACCCCGTCACCAGGCTGGCTCTTCTGGGACCTGCTCTTCTTTCCTTCTCTACTTCACTCATCAATCACTTTTCTCCATAAGCACCACAAGGATGAGGTCAGATTGTTCTGAACAGTGTTAGAAGGCAGGAGACTGGCTAAAAGCACACTCTCTCTGGAGGCAGGTGCAGGGTGTTGCCAGTGTCAGCAGGGTTACACAGCCCAGTAGAAAAAGTCTCAGTCAGGGCTGCTGGGACTAGGTAATATTTAATCAGAAATACAAACTTGCTTTAGATGGAACCAGGAGGAGATCACCTGCTGCCTTGGCTTCCTTATTTGCACATACCTATGTTAGAACAAAACCAGAATCTGAAGCAGACACACTGATGGTTCAAATTCTAATGCTGCTGCATTCTGCAGAGACGCTGATTCATTAATATCTTCTTGATCAGCTTAATATACTCACCAAACATATTGAGGTCAATGCAAAGTCAAAATATTTAGTTAAATCTAAGCGGGTGGTGGCCAAGGACATTCCTGCACATCCAACCTGCGCTGTGGACATCCCGTGCACAGCAGCCGGGGATGGATGAATTAAAACCTCCCAGGAGGCACCGACACTGACGGGGCACGTGGAGAGGCCCCTTGGGCACACGGCCCCTCAGAGCTGCCCAGGCTGCCCATGGCAGGGGGCAGTGGGGATGGGACGGGAGCGTGCGGGTGGTGGGGCTGACGCCGTGTGCCTTTCCCCTTGCCTGGCACAGATGTCGGTGATGGTTGGCTTGCGCCTGCTGCACACCTCCCTGGAAAGCATCGCCAATCCCGAAGACCCCGAATGCGAAAGCGAAGGGTGGGTCCTGGAGAACAGCCTGAAGGACACTTTCAAATCCGCGCTGGAGAATTTGAAAAAGCTGGGTAAGTTCAACCAGGTGGACGCAGGAGGCGAAGGGGCCGAAGGAGAGGAAGGTGGGAAGACGCCAGCCATCACAACGGTCAGTTGAGCTGCTCACTGAGGTGGACTTTTTCTCAGAGAAAAATGACACAAACTGAGAATCGTGAATATATCTCCGTTTTAAAAGCTATGTACCAACCACCAGAATACACATTCCTACGCACGTTCACTTTTGTACATGGGAGCATACAACATAGTGCACCTTGGGATAAAACACTTATCCGCAGTGTGAGTACACCACATCCATATCCTTTTGGGGATATGACCCCAACTGCGACTTGCAATGTTCACGTGTTCCCTTACCAGAGACAGTTAGCTTAAGAAAAAAAAAAAAAAATTAAAAAAAAAGATTGCTGGCATCACACGGTGATTCATTTCATCTTATTTTGAAATTAAAGTGGAATTTGAAAAATTAATATTTTTTGCTCAAGTTGTTTCATCAGCATACTTTGTGTACTTCAGCTTTTAAGGACAAACAGATTGGGTTTCTGGAGAAAAACATGATAGAATTCAAAGAAAGAAGGATTTCCAGAATTGTATATAACTTAGTATACAGGTATTTTGACGAACCTCTCATATGTGATTTTTGTTAATGTGCTAAGCAATGGTATTTTCTGCTGTATTCTTAAAATGTACATAGAACAAGATGCAAACTTATGCTGAGAATTTATGTACTAAGCAAAAATTGTAATGTAATGAAGGAGCCAAGCATCATGAAACCAACATTCAGGTAAGATTCATGGGGTTTGTTTCTCAGGGTTTTTTTTGCAGGCTGTATATCTTGGATGCACGTGTTGTAGACTTACACTTCACCTTGTATTTAAATTCTTCACACAAGCTTAGAAGATCCATCTTGTAGTGGGTGGAATCCAGGCTATGAGCATGTGCCAGTTATGGTTACTCTGGACATTTTACAGAGTATGTCATCTCATAACTTGCTCCAGAATATTCAACCCCAACTATTTTTAAGGCAAGAAAAAGACAAACCCAAAGCCAGACAGACCACTTAGAACTCACACTTCAAATGTTTTCTGGGGGCCTAGAAAATGGGTACCATTCAGCCACAAGTACATCAAGCTTCACCCTTTCAGGCCAGAGAAAACTAAGTTTAAATCAATCCCCAATGTGCAAATTTTACTCTTCTTTATCAGTTAGTGGGTAGTCCTCATTATATCTTTAAAATCAAAAGGAAGGCACATTTTGCATATGCTGCATCTCTCCAAACATACTGTCATAGCTGGAGGATCCTGTTCTCATATACCAAGCTGGAATAAAATATGGAAAGAGTTTGCTGTGGTGTGCAGCCTCTAATAAGGGAACAGAGCATCATCTTGAGTTTATTTTCAGCTGCCAGATAATTTCAGCTGAAGGGAAAGAAACCCAAGAGAACAAGCCCCAGCCTCCTGCGCCAGCAATTGCAGCCAACTCAGTCCCTCCCTGCAAGCCAGGCACCACATTACATTCCCCCTGGCTGTGCAAACCCTCTGCTCCTCGGGGGTGAACCTGGGAGAGGTTCCTCAGTGGGTCCCTTCTCCCTGGCTGGTGGCCGGCCCTCAAAGGGAGCGGTGTTTGCAGCTGCGTAACCATTGCACAGCCCCCTGGGTTTCCTTCTTAATCACTCGTGCACTTGCCCCAGCAGCACTCAGCTCCTCCAGCTTCTGTCCAAATTCCTCCTAGGATGGACAGATCAGTTCAAGGCAGGACAGGTAGGGATGTGTCTGTACATCAAGCCATAGTTTCCATCTCAACGCCCAGGCTGTTTCAGGCCACCTGCATGCAAGGTTTGATTTTCACAGGTGTCTGTGGTGTCCTTTCACTATCTCAAAGCTGGTCAAAGCTTTTAACTTTAGTCATGATCACGAATTTAGTTACAATCATGAATTTTAAAGTCACTCTCCTGTGCATAAGACTGACTAGGACAAGGGCACTGACAAAAGGCCAACTTGCTACTCACCACAGCCTATCGTCTCTTGCTCTGCTGAGGGACAGAACTGTACGAGCCAGAGCAGCTCCTCCCTGCTCAGTGGGACGTCACTGGGGCCAGCTGCCCCTCTCAGCTGGTCCATTAGGGAACAACAGGATTGTGGATGGCACACGATGGGGCCACATACCAGAGAAGAACTTCTCAGAGGAGTCACATGTGGATAGGAGCTGCGTTACAAGGATTAATTACAGTCTTTCCTTGTGAGGCTTCAGCGAGCTGTGATCTGTACCAGTTATTTGACTAGACTGACTTTTCAAAGAGATCTAGATTTATTGCTGCCCTAGAAATCTGGCTTAGGCCACTAATTTAGACAGGACTTTCCAATTATTTGTGGTCTCTCTTTTTTACCAGATTATTGCTAAAGCAACATAACAAATTTTCAACCCATTTTCAATGTCACACTGGAGAAGCCAGTTCCCAGAGCGATGGTATCAGGCAGGTAAAGAGACCATCTGAGACAGGTTTATGAAGAACAGTACTGGAACCAGGGAACAAAGAGTATATGGGCTAATGCTGTCTAAAATAAAGCCTCCTGGTTGATGAAGATCTTTGTGACATCTTATGATTACCACAGGATTGTAATACGACTGCTTTGTAAAATATTACATGTAATATATCACTTGTCCAATCTTACACATACTTACTTGTGATACTGCAAATGCTGTTCTAGATAAAGATATTTCTGCTGACTGCAAATGTAAATTTAGGTATTAAAATGTTATTGCAAGTAAAGATCTCTTTAAAGAAAATGTTTAAATATATACAATTTAATACAGATTTCTTTAATTTGCATTACTGCTGACTTTTTCCTTCTGAATTCATTTTTTGGATCTGTTTTATGTGTCCCTATATGTGGGAAGGTTTTCCCTGCCTCTATATAATGCTCTGAGAGAAAGCAAAGCTTCCTCTTTTTATGTGCCCAGCTAAGCTCAGGATGTGCAAACAGACCCCTAAATCACCTGCCTCTTACTAGAAACAGAATTTGCTGTACTATTTTAACAGCATCCTCTTGTAGTACATAGGAATTAAAATATCTTCACACCATGAAAGTGATGTTCTGGTCATGCTGAACCAGTGAAACCACTAGCAGCCTCAGGGTCTTTGACAATCAGCTGGGTTTATAACCTCTTTTTCTCCCCCTGTTTAAATCTAATTTGCAATGGACATTCAAAAGAACACATTGTTCTTATTTTAAATTTAAGTCTAAAGCTCACACAGGCAAATCTCCCTGCAGCAATCCAACGACTTCCAGAGCCATGCCCTGATTTTCAAACTAATAAACTTCAGAAGGATGTGATCTTAATTCATGCAAACCAGGCCACTTCTTTTTAGGTACCTCCATATGGATTAGTGGCTTAAATCCAAGTACCCAGATCTGAGAGCCAGCCCAAGGCCTTGAAATGTCAACTCTTAAGAAATATCACTTTTAAAAGAAATGACAAAAAGTGCACTATTTTACCGATGACATTTACTTGAAGGGGCACAGAACATTGACTAAAGTGCTTTAAAGGAGGAAATATAAACAGCTTCCTTAAAGCTATTAGTTCCTAAGTAGCCTTAATACAATTGATAAGATTAGCCTCCATGCCTTACATGAGCTTGGGCATTTTGTAATACCTCACAATACAAGTGTGCAGCTTAGCAAAGAGCATGGGAATGCTATATCGGGCTCACAGGCACCACAGACTCCCTAGCTGATGGGCTGGGAGCATTTTCAAGACTGATACAAAGAAAAAGGGATCCCAGCAAAACACTTACTGATTTACACCCAACTGGCTCGTTTTGTAAAAGAAGCGAAGCCAACGCTGCTCTCAGCGTAATTGATGGGAAACGGGGACGGATCACAACTGCTTATTAAAAAAAAAAAAAAAAAAGAAAGAGCATTATTGGAGATTAGTCAATTAAGAGATAAGGCCAGAAAAAGAGAATGGAACCATGTGATAACAGCCCCCTGTGGGGAAGACACAGGCTTAGGCAAATTTATTTCTGGTAACAGCAGCGCAGCTATCTCAAATCTGAAGTAATGCCTACGTGGAACTTTTTTTGAATGATATCAGACCTATAGTGTTCATGGACTGACTGAAACACTGAAGTAGCAAAATGCCTCTCTCAAGCACCTGCATTTGCTGTTCCCATGTAATTTCACAGCTACATCTGAATTCAGATCCAGAGCACAGTTATGGGGTGGGAAAGCTGGAGGAAACCTTGGCCTGGAGTTCAGCTTTGTAGATTCTCCATCAGAGAGAGAGAGGGCAGTACCCTGCCCTGGGGAACACCCCCTTTTTGAAGCTCCCCCTCACATTTGGTGCCAGAGGGAGGCTGAGCAGGACTCCCACCTCCCATCCCACCAGCTCCCCACAAAGCACACGCAAACAACTTCTCTTGCCTGATTGTTTCCACCAAGAGGATAGTCCACAAGCCCCACAAACCTTGAGGAAGTACATTTCCACAGTTTGTTCTCAGAGCTCTCCGGAGCAAAGGGTGGTGCAGGAATCAGAGGAACCAGTCAAACAGTGGAACAAGGACCAAAGGGCAGGTCTGCAGCCTGCCACCAGACTGATGCACACCCCCTGCACCAGGCAACCAAGCACCACATTCCTGAGCAAAACAGGGCTGAGCATTGCAAAGCACCAGTGAGGAGACTCAGGCATGTGAAACTTGGAAAGGCACAACTGCAGCTGGAGGGTGATGAAAGGAGGAGAACAAAGCACTAAGCCTCAGGCACACAATTTCCCAGACTGACTCCCTTGGTAATAGAGTGAAAATGTTTAATTCCTGAAAAAAAAACCCCACAGAAGTCACTTTGAAATCTGTGATGATACAGAATTTAACAGCAGTGCCAAAGAAGTGCTGTCTTTCCCTGCTGGAGACACACAGAGCCCACACTCCAGCCAGGCAGCAATGCCAGCATACCCAAGCTGGAAGGAGACTCTGGCTCTGTTCATCAGTTTCAGGACACACACACAGTCCCCAAACACAAAGTTTTCCTCTTACAAATCACCTCCTACCTTCCCAGCTGCCCAAATGACCTGCCCAGAAGGTGGCACAGCTCTGCCTCAGACAAACTCTTTTCCAAATGGGTGTGAGTTTTCCCATTTACACACCTGCTTTCTCTAGCACAAATAACAGGCTAAGGTTAAAAGTGACAAAAACACAGGGGGGACATACCAACAAGGACAAGGTGAATTCACAACTTGGTATGAATGAATCTTTGGTTAATTACATAAATTAGTCAAGAGCTTAAGTAAAAGTGGTTCTATAACATTGCTGTTGGCATATTTTAAGTAAATTATGCCAGCATTTCTTGTTTTCACCCCAGAATGTTAAACATAATTAGGACTTAAAATTCAAATTTATTCTCTACTTTTCGGACTTGTTTTATAATTTTAGAATATTTTAGATTATTTTTGAGATTCGGTAATATTAAAAATGGATTAAATGCATTTCAGGAAGCATTTTGTTCAGGAAAAAACTTGCAGTGGTATGTCTAGATTTCAAATAATTACTACCACACAAAATCGCTGACTCCAGTTGGACAAAACAACTTTGTGTCCCCTCCCTCTTTGCACGGTGGCACTCAACCAGGAGTGCAGCTTACACAGGTAGACATTCCCAGTGCCACATACCCTCCTCAAACACTTCACAGCTAGGTCTCTGTCACTGATGAAGGCTTACAAGTGGACCCCGAATCTCCGAGAGCAGGATTCATTCCATCCTCCTTTCACTACAAGCACTGCTACTGCAGCCCTGGAAACCACGTGCACCTCAGCAGCCATGCCTGGAGCAGGACATCCCACCCTGAGCTCCCACTGCTTCAGGGCAATGAAGCAACCATGCTAGGTCTTGGGTTTGCTGTCCTAAATGGATGTGACACCTTTCAGTGCCTGGATAACTGCTCTTCCACATCTGCCCAATGGTGTGGAATGCTGCCCACACAGAAATGTTTGCCTCACACCTGTTGGCATTAGAAGCAGTTACCCCCAGCCTCCCAGATGGACACTGTGCTTCTGCATGCTCCAAGAGACAAACATGTTGCTAGTGTAGAGCATTTACCACTCCATTAGAAAAAAAAACCCTCAAAATTCCTTGTTTTCAGCTCCATCCTGTTCAAGCTGACAGAGTGGAGCTTAAAGCCTGCATTACAAAGTAGTACACAGAGAAAGAAAATAAAACACAAAGTTCTTTGTGTCAGAGTTCATGCCACGCTCCAGGCTTTCAGCTATTAGAGCACTTTATGAATTACCAAAACCTGACCTGGAAGGAATTATTATACACAGGTGAGACACCTGACTAGCCCAACAGCATTAAGTAGATGCCTAGCAATTACTGCGGATTTCTTTTCTTCTTCTAGTGTATTTTATGCTAAATTGCACATTCATTCCAAGACTCTGACACAATCACTGCAAAAAAACACAGGCTTCTTGGAGCTGTCTTTACAGGGAGCAAACACTACCTTTCCAAAGCAGGCATCTCTAGTTACAGGACACCAGTGAATTGCATCAGTGAACACATTGCTGATCCCCTCACTCTCGTTATTTTTATATCATTTTCTCTCCTATTCATTAACACACTTTACCATCCTCCACGCTTAAGGGTACTGCAAGTACAGAAATACGTTTCACACATCGTTCCTCAAATACATGGTTGATTTCAAATCAACACTTTGGTTTTATAAGTCACTAAAATATTCTGCAGTGGTCTGCACAGACACCATCCCTAACCTGAGCTCAGCTGTCCCACCCTGCCCGGGGCTCTCTACCCAGTCTGGCTTTCCTTCCAGGATCCCACGCAAAGGACAAGCTGGAAAACTTACCACCTCCGAGCTCACGCTGTCTGAAAAGAGACTGTGAAAATATATATTCACAAACTGATGAAAAAGTAACATTTAATCATTGCTGTCATGGAGACGAAGATCAGTACTTGCCATTTCGTAGCTCCTACACCTGGCGCACTGCGAAACTCCTCATACTCTCCCTCTTCTTTTTTCCTCCAAGAGAGGAGTGTTTGACAAATCTCTCCATCAAAGATGTAAGATTTGGGCATCTAATGTTTGCATGCCAGGAGAGGGGGAAAGGTGGCAGAAGAGCAGGAAAAAAAAAAAAAAGAGGATGAATATGCAAAAGCCTCAAGATAAAAATATGCAAAGCAGTTTTTATCTGTGGAACAAAGATTTGTAGAAGAAATGTTCAAACTGTCACGAATGAAGTATGAATAGAAATGTACATGTATGAAACAGCAGAAGAAATAACTGAGCAAGCCTTTAAAGAGCAGCATGTATGGCTAACAAGGGATGTGACTGACAGCAATAAAGTGGGAAGATGCTGAGAAATGTGTTGTTTCCACCCAGCCCAGGAAGCCTGAGCTCCAAATGGCCGTGGTACATTCGCCTTCTCAGCAGCAGACCTGTGCTTTGACAACAAGAGGGAGAGTGTGTGGTGTGTGCCACTCCTCTTCATATTATTATGTACCAGCCAAGGCACCCAAAACAGGAAAACACAACAGGCAGCCTTACTTAAGAATTAGGATGGGTGAACCAGGATACTGAGGAAAAACATAGCCCCACAGGTCCTACTGATTCCCAAAGAATATAAAAGACATTTCCAGGCGCCATTGCTCCTGTCCTCTGTAGCACCCAGTCCTGGCCAGACTGCTTGGACACACACACACACACCTTGCTGTGTGTAGGTGCCCGTGGGTGGATACCGTGAACTTCAACAAGGTGAAATCACCATGACCTTCCACAGGGTCTCAAGCTCAAATGAGAGGATGTTTTAGTACTGAGCTTTCATAAATAGATATGTCATCTACTCATCAAATACTCAGCTACTTCTCAGAGCCAGCTGGTGATAAGGGGCACTGAACAGCACCGAAACACTCCCGACAGGATTAGAGGGGTAGAATGCACATCCAACATGTGGGATTCACAGGGCTCTGCTTTGTAAAAACCTGAATTATTTTACTGTAGCTTATATTCCTCTATCAGCCTGTAACACATTAACTAATACATACTGACTACTGTAAGGTGAAAAATAGTATTATCAACAAAACTAGCTCAATACTGTTGCATAAAGGTCACACCTGAATTAGCCATCAGAGAGCTGATTCTCCCAGAACAGAAGCAGGAATCACTACTTCTCCTGACCCTTAGCCTTGGAATAAAACAGATAATGAAACCTCTTCTCCTTACTGGAAAAAGCTGCTTAACTGTCTGAAAAGCACAGCTCTGTGGGACTTCTAGTCAGGGCTCTTGAGAGTTTTCCAGTGGATGAACTTCCAGAACCTGGTCTGAGGGAAAGCACTGACAGATCGAGAGCCTCAGCCAAGGCTGGGATCCCCAACCTCCCCACTGACACGAGTTCTTCCCTGTCCCTGAGCCAACACTTCAAACTTCAACAACAGCAGAACCCCCAGACTCCATGGGCACTGTTGGCTGGCAGCAAGGAGAGGCAGGGAGGCTCCAGCTCCTCCTGGCCATGCCTCCAAGCTCTAGAGGTGCCCGTGGTGTGTGCTGTCCCCTGCAGTCCCAGCAGCCAGCTCTATGTAGTTATCCCAGCCTTACAGCCATGCCCTTCCATCAGTCATTGCCAGCTCCCCAAACCAACAAATGACACTCCCACAGGGCAAAGCTCACTCATAACTTGAAGTTATCAGCAACTGGAGATGAAAGTGTGCTGTCCATGCACCACGTGGCTCCCATCAGGCGCTAGCAGCTGGACAGCTTTTGTTTCAGCAATACTTATTTACGAGGTTCTTCCTGAGAGATTATTCCTGCTTTTGCATGAACATAGTCCGAAAAGAAAAGCCAACTCTAATTCCTCATCATTCAAATCCCAAGATGAAAAAAAAAGCAAATCAAAAAGAACTCAGGGTAAGAGAGACATTTCCCTGAAGACAGCTTGCCTGTAAGTCTTCCCATGGCTGCTAAGCAACCTTTCTGTGTGCCTGTCCCTGAGGCTACATAGAAGCCATTGCACACAGCCTGCACCAGCTACCCCGAGGAAGAAGAGTCAAACAGCAGCGTGCTGGCTCTGCATGCAGAGGGGGGGCTGGCAGGCTCCCTGGCCTGCACCACTCCCTCAGCACATGGCAGCAGTCCTGCAGAAGGCAAGCCTGGATAATGAATGAATCCAGCGTTGTTCCCATGAAGTCTGCAACCCTCTCCACACAGCACCGAGAAGAACTCTGGGACAATCACTGTATGGAGCTGAGGAACTGAACAGCTGATGGTAGAGAAGTAGATGCCTCCCTGTGAAAGTTCCTTTGATGCCAGATAAGGTATGAAAAGCACCATTCCATTCCCACTATGATGCAGGACTGGCTCAACAAAAGCCAGGCTGATTCCAATACAAAAATACTCAGACCCCAAGAGCAATATAAGCCCAATAAAGATGACCCCAGTATCTCTTGCCATTACCAGAGGTGGCCTCCTTGTGTGTATTTTTTTATATTTTGCTGCTGTAAAACACTTTTTATGTACAGCAGATGCCTTTCTTTAGAAGAACTTTCAATATGATTTCTGACATCCTCATAACCAACTTGGGTAGATGTAAACTAGGCAGACTGCAAGGTGGACAGAATCTTGGCTGGATTTTCAGGCTCAGATGGTGGCAGTGTACAGTTGGAAGCAAACCAGTTAGAAGTGGAATTGCCCAGGGGCTGATATTCAAACCCAAACTGTTTAATACTGTCATTTTGACTTTTATAATCAATAATCTCAACAGCAGAATGGAAATAACAGGGTCGCCACTTCCTGCTGGAGGCAATTCCTAGAAAGGAGCAGAAGAGTCCAGGGCAGAAGAAAGGCTGATTGAAAACTGGGTTGATCATGACACAACACTACTGTGAAGACATTTGAAAAGCAACTCCCCTTGCACAATTTAATCTTCCAGAAAGGAGATCAGCTGGGATTTAATGCTGAAGGTAGGCTGAGCATCCAGCTTCTCCTCCACACGTTCAGGCCACAGAGAAAATTTTCATAATGACAGAGCTTCTAAACAAAACACTGCCATTTACCATAAAATAAAATAAAATGCACTTAAAATGAGACACCAGGGCTGGAGCATGAGAGCTGGCAGGGCTTTATGTCAAATGAGAAAGGACAGAAAAGAGTCTGTGCAACTGCACACTCCATGTCCACTGTCCCAGGAAAAGGAGTGAACTCTGTATAGTGCAGGAACACACTGAACCCGTCAAGTCCAGGTTCTTCCCAGTGCTGAAGTGGGAAGGCATGACATTTACCTGCTTAGTGATCAGCATTGCAGCCTAGTTTGAGGGACATGGGAGGAAGCTGTAGAGAACCAGAGGAGAGCTGAAAATGGCAATAGGCTTGAGAATCCACAAGCACTTCATCTGAGCCAAATTCCCTGTAACATCACAGGAAGTGGTAAGAGAGCTGTGGGAGCACTGGCTCTTGGCACAAGTCAGAAGGCATCAGGAGTTTGTTATCTTGGTTACAGACTTCCAGCAGAGTAAAAAAGAGCCTCCTGTGGCAGACCAGGGGGAGTAAAAAGTGTCACCTTCTAGTATGAACAGAGTAAATAACATTACTGATGTGAACCTCAACCCTTATGCCTTTATAAAATGTAACTTACAATCCTTTAAAAAGATGATTAGACTTTTTGGTAGAGGTCAAGAAAGGTTTAGCTGACTGAAGCAAGTGACACTAATAATATAATCATCTTACATTTATAGCCAGGGAATTGCAGATGTTGCACATCCAGGTATTTATGTCAGCTTGTGATTAACAAGGGGCACACTTGAAGGAACAAGCTCAGCAAAACTCTAAAAACAACATTTAAAAAGTACTTATTGAATGTTGACATGAAAAGCACATACATGATGCTTTCAGCTTTGTTTTGGATTTTGTTATGATGGTTTTGTATTTGGGAATTTTTGTGGGTTTTGTTATGATTTTTTTCCTCCGCCCCCCCCAATATATATTCTAGATTGTACACATAATCCATAAAGTTATAGCCAATTTATTACAGATATTATTTCCCTGATATTGAAATGATGTTATATATAAATATTTCTACATTAATATAAACACATGCAAAACAAATCAGAAAATATAAGTCTTGAGTAAAGAATGACCAAATTGCAAAAAAAAAAAAGTAAATAGTGTACTTTGCAACTATTTGTGGTTGCAGTCTCTGTCTGATCCCAGAGGAAAAACAAAAAATCCTTCTTGCTGTCAATATTTTGGTTTTCACAGAGAAAACTGTCAGAATCATCGATCATCTTTTTAATATTATGATTACAGGAAAAGAGTTTTTCAATGCAGTTACACATTATTTGAAACTGTGGCACACAGCTTAAAAAACAAAGGAATAGTAACATCACCAAAAAAGTAGGATTCCTAAGTACCATGCACAGAAAACTGCTGGTATGTCAACCAGCTTAAGTAGGGAAGGGCAGAGATAAAGCATTAATGTCATTTTCCCCCGCAACTTCTCCATGTCTCTTCATAAAAAGTGACAGCAATATATAAATGATCCAGTCTATGACAGGTGGTAGAGACAAAAGCAGTCTGTAGTGTTGTTAAGAAAAGGAAATCCACGTTGGCCAAGTTTCTTTATTTGATACTTCACATCTTCACTCAATACTATTACTGAATATTTGAAAAATTGTCCTGTACACCATGAATATACAAAATTTATCTGAAGCATTAAATCTGTAAAAATAGGAACAATTCAGTCAGACCAAGTGTAACTGAAGACCTGGCAGACAGTGAAGAGAATTGTTCATCTGGGCTGAGACGTAGTCAGAAATTAAGACTTAACTAAAAGAACCACAGACTATTAAGGAAACAGAACTTTGTAAATTAAGATTTTACTAATTTGTCAGAAGATAGGAGAGGGAAAGGTAATGGATTTTATTTTAAATCAGTAAGCATAATGTGATTTTTAGAGACACCTTGGAGGTCTAATTACATACAACTAGAAAACTCACTGCCTTCAGGCACCCTCATATCAAGTGCAAATCTGCGCAGTTATAGAATATATTTATAAAATATACTATATGCAAACATCTTTACAGAGCTTTAAATCAAGCCAAAAAGTAAATATAATTGATGGGACAACAGAAAAAAAGAAAAGAAAAAGAATCAAAAATGTGGGCAGTGTGATTGTGGCCCTTCAAAGCCAGAGGAAACCACTCAGTTTATCTGCAACAAAAAGATGGGATTTGCACCTTAAAAGTTGACTGTTAACAAAAATGAAGAAAATATCCTCTGTGTTTCTGAAAATTAACATAAAATTAGCTTTCGTGACTTGTACATATTATTGTTATCTTAAAATAACTTCTAAAGCACAATGTCAATCCTTGGATACCAATAACCAATCACATAATTGAAAGTGGAAGGGTTCCCCAGCTAAATTCAAATTAAAAACTACATAATTCTAAGGAGTGCAATGCTCTGGAAAAAGCTTTAAATTAAATTATTTTACTTGTAAAGCTAGTGTTAGGTTTTTTTAGTTAAAAAACAACTGGAAGCAAGAAAGCTGCAAGAGTACAAATGACAAAATCGTTTTAGATACACCGAGTGAAAGAGTGAATTATCCACTGATGCAGACAGAAACATCCATTTGCTACATTATTTGCTTCCTTACTTCATTCCATTGCATGTACACACAGCGTAAGTATTAAAATGCAGAATAATAAATAAACCGGCTCAGATTACTAGCAAGGGGCAAAACACAATTTGAAATTGTGCTCTATCTAGTTTCTGTTTCAGCAGTCTTTTTCTCTTCAGTTCATATGAAAAATCATAGTCAGACTTCCAAAAAGAGTCGTTCTTTTGTTTTTTTTTTATCAGAAACTTAAGTTCATCTGCCCAGGTTTATAACCCAAGACATTTCTGTGAAGGAAGCACAGTGCAAATTATAGAACTAATAAAACTTGCTTACATAGAAAGAAGTTTACTTGATTAATGTTAACTGGTATCTTTATGAAATACATTGTAAAACAAAGATTAAATAACAGGACTGAGTTTGTTGGGGGTTTTTTCCTTAGACTTTTTTCCTCATCCCTCCTTTGAAAAGCTTACTGAATTACAAAAATCTTTAATAAAGTTCCAGTCTTCAGCAGATAATCATTATAAATGCTGCCAATCAATGCCAACTAGAGTCTGATTTGCTTCTTGTGCATGTCCAATTTCCTCTGTAATACTGTGCTGCTGCCAGAGTTTTTGAATCTTTTTAAATCGCTCTTTGCACAGATGTAAGGGATTCCCACGTCTGAAAAGGAGATAACACTTATCAGGAATGATAAAACACTGCAACTAAGCACAAACACTCAGGTATGACATATTAAGTATTAGATAACCCCATAAAATACTGCAATATTCAGATAATCCTTTAACATTATTCTGTTATCAGAACAAATCAACAGGTGTTTGGATGAGTACACTGCAGTGCTACCTCGTCTGCTGCCCCTCCCTCACAGCTCAACAGTTCCCTGCAGCCTCTGGGAACCTCACAAGCAGCCCACAGAACTCCTAACACAGGTTTTCAGTAACCTTTCCAGGCTGAACCAGTTCACATCCTTTGGCCAGTTTCAGAAGTAGCAAGCATTAAAGTATCAAGTCCTTAAATTATCCCTGCATAGGAAGCAGAGCTAGGAATTAAGACAAGGAACTACTACATTATATAGTAGTAGTTCTCATAGTATTTTCACTTGGTATTAAATTAACACAGGTTATAAAAACAAATGCACTGAATACAAATTTTCAGTCTTAGTTCATAGTCAGCTTCACAGATGCTAGAAAGATTTAACTTTAAACAGTTTTCAAGACAACTGTTTTTAACCTGGGGAAGATCTTCCATTAAATATTTTTGACCTGAACTCACATATTAACATTGAAACATCTGAAGATGCAGCAGCAATGTCAAAATCTAATGTTACCTATATTATTAAAATGAAAAGATAACATAAGAAGTTATTTTTTCACACCAGATAGTTCAATATTTCCTGTCTTTAAAAGACCTATTTTTTAAAATATTTACCTGAGTCCCTGGTCTGTCTCTCCATAGTCATCAAGATAAGGAGGAGGATAAAAGCAGCCCTTTGTTTTCCCAGCTAAAAATAGCACCTGACATTCTCGTACTCTAGAGATAAACAGAGACAAGATCTTTAGGTACTGATTTTTAGGTGAATAATTTCTCACACTTTCATAGACATTGTTTTTCCAGTTCTTACCTACTTTCATTCGGTATAATCTGCATGTACAGATTTTTAAAGGCCCATTTTTTCAAAACTACATCTCTCATTCTCTTCCTGTTACAACTCCTCAGTAGCAGCTAAAAACAATGTCGTTCCATGTCATATTATTTGCAGTCTGTGTAAAATACTCAACAGAACCACAAAAAAACCAAACTATTTTGCTTCTCACTAATCTTTGCCAAAGTGAAAACAGACATTATCTAACCTTTTCCTATATGCTGGAAGATAACTAAAATGAATTTTCATGTTTTCAACAACAGCAGCAGCAGCAGCAACAACAAAATCAAAGTACTTACTTTCATTATTTTGTAATACTTGAGTAGAAATAAACACACAGGCAAAACAAATTCACTTGAAAATGAAATTTGAACTTTCTTTGAAATTTTATTTTCAAAGAAGCAACCTCTGAACCTTACACCAAAGCATAGGAAGATGAATACACTTTAGTTTTTAGGCAACCCTGTTGTTAACAAAACACTGCCTTTACAAACCACCCCTGCAATCACATATACAGTACTATTAATTTAATGACTACACACACCATCTAACCCAGCAATGAAAGCAGAGGTGTTCAGCTCCTTACCTAAGGAATATGCCCACTCCAGAACCACAAGTGTAGGTATGTGCAGTACAGGCTCCAACATCTTCCCCTTCTAGTTCAGTCTGACAGCAGTAACTCTGAGAACACAGCATGGTCCCACACACAAGGCACAATGTTGGGGCTCTGCTCTTGTCACCACCTGATTTCGGACACCTTTTGTTAAGGAAATAAAAAGAAAAAGAAAGCCACTTCATGTGTTAACTCTAGATAGTAAAAAGATTCAGTGTCAATCTCTACAATTCAGAAGTACTTTTGAACATTTATACAGGTAACAGCTGAAATTTCTATTTCACTATTTCACTGAAATACAGGACAGTTTGGCTGATAAATGCTACATGCCCTTAGCTTTATGATTCTATACACAACTTTCTGAGACTTTCAGGTTAAAGGTTCCCCAGCTGATGAAAAGGAGCAGCAGACTTTGGGGTGCCCACGGTAATTGCATACAACTTACGAGAAATTGGATGCTTGGTTAATGAGGCAGCTGTAGTCGTCCGGAAGGTCTATTAATTTGTTGGATTCTCTTGCATAGCTAGAATAAAGCAATCAAATCAGCACTCATATTTCAATGAATAAGCTAATTCAAACTCATTCATGTTTTCCTGACTCATCTAAACAGCATCTGTGAGTAATTAATTTTTCAAAGTTTCCCTCTTCTCTGCCATTCATCCAGTAAAATGGTAGCCCATAAAAAGACAAATACACAACATCTCTCAAATAAACCACCTCCCCTTTTCTTAATCTTATTTTTTATGAATTTGAGAAAACGCAGAGGTGGAAAGTCAGAAAAATACTTGTCATTGGTATGCTTTTAGCAAGCCTAATTATGAGGTCACTACAGGTTTAAATAAATGTTTTTTCTCTCCTGTATGTTTGCCTTGTATTTTCTTTTTGTCACTAACATTGAATGGAAAATAGTCTTTCAAGTTCAGGGAACTTGTATCCTGAAGAGAATGAAATATGCACGCAATGAAAAGGACCATTTTTAGTATCAAATACTTATATATTTTAAATATATTTAAAAGTAACAGATACTATACACTAATTCTAATAATCTTCAAGTCTAGGAATAATACAGCTTAGATGATGAAATGCAAATAAAAGTTTGCAACAGAAGCAACGTACAAGAACATGATGGGAGGAGAAAAAAAATCGTTGTTGTCAAGTTAGACATAAGCTTGGGAAGAGCAGATAAGAATCAGCAAAAGGAACACATGGAAAAGATCCCAACAATCACATGTGGCAGGAAATCAATTACAAAACCAGAATATTCTTCCTTTGTAGGAAATTCTGTTAATAGTCTGGTGTTTCACAGAGGAAGCGATTAATTTTTATTTTTGTCACAGCCTCATTGTACACACGATGTTAAAAGATTGACTTTATGTATTTAGCACAGGAGATTAAAAAGCAGGGATATGTTTTTAATGACAGCACTGTGAACTTCACATTCATTTCTAATTATTAGGATAATTGTTAACCACTATTTTTACCCAGACTTCAGAAAGAACAACACCCTAAATGCTTTTCTACACCCACTAAGTATTAAATGTGTTCTGTATTTGATGTAATTGTGCAGCAAGAACAAATGTCTGAAAAGCTGATTTTCTTTTCAGCAGCTGACTTGGTGTTGGCTTTACTGAAGGAACTGGATTCTTTAAAAAGACAGTTTAGGATGCTCTTCAATGCCTGGTATTTTTAAATGAAGGTTATATACATCTTTTAGCGACAGCATATTTTTTGTATGAGATGAAATTTTATGGCCTGTAATTCTTGCACATCAGTCTAAATAAAACCCCAATATTAAACTTTGCCTTCAAAATCTACTAATTTAAGCATTATTTTCCTTTTCTTGCAAAATTAAAAAAATCACTTCTTCCCTAATACCTTTATTATTCAATAAAACAGAACAGGTATTATGTTATTATAAATACCCATAAGAAAAAGTATCTGGAGAAAGCTGCAACACTAAAGGTTTTCCCCCCTGTCTCTGCTTAAAATCTCTCAGTGTTTACCTGATAGCATGTCTCTTGCCTTCCAGGTATCTTTTTACTTCATTGTTACTGCACCACCTACAAGAAAAAAAATTGGCTTTTAACTTCAATAGATGCTAGAAAAACAAATGAGCAAAATATCAACAGTACCTGTATTAAAAAAACACTACAACCAAAATGATTTCTTTCAAAATCTACAATTTACTTCCATATGCATTCCTGGGAGAATACTTACACTACTGTCACTACTATCTTGTGCAGGATTCTTTATTATTTTTAAACTAAGCACAAAACGTACCTTTCTATTAATGTGTTCAGAATCTCACTGTTTTCTTGAAAAAGGCAAGTGAGGTTGTTTGGCAAGGAAAGATAGCTACATAAGTGTTCAAATTGGTTTGCTCCGTTCACTGAAAAACAAAGAAGGTATAATTCTAATAACTTCATTTAAAAAATTCTAATTATGACCACCTTCAGATTTACCTTCTATCCCTACATATGCCATATGTGGAGGACAGTAAATGTTGCTAACATCAATTATTTGGGGTGTAACAGAACATAGTGAATTTACAGAGATATCATAGAATGGTTTAGGTCAGAGGGGACCTCAAAACCAGTCTACTTCCAACCCCCCTGCCACGGGCAGGGACACCTTCCACTAAACCTTCCACAGGCTGCTCAAAGCCCCATCCAACCTGGCCTTAATATTAATTGTTAGCAGATGCTAATTGAATGAAATCAATGCAAGCAAAAGCAGCTCTCATTGGAAAATAGCAATTCACAGGAGTTTTGAAATAATCAAAATTGTCCTTATTAACAGAATGGCATCAATTTTTGTTTTAAGTAATCTAGAATGGTATTTACCTCTATATTAAAAATACATTTTTAAAACAAACAAATTAATTATTTGCCTTTTTTATTATGCTGATATGATTCTGCACCAGTAACAAGCCCACATCCATTCAATCAGCTTCTTCAGATAAGAGAGTTTAAATGTAATTTATTTGACCATTAATGTTTATGACTTGAAAAGCTCATTTAATACAAAGCAGACAATACCTTGAATTTCTGACGGTGGTGGGACTCCATTTAAGTAATGAAAAAACAAAGCAGAACATCTCAGGAAAGGCATGATTCCAGCTTTTAGATTCCTCCACAGGTGCCAGCCTGAGGAAATTTCTTTCAAGGCACTTAAGAGAATAAAATAAAAAAAGTTCACTGCTATTTAATCATTTCAGTTTGGAAGCTGTATTTACTAAGTCTTCAGTCACACTGCATACTAAATTACTGATTTCACCTGAAACAATCACTATGTGAAGTGTTTATTTCAAAGCAAAGTCCAAGAAAAACAACAAAATAGAGATTCATAAAAATGTAACCAGCTGGGACAGTAATTTATGGAGAATTTTGCACAAACATTTCAGATCACAGAATGGTTTGGGTTGGAAGGTATCTCATTCCAACCCCCCAGCCTGGTATTGAATGCTTCCAGGGATGGGGTATCCATGGCTTCTCTGGGCAACCTGTTCCAGTGCCTCACCACCTGCACAGAAAACAACTTCTTCCTAACGCTTGATTTCACCTAAAACCTACTTTCTTTCACTTCAAAGCCATTCCCACCCTAACAAGTTTTCTGTACTCAGACACTGCTAATTCCAGATTTTGCAAACTGACTGAAAAAAATTGCTTCTGAGCACAATCTTCGTGAGCACGTATCTTCCTGAAAACAGATGAATTTAGAAGAATAGTTACTGAAGTGAATCTAGAAGTGATGGATAAGAAAAAAGATATAAGAGTTCCCAAGTTTAAAAGTCACCTTTGACAGCAATAGTATATAGAATTCAGTCAGTAGTCAATGTTCAGTTCAGGAGGGAGAAAAGTATCATAAAATTTTATCAAAAGATCATGTTTTTACCTTCCCGTACACTGGCAAAGAAATTTATACAGTGTAAGCACAGCTACTTCCTCTTCACTGTTAGTGTTTTCTTGGTCCATGCCATTCTCTTCTGAAGAAGAAATAAATAATTAACAGACTGTTTCACATATGCATGTTTACACAACAAGAATGTATTTTTTCAAGTTTCAATAAAAAATGCCCAAACTAAGTGAAGTATTCCACTGGGATGGAATATGATGTGCTGGAAAGAAGCTTTCTGCTGCACATCATATGGGGTAAGTTTGTGCTATTGTCAGCTCCAGTGAGGACTTGGGTTACTTGTTCAGTTGGCTGGGTTTCTTGACATACTTGAAGTTCTTTGCTTTGTGCAAACTACACCTTACCTAGCTCCTCTAGTCAGCAGATACATTGATTGCATACTTTGCTAACTGCAACTCATTCACCACGCAGTGCCTAAGCCAAGCCTGCAATAAACACTTCCAGTCACTGCTACAGCAGCTGGAAAGCCAGGATTCATGACTAGCTATGCTGCAAGAAAACTACCAGAGCAGAGCAATGAAGACAACATGACTGAACTTTGATGAGTATCATTTATCAACACTCTCTGTGGGCTCAAAGACAGCACCAACAATTTTATTTTGTAACTGTAAACTGCACACATTTACCAGCAGCACCTTAGTTTTCTCTAAGTAAAGATCGGAGGAATCTTTTCAGTAAAAGTTGAGACAAAGTGGCATTACCTGTTGATGAGGTAAGTAAAATTTGTATTATGTGTGCCATAGTGACAAGATGAAACAGGTGAAGATCTCCAGTGCCAAGACTAACCCCTGAAAAATCCTGACAATGTATGGCAGGGAAAGAGAGCACCAAGCTTACCTGTGAAAGAAAACAAGGAAGTTGGTACATTCCATTTCATTTTGAATCTTCCCCTTTGCTCGTGCTGCAACTACACCTCTTGAAAGCAGCATACCACATATGGCTAATTTTGAAGCTGATTACACAGACATTATTTAAAAGAACAATAATTATCTATCAGGAGAGTTTTGAGTCTTTCTGTTTTTTGGATTTGTTGTTTTGTTGGGGGCATTAGTTTTCATGTATTTTGGGGTTTTTAACAGCCAAAGGGTATGCATTCTGTCTCATCTTACCGCTTTTTAATTTATAGAAAATAATACTTTTATTTAATACTTTTATTAAGAATACTTTTATTAAATTTAAAAAGTTTTCAAAATGTATTAAGTAGTGGAAAAAATTCCTGAACATCTTGAAATGTTTAGGCCAAAGTAAAGAGAAAGTTTTCAATAGTTTTTACATAAAGCCTACTGGATCAAAACACTATTAATATATAATAAGAAACACTTACCAATAAATGAAACATGTCAATATCAAGTATGCAAGGAAGATTCCCATTTTTTTCATTAGGCACCAGTGCTAAGAATTTTAGAGAGAGAAAAAAAATTTAATTGAACATTTATACGTGAATAGATTTTAGTGTATTTCAGTTACAAAATGAGAGCCATCTCCTTCATTTACACGCTTAAAGAACTTAAAATACAAATGTACCTGTTCTGGCCAGAGTCAAATCAAGAACTGTCCAACATTATTGGAAAAGAGTCTTGCCTACTTTATTGTATTAAAACAAAATAAACCCAGGTAGCCATTTCTACTGCCATGGTGACCTTCTTTCATTGCCTGGGTTTTCCAGTGGGAGACAAAACAAGACAGTATCTCAGGCTCTGACACAGAAATAAGCTCTAACATTAGTGCCCAAACAGGAACACTGATTGTGGTCTGTTGGACAGCTGCTCAAATGGAACTTCTGCAATTTGCTTTACTTCACAAGACTGCCTGTACTTGCCTTACATGAATCATTTGTGTTACTGCAAATGCCTCAAAAATGCATTGCTACAGTCTCTTAAATTCATTTCTTTATCTCTAATTAAGGTAAAGCTTGGTGTTGGTCTCTCCCTCTCTGTAGTATTTACAGTAACCACAAAATATTAACCAAAGCACTCCAGCTGACAACAGTAATTCACACACTTAATGAATTGCAAGCACCTTCATCTAAAAGCAAACACAAATTAAGTGTTTTGAAAAATGTTACAAGACATTTTAAGTAACAATCAAGGAACAGTTGCATACTTCTTTACTCCAAGCAGTAAAATCAGATTTGTAATAAAGCTGCAGCTCTGGGTATACTTTTACAATGTAGATATAAGCATTAAGCTGCCAAGTTTAAAAACACTACTACATTAAAAAATAGTCACATCCTGACAACTTAAAAATACTTCAGTTGAAGACTGCTGCCTTGCTGGCCAAAAAAACCTGAGAGCTGAAGACATGTGACATTTTGAAGCTATTTCTATTAGCAAACATTTCACCACAATTCAGATTTCAAACACTTTTCCTTTTGTCAGCATATAGCCACAGAAATCAACCCAAAAGTGTGAAAAATGTCTCTGTCAAAAATAATGACCAGAGCAAGGGACTTCCAAACCTGAACATATTTTCACTAAGTTATCTTTATGTATCATTTATAGAATACAGACAGACCAAAGGCTCATAATTTTCATTATTCTTAGCCAGGAAAAATAAAATAGCAAAAACTTTTCCTTCTTAAAAATAAAAGCAGTACAATTGCTTCTGTCATTTGGAAGGAGGAGAGCTTTGAAGAAATATTGATTCAATTTTCAAGAAAATCCAAAACACTCAGGACACCATATATTGCAAAGTTGCAGTCAAACAGCCAGCAGCATTTTCTTCTGCTTCTCATAGAAAACAGCTCAGCTATTACTGCTACAAACTGATGCCAATTTTTCCCCATAAAGCTGCCAATTGTTTGCTGAAGTAGCTGGTATCCATCTACCAGTAATTTCAGTATATCAATGCATTTTAAAAGTTTCTCTGCTCTACTGACTGGAGATATTGAAGTTATCCTATTTTATGATACCCTTTCAGAACAGTCCTCTCATGGGCAATTACTTCACTAGCTGAACTTCAGACTTTTCATCTGTATCTACAAATGCTTCAAGCTTGGAGAATTTAGGCTGTTCTCATTAAAATTCTCAATTAATACATGACATTACATAGTAAGTTCTGTCTTATCAAAGATCTGACTTTTCTAAGATAAAAGTTTGCAGATATATTACAGACCTCTGCAAATATCATTTCCACACCACATTAATCCTTATTTCTTCATCTTTAAAGCTCCAGTGCGTAAGTTTTGTGAAAGACCATGTTTCCTTCTCCTTTGCTCTAGGTATCTTTCTCTAAGGAATAATCAACAGAACTCCTTCACAGCAAAATATCTATGCTTCTCTTAGAGCTGCAGAAAGAAATGTCTTTTTTCTTGACATAACACATACAGGTGAAAACAGCAGCTCTTGGTTTATTACTTAAAACCACTACATAAAATAATTTTCTTCTAATCAATACTAACAGTCATTCTGAAGGCCTTTTTCTGTATCTATATTTTTGAAAAAAAAACAGCATAAGGTGGCAAACTTACATGCTAATAGAGTACAAAAGTGACCCTGTACTGCTGAAAGAGATGAAACTGTCCAGTGAGCTGCTGCAAATCTTGTTAGTGATGTAAGGCAGTCATCCTTTAAAAAAGAAAAAGAGACACTGCCACAGTTAATGAAGTTCCTCAAAATGAAAAGGTCTTTTGACTTAACAGCATTTTTTTCAGGCCTCTCAGTTGCAGTTTATGGGGGCAGTTTGACTGTGTAAGTATATGACAGATACTTATGTTTATGCAAATATGCAAGTTCCTTTTGGCATTCTTATTTTGACTGTTACCATGAGAAACTGCAGCCTTAATAAATTATGTGGAAAAAAAATGTAACAGCTTTGCTAGATGTGATTTTTAAATAGTTTAATAATCAGATACAGATCGACTAAACAATAGGATCCAATAAATAAAACTATCCAATAACCATAACTTAAAATATAGATATTCCTCACTAATGAAGCACAAGTCCCTCTATTTTCCACCAGTTCAGGAGGAATTGCTACTTGTTCCTTACCTGTCGACAGGGTAAATGACCAAATAATGGCTTATCTTCATCAGCTAAAATTCGTTCTGGAAAAATAAAATTCATTGTTGTGAATTTAACCAAATTCTGAAAATCCCCTTAAAAAGAGCCAAATAAACAGATCAGTACCTATAGTCTGTATTGTGTAAGCACAGCTGCCCCAGCACATTATAGGTACACGTGGGTCTTCCTCATTTGGATGAACCTTCAAGCCTACTTTGTATGTTGCCGTACCAAAAGTTGTCAGCATCTCTTTTATGCTCTCAGAATAAGGATTCCTGAAACAAAGAAAAGAGTATTACTAATTCATTCTTTCCTCCACTGGCAGCATTGTATCTCTAATGATACCCCATAGACGAACAACTGGAGTTTTCAAATTTAAGTGACAACTCCATTATTCTTCTTTGGATCTGGTATTCTGTAACCTCGTTTTTTTTGGTGACAGATACGTCCCCAATTATTTTTTGATTATTCGCTTGGAACCAATCTCATTTAGTGTTAACAATATCTAGTCTTCAAAGACGGTAAGGTTAAGGCTAAATTTTAAGAAATGTGTGTGACTGATAGCTAAATCTGTCATCAGCTGGGATAAGAGTCTTGCATTTTGTGTGCAGCTGGCAGACCAATGTCTGTACCACATAACAAGTTTTGTTACTTTCTCTTGAAGTGAAGAAAGTGTAGAACCAAATACAAATACAGCTGAAATTACATATTAACATACTCTCCTTTCATAGTCTTCCCTCATGTTTTACATGTTGTGCTGGCTATAATGATAAATCCTTCCTCCAGCTACAAGAAGTACAAAACTTAATCTTCATACCCTAATTTACATAACTGCAGCATAATCCTGCACAACAACTCAGCACATTCAATTCTGAAATTCCACTGCATCACTTAGGACTTATGGTTTGGACTTCAAAGCCATCATTACAGTAACATTAACTTTTCTAATTCAAGCAAAATTCATATATTTGTCTTAGTTATTGAGACCTCCTAGCATAGAAATTATATTCTATTTTCCCGTTATGACTTTATGATGAACTTTTAACAACTTATTAATACGTAAATACATACTTCAGTTTGAAATCTGGTCTAAATCCTTCTGGTAATTGCAGCTGATCCATTTTTTCTGAGTGACCAGAATGGCCTGTACAAACAAAAAGTAATAAATCACTGATTATTCACCTATACATAATTTCTACATTATAGAAAGGTGCAGAAGCCAAATCTGAAATTCCATCACCAGAAACTGAAATTCCAAGCTGCTCTTGCCACTTATGCTACCATCTCTCAACCCCGTTGTAGCAGAACCAAGGTGCTTGGTCTTCTCCATGAATATTACAGCATTTTCACATATAAATCTACAGATTTCTTCAAACTTACTTGCACAGTCTTCATTTCGAAGTAAATGCAGGGCTTTTACTTGCTGGGATACTGTTTTGATCCACTGAGTTAGGTTTGGTTGGCCTGAAAAGTCTAACCTGTCAAAAAAAACAGCCAAAAAATGTTAAAAACAATCTGTAGACAGAATTAGTATTTAATAGGCATTCCAACGTCATTCATTTCTTTCCAAATGGGCTCTTTCTCTGCTGCCCATGCATTTGTCTACATTCAGTTCTTTTTCTGCAGGTCCTATGCTTTCCTGTCCTTTCATACTCTAAATTCCAAAATATACAATATCAAAGTAAATCCATAATAGAAAATAAGCAGACAGGCAATCCACTTGAGTTTATCAAAACAGAAGACAACAAACATTCAGGAAGGTTTTCTGGGGTGTAGATGGCTTGGGATTTTGGTTTTTTACATTTGTTGAGGACATTTATAAACCAAACTGACCTGTTAAATAAAACTCTTGGTGGAGGAAGCAGAGGAATAACAGTGTTGCTCAAGCATTCACAAAGTGGGCAAAGGAATTCACCATTTTCTACATCATAACTTGTGTGTACTCGTAATCTTTGTTGTCTTCGTTGCTCTTTTGCTTGGACTGCATCAAAATACCTTTAGAAAAGAGCAAGACATTAGTGGCAAACTATTAACATTACTTGATCATAGAAATTCAAGAATTCTCAGGAAGACACAGGTTTGCCTTTCGCCAATCAAAGGTAAGAGAATAATCTGAAGGAAAAAGCTCTACCCTCTGATTGATAAAGTATTAGTGCTTTTGGCTGCCAAAATCTATCTACAAAATACTGAAATTCACTGGGCTGTTAAAATCACAGTTAAGTCTGAACATTACATTTAGGAAAAAAGGGGAAAAGGTGAGAGAAAGTTGAAGCATTAAAAAAACCAAAACCAAACCAAACCAACCAACCAAACAAAATACCCCAAACAAAGCAAAACACCACAAGCAAACAAATACCCCAAAGAACCAAAAACCACAAAGAAAAAAAGAAACATACAAACAAAAACAACAACAACAAAAGCCCCAAACCAAACCAAAAAACCCAACTCATTTTTACACAATTCTTTTAGGAAGATGCCATGAGCATTCTCCTTGGTCATTTTCTATTACTGGCTACAACCAGAACAGCAGCAGCTGGAGAACTGTTGGCTGAACCCTTTACAAAAAAGGAACTGAATTCACTGCTTTGCTAAATGCAACTGCTATTCCAGAAGCCTCTGATGTGGTGTAAAGCATGCCCAATGATGACCCCAAAATGATCTGAATACAGGCACCTAAGGGCATTTCCAGGAGATAATGACAACCACAAGGGACTTTACACCAGCTACACAAGAAGATTAAGAACCTATCTTCAGTGAGCAGTGACATCAAAGACCACAAATGAAACCTGTGTGTGGTAATAGCCACAGGATCTCTGGGAGCTCCTAATACTCTTCACACACAAGGCAGAATCTGAATTTAGGCACTTCAGAAGCCATGCCAAGGAGCAAAGCAAGGGCCTAATCAAAGTCAGAGGCATGAATGGTTTGAATTTGTCACGTGGCATTGGCACTACACAGCACTAAGCATGTTTATATGCCTCCAAAAATCAAAGAATAAAAATAACTGCAAAAGGCTTTATTAAAGGCCTAAGAAACAAAGGATAAAATTGAGTTTATGTTGAAGATGAACTTGAACTAGGTTGCAGATTTTGCTACTTCAAATTAAACATGTTGGAGGAATTAAAGAATGCATGGGATGCACTGTCATTTAAAACCTCAGTAGAGAGCAGAAGAAGCAGCAACACCATGTCTATCAGTGAACTGCAAAAAAACCTCAAAAAATCTGAGCTTCAGATACATGTGCACCTATGTATGGCTTTGGACTCTTCTTTATCAAGATAACAACATATGAAAATTATTTTGAGTATATTTACAGCATTTGATTTCTGCTCCTTTTTTTTCCAACAGAAAGTTGTTTTAATCACTTCCTGAAATTCCTTTACAGGTTTACTACATGGCAGGAATTTTGCCATTAAAATGAGTGCTATTAGGCAAATTGATAATGTAACATGTTCTTTGAACTAAAAACCTAAATATAGTCTTTTACCTTTGCCAACAATGAGCGTGCATAATATGTCCACAGCTACCCGTGTGTGTTCCACATGACAGATCTGGGTGCATGAATAAGGGATCATACTTTTCTGTATTTTAAAGAAAAAAAAACAACTTTGAAATCAACATTTCTTGAAAGACTTGAATGCAGATTAATGTTACCACATTTGCATTATTATCTAACTTTATCACAGAAGTGTAACTCATTTGATGAAGCATAAAACACATTACTAACACACAACCACCTAAACTGTTTAAATCATTTACAAGTATCACCTTACTTTGGTTTGAGGGTAAGTACTGTACTTAAGGCTTCAAACCAAGTTTTCAGAGGTGTTGGGCCCCGGTAAAAAGATCAACCTGCAGTTTTGCTGGTTCACCACCATCAAACAATGAGTCCAAGGAGATTAATCTTCAGAGTGAGAGTGCAAAACAATTCAGTGCAAAGATTTCTATGTGTTTACACATACAGAATCCAGAGAAACCTTTTGTAACAATGCCCTTGCTTGCTGTGATCTGTTTCACAAAGTACCTAAATCTGAGATTTTTTTATAATCACCAAGAGGCATTTCAGATGATGTTAACGGAGAGGAAGAGAATGTACATCTTGTGCTTTACCAGCACTACATTAACACCTCCTCTCTCTGATGTTATAGGCATGGTTTAAGAACAAACACTTTTGATTTTAAGGGTTTTTTCAACAGTTATAAATTATTTGTCACAAATGAATGGCAGAACATTTAGCTCATGCCTCACAGTGATTTATATTATTCAGCACACACATTTCTACCTCACTAAAAATATGGGAGTTTTTCTACTGATTACAATGAGGCCGTTAACAAACAGTTAACATAAAAAGGCTGTGTCACTGTCTCAGAAGAAAAAAGTTGTTGTCACAGTGACCCCAACATTCTATAATATTTAAGACTACTACGAACAGTACTTACCAGGGTCTGGAGTAATTTTGTTTCTATTTTTAGACAACACAGTTGATCGCTGAATAAATGCTGCCAAGACCATAGCCCTGCTGTCCACTTTAACTTCCTGCTCCTCCTGGCACAATATACACATAACAACCTGTCTGGGTTCAGCTACTCTAGTTTGCTCTGGACCCAAGGCTGTGAGTTTTGCATCCGAAACGACAGGGCTAGAATATTCAAAGAATATTAGTGAGCAAATTATTTGATAAACATTATCATTCAGATCATGACTTAAGTATGTTTAGTGAGTTTCCTAAATTTATGATAAATGCTCTCTGACAAATAATAGCATTGGCATTTATATAACAATTCCTAGGTGTCCAGAAGTGGCATGTATTTTCCAGAAAAAATTCATACCCTACCAATAGTATAACCCACTCCAGTTTAACACAGAAACAGAATCTACAGCCTTCCATCATCACCATCCCTTAAGTGTCTGATAACTCAGAAGTGTTTCAGATAGTGTTTGAAAACTCTCCACTTCCCCACAAAATCATTAGCAATCTCTAATTCATACCAAGTATCAAGCAGATTTTCTTCCAGATCTTCAACAGACATATAATCAACTAGTTCCAATTTACTATGTTTAATAGCATAGTCTCTCCAGCATTCTTAATAATTTACAGGATGATCTGGTACAAAAAATTATTTGCCTGTTTATGTTTATATTTTTCCCACAATTTTGACAGAGGGGGGAGGGAAGCATTCCATTTACTGCTGGTTTTTTGTCTCAGAAACTAATGAATCATCTTCCATCAAGACCAAAAGAAAAGAGCTTTTTAAAGCGGTAAATCTGATGTAAATATTAATGGGAAAAAGTTTAAACAAGATGCCTTTACCTATTTTCATGGACTCCAGAGGTTGAAGTATCCAGCTCCTCCAGAGTTTGCTGAAAGAGTTCTTTGTTTTCATTAATGAAGTGCCGTTGCATCTCAGACATCTGGGCCATGATCTTTTCCCTGCGCAGTCTGGCAATCTCAGCTTTTCGCTTCCTTTCAGCTTTGTCTTTATCACGTGAACTCTGAAATTGTATCATTCACTCAGTCATTTTTAAAGTCTTGTTACAACAGATTATTTATTTTAGCTACTGCTATGTGTAACTTGTACTAACCTCCAAACAATGAAAATCTTTTGCCATAAAAGACAAAAGAAAAGACTACCAAAGAGGTATTTTGTGCCCTCTTTTCTTTAGCTTGTGTTCAATGCCAGGCAGAACTGCAGATCCAGAAGGGGAGCCTCTCTTCCCCTCAACCTTTAACTGTGTTTTGGATTTCTCTTCCTTTTAAGCATTCATAGGATAAAGAGTAAGAGAGTGACATGTCTCATCTCTGGTGCTGCTCTCCCTCCAGAGCAGCTGCATTCCTAAATGCACTACAGTGCTCCAAGGCCCGTGTGCAGTACCTAGGATGTCATGTCGAGCTACACACACCAGCAGAGCTTATCTGGAATCACCTGCATGGTAAAAATACATAGATGCCATTTCTTTTAGCAACCTCCCATGGAATCTGAAATTATGGGAAGAGCAGCAACATTTAATGCTGTGACTGTACCACAGAAAATTCTATGAAGTAGAATTGCAAAAGGTTTGGAGACTACAATATGTGAAACAAAGAAAAACAGTCTAGGGGCTCTACCAATAGGTTTTCCAAACAAATGAGTTTGATCTATAAACTGTGAGACAAATTTTCAGAAGTCACTAATGTTTCCCATGTTTGATTTAGAGCTACAATTAGAAATAGAGTCCTTTGCTAGTCATCACCCAGACCTGTTCTAGATCAGCTGTTACAGATTGCTTTTACCTCCTCCATAATACTTCCTTCTGTCTCGGCCACAGGACTTGAAGAAGAGCTTTCTCTTAGCTTTTTAATAGTGTTAAAAGTCTGTAAGAAAAAAGATAGCCTTTAATTTGTTTGTGACGTGAGAATGTAACTTTGTATACTATAATGTTGACCATATAATGTGCAGTGTTGGAATCCAGAAGAGTACAACAAATACATACAGGAAATAAGAAAAACATCCCTATTTAATTAGGAAAATTTCAAAAATCTTATTTCCTTGATTTTCAGTGGAGATATATTTACCTTCAATATCCATCTGATCATGTCCTTGTGCACTTCCAGATGAGGTGCATTTTGCAGTGTTTCTAGCATAGCTAGTATGCTAGGGGAGTTATTGGGTGCCTCTCCTGGTTCTGAGAGAAAAATTACAATGAGAATTTATTATAATGTTACTGACAAATTAATAATTCATTAATATTAAAAACAAGAAACCCCAAAGCTTGCTCAGCAACTGAAGAATTTCTTCAACAAATAGGCACAATATGTAACTTTTAATTCCCCCCCACTGCAAACCTCTTCATGGATAGGCTCTAAATCCTCAGAAGTTTTGCTCACTGACCACATTTTCTTACAAATGAAATGCACTGTATGTGCTCCCTGGCTGTTTTCATCTTGGAAATTTCCAATACTTTATTTCCCACTACTTTAAATGGAACTTTAAGGTCTTAGCAAAACTAGAGGCATTAGTCAGAAGATATAAAGGAGAGTCCAGATCAAAAGAGTATTTAAGAATGCAACTATGCAATTGGAATTGCAATTTTTGCAATTGCATCTGATCATATGCAGCAATCTTAATTGAGGTGCTACTTAAAGATATTAAGAATCAGATCTAGAGGAAATTATTCAACTTCTGGATTTCTCCTCTAGAAAACACCTTATATTGTACCATCAAAGAATCTACACATATGTAAAGCATGGATCCATAGTCAACTTGTTAACACTTTGATGAATAATCCAATATGCTCCTCTGGTAAATATGGTTTCAGAAGAATAAAATATGAGATTCTGGCATTTTCAGTTATTTCAAATTTGCTACAATTTGAAAAGAAAGGCATACTTGATATTTTCTGGGTGAAGGTAAATGTTACAACATTCTCCTCACTGAGATTCTCCAGATGTTGTTTTTCTTCTTGTAGTGCCATTCCAATCAAATGCAAAACCTAGATACAAATAACAACTTTTAGTTCTTTTCTTACATAATTCACATAATCTTGTTATATAGTTTGGATAATTCATCAAGAAACAGAAAAATCATATAATACAATTATATATTAAGAATATATTTGAAATTATTTCTACATACAGAATTTCAAAGCTACACTACACAGGAGCAATAGTGTTTGTCTGAAATTCTGGCACATAAAATCCACATTAAATACTTGCATCTTTCTGTTTGCTGTCCTGAATAGTGAGGGAGAAGTCAGTACCTCTTATCATTCTCCCTACTCATTGAATATTACTATTGCAAGTCTCTGGACAGAAGAAGCAATATGCGCATTTCAAGTCCTTTTTCTACACATAGTGACAAAAATTTAAAAATTTTAAGTTAAATTTATTCTCTCTAGGAAGACATTTTAAAATAATGTAAATTTTTAGGTCAGTGAAGAGCTGTAATCTCCTTGAACTTAAAAAATGTAATTACCCTATTTAGCACTATAGTAGCTGAATGGCATTTTGAAGCTGAAACACTTTGTTCTTGGTGGTGATCTCTGTTGTGAAGTAGCACCCATTTTGCAACCCTATACAAATTGGCAGGATGCTCTAGACACAAAGCTTTACTGGTGTCTGGAATCAACACCGACACCCACGTAAGGAAACAATAATCACGTGAAAATTTGTAACAGAACTGGAATGCAACAGACCAAGTATCTGCAGAAAAACTGGCCAGACAAAATGAATAATAAAATATTTTAAATTTGTTTTAATAAACAAAAGTTAATTTCTTCTCAATCTATCACATCTATTTAACAAGATCTCATTAGATATGGGCCACTTCTTGCAGACGTCTCATATCGACCTTTGCAAGTGCTTCCAAGACAAAACTGGCATACTTGGGAAAGATGCAGTCCAAATGCATGGCATCACCATAGACCAAGTGCCATGAGTTTCTGAGTAAGTGATAGAGCCCCAATGAATTTTTGAGAATGGCTGAAGTAAAAAAAAAAAGTTCTTATTTTATTCAAAGTTACTCGAAAGCCTAGCATTCTTACATTACCTAAATATAACTACATTGTTGTGATTTATAATACCAATATACTGCTCCATTTTCAACTTTATTTTGTGTTATACAGAACTGCTTATGTTAATTTAAACCTAGCTGTAAAAAGGAATATACACTCAATAAGACTGGATGTTAAAAAATTAATACTCAGTTTCACAACTGGGGTTTCATTGCAAAATATTATTTAAAAATCCATCAGTATTTTTGAAAAGTTTGGAGTTGGACCCTAAACCAACAACCCTGACAAATATGAATAGTCCCTGGGTGGCAGTTCACCACTCACCTCTGCACACCCCAGAAAGTGCCAATCATGACACCAAAATCTACAATAACCCTCCAGGTTTCTGAAGATCATTACAAATAGCAAGAAACAAACAGCTCAGTTAAGTTTTCCAAAGCTGATACATTTTCAAGTTAGAAAATTCTTTTGTGCACTTTCATGATTTTTTCCTAAAGTGATTTAGCCTAAACTGAAAATAAGCAAAGGAACATCAAGAAAAAAATCAATGTCTGCTTAATATGCAACAACTCAGATTAATAGGTTCTCTACCACAGTAAACATTACTGCCACTGATTCAAGAAGAATTCTTCCCTCTCATGTGCATCCCATTAGAAATTTACCCGAGTCTTCCATTTCCTTTCAAAAATAAATTGCATCAGAGGCAGAGGGGTTTTCCCTAGTTTTGTGTATCAGCAAACACCACTTATTTCTCATTCAGAGCGTTCTGGGTATTTCAGACACCAAGCAAACAACTCAAATCCATAAAACCATGTTAAAATGCTATCATGAGCATTGCTCCATTAGCATGAGCATGACTTGAAATAAAAACCCCATACCCTTTGCAGCATGGACTCCGACCAGGCATAGCCGTTGTGTTCCACTGCCCACTGGAGTATAGTTCCCATAATGCACAGCATGACATCAGACTGCAGGATATTAACCAGGCTGGCAAAAAGTGGGCAGAAAGGAGGAAGAGCTGGCGGTGGAAGCGCTGGAAGGGAAATTTGTGTGTTTGACATTTCTCCAAAATTTGCAACACTCATTTAAAATGTCTGATTTAACAGCTCAGCCCAAGGCAGGGGGCTGGAACCAGATGATCTTTGTGGTTCCTTCCAACCCAAACCCTTCTTTGATCCTAAGGCAGAACACAGCTGCTCGATAAACAGTTTTACCAATACGGGCTGCAACATTCAACATGGCTTGCGTGTAACAGAAAAGCCCAAGGAATAAGCTGTTCAGAAGGCTGCTTCCATGACAAATCAGATCCCTGACTGAAGCCAGGGAGACATAAGAGAAACTGCTTTATTTCCAACCAACTTCTGCTCTAGCCCAGAAACAAGCTCTTAGTCTAAAAGTCAGGGCAACACAGCTTGATATGTGATTCCATCTTCTCCTATCTCTTCTCAAAAATAAATACCTGTGTCTTCTCTGTTCTGTCTTTTCAGCTTTCTTTGTGCTTCCTCCGCCTGAAATAGAAGAACAATGCCAGCATTACTCAAAATCTGTACTAATATACAGCTAATAAAAAAAGCATTCATGTTTCACTACATTGTCACTGTTTATTCCCAGCCTTAAATAAACATGAAAGCTTTCATGTCTATTGTCTTATATTCTACTTGTAAAGTAGGGCATGCAACTTCAAAGTTAATCTTTCCTCTTAAGCTAGCCTGGATTCTTTTCCTAGCACAAAATGGTAAGGCAACTTTGAGCTAAAGTGGCAATTTCCATAAAGGTAAGGGAAAATACAGATTGTTTTAAATACTTTCAGCACAATAAGAATCAAGGGAACCCACAGACAAGCTCCTGAATGCCCACTGATTTCAAGAGCTCTGTATAGGGCACAGGATCCAGTGGCACAAAAATCACTGCAAAATCTTGGGCAAATTTTGTTAACATTCTCAAATATCCAGCTGGTAATACTTCTTCACAGAAGAAAGCTTTGGAAAAAGGCAAACAAAAAAAGAGACAAAATAAACCCCAGGAAGTTAAACTACTAGTTACCTTTGATTGCTCTGCCCTTGAAAAGTGATAGAAATACAGATTGAAGTTCTTGGCACATTCTGGTTTTAATTCATACAGCCCTCTGCCTGTTAATCCAGGTTTCCTACAAAACATCAAAGCAAACAAAACACTTTATGTCCACTGGCTCGTAACATCTGAGAATAAATAGTTAACTAGAACAGCTAACAAACACTGCTTAAATAGGCATTCTAGAAATTAAATAAGGAACAGTATTAAGAATTCTGCACCTGAGTAAAGCCATGGGAAATCACCATGACTCAGCCCCCTTTCTTTCATTCTCTCATTTTCACTAATTTAGACATTCCATTTCTAAAGCTGAATCATTAGAATAAACGGAAACATACTTGAAACATGCCACTTCTTCAATCACACTTTCCATCCCAGTCTCTCTGTTCTCCTACATGGAGTGAAAAGGCAAGACAGTGTGTTACTGTAGTTCTTGGAATAAACACATTCAAATATCATACCATACTAGAGTAAGCATTGTAGTACAAATTCATTTTACTGGCACTCAAGTGAACACTAAACCACATAACATGAAAATGCATTCAGGAACACCATCTCTGCAAAGGTATTTTTGCAAAGTCATGCCATTCCAAGTGCTTTGTTTGTACTGCTTCTCCCTGTCACAATAAACTCGGATGTAACAGAAGCAGAAGAGAACTCTTAAGTTAGCTAACTCAGCACATGTTTAGAATACACAGCCAGTATTTCTGGTTTCTAGGCTTTTAAATTGAAATAAATACTGGAAAACTAAAAAGACCAATTACTGAAAAATGGTAAAACAACCACAAAAGGTAGCATGAGACATCAGCTCAAATATGTAACAATACTTCATACACAAATTATATTTTAGTATTTCCATCCCATTTCCTGCAATACATATTCATAGCAGCTAGCAAGCCAGGGAAAAAGTATTTAGGACTGACAATATAATTTAGAACTCCAGCTTAAATCACAGTTTGCTCTTTCATGCAACCCTAAGTTACTCTTAAATAGTTTTAAAATTTGACTTTCCAAAATGTTTCAGTTTAAAATATTTAGAAAAAAGGAAAATATTTCAGGATTTATCATTAAAATTACTACCAGGACAGTAAAATATTAACTTTGGAATTTTGACCATCTTCAGAAATAATTTTTTAAAAGATTGCTTCAAAAATATTAACAGGAAAAAGAAAAGCAAGCTTTGCTGTCCTACAGAACTACTCATTATAGAATTCAGATAAATTATTCTGTTCATGTAAATGAAGCATTTATGTAACACAAGTCATAATACAGTGTCTGATTCCATGTCTCTTCACTCACTGTGAGGCTTTAAAATATAACAGCTTATATTTCTGGATAGTTCTAACAACCCACTTCCATACTGCAGAGACTGCTGGCCAGATGGCCTGATTAGAAACAGTATTAAAAAGAGAAAGGAGCTGAAGAAGCTCTCAGGTTCCTGCCTCCTTCATATGTTGTTCCTTCTTTGCCTCTTTCCTACCTTGCCACAAGAGCTAATAATCTGTACTCATGGTAACCTTGCTCTTATCCTAATCATGCTGCTTCCATTCCACACTAACTGACATGAACTTGCATCAGAAAATTTTTCAGCAATCAGCCTTATCAAGCTGAAGTTGGTTCCCCCCTCCAGGCCCAGTTACTTACATCTTCAGGTAGTGCCTTTACCAACTCACTGTGAGCCATTGGCCTGATGCTCAGCTGGTGGATGATCTCTCGCTTGATTTCATCTGTTGCATTCACCTGTCCTATTCCAGGACTGAACCTTTCACCTGCAGAAATAAAATACACCTCTTTTTTTTTTAATTTTAAACATTTTTTAACCTTTTTCTCTAAGTTAAAGGCTGGAAAATAAGGTGCCTTCTGTGAAATCTCAAGTTCACCCACCAGTGCTCAAAAATTCATTACACTGATCTAAGCTAGTTTCAAGGCTTTTTTCCTAGGAAAGAAGTCAGAGTTACAGGAAGTTCACAATAGAACTGAAGCTGGGATGACAAAAATTGTCCAAACATTAAAGAGCCTAAATTTTAAAAAATAGTTAAATATATTATGAACTTACCAACAATCATTATAATGAGGTATAGCATCTCTTCTATAAGAGTGTTATTTTGTTGAACAACATCCTGAAGTAAAACAATTTTAAAAAAAATTACATTTTTCAATAAGCATTTCATATGCTAAAAATACTTTTTCAGTGATTCAAAACATTGCCTGTTTTCACCCTTAGCACTCCCAAACTAAGCTATGCTTAAACACAGTCGTAAGTGCAAAAATTATGCAACATTTTCTGACATTTACTAGTTTGACAGGTAAAAACATTTATGCATATTTCAAACTGGCCAAATGAAATTAAAACAGGATAGGTTTTGCTTTTTAATCAAGAAATAGCTCAGTCTCAATAGAACAGCATCTGATAGATTTTGAAAAACAAAACTGCAGATTTTCTATTGCAGTAGTAAATAAAATACCTTGTTAGTATTTTCTGTGCTAAATCTTTTGCCATAGTCTGGAGTACTAAATATCTGATAAAGTTCAAAGCGACTCAGCATTATCATCAGGAAGTGATTTGGATCCATCATAGATACACCTGTCTATTAAAGAAAAATAAAACATTATAAACAGAAAACAGATTGGGTGTTATCATAGCATGTTTCTATATTTATATATGATGTTCACTCTATATTCTTTATAAAATTAATTCCTCTCTCAATACTATGAATGAAGACTTAAATATTAAATTTACTCTCTTAGGATAACAAAACCAAAAATGTAAGCCCATTTGACAAGCAGAATCCTATGCTTTATCAACAATTTCTGAACCCCTTTTAAGGGCGTCATGTAAAATATTCAGGGTTACACCTTCAATCTTAAAAAGTCTAAATAAATTTCAGTGAAAGACTTTTGTTTGGTTGTTTTTATCTGTAAAACTTTGTTCCTGCTGGCTTATGTTCTAGCAGGCATAATATTACTTTGTATATACCACTGAAGATTTTGGCAACAAATTCCAATCCTCAAAAGAAAGGCTGAAGATTGTAGAGCAAAGCTTCCAAAACCTTCTTGGAAAGAAAAATAATGAAGTTTCAATGCAGAACAAACACTGACTTTCAGAAATTTCCATTTCTGAAAACTACTGGCTGAAGTTTTTTCTGTTTATTAAACAAGGTCTCTAAGTTTGCCAATTAGAAATATTTGTTGTTAGTTTACTATTGATAATGGAACCATCTTTAAAACAGAAAAAATTTGCAAGAAAGCTGTAGGATATCTACCCAAATGGGCAGCTGAAAACGATCACTAAAAATCAGTGGCAGATCAAGTCTCAGGGAAATATGTCTAAAAGCAGAAGTAAATTGGGGCATGTTTTTCCTATCGGGTATTGCTAACTCTAGGCAAGATTTGAGGGACTTCCTGAGAAAATATTTTGCTGTCCTGGTGTACTATAGACCCCGAGCTGCAAATTTTAGATTATATTGCTCTCAATGTAGAACTATTGTATCTTTGACAGAGCTCAATAGACTCATTTGCAAAATCTCTTCTGAAGGGGAAAAAAAATTCCACACATACACTGAGTACACTACTGAAGATAGGCAGACTCATGCAACTGCCAGTACAGCACAACCCATTAGTTAAAATATTGCATTCTTGAAGATGTGCCATATATGCACTAAATCGAAAATTCTGCACTGTTCAAATTATAATTAAAAAACAAGTGTTACAAGAGTTACTTCCTTTACAAATTATTCCATAATTATATAGATAAAATAAGAAAACTGAAATCCTTCAAAAAAAAAACATTCCTTTTTTCCTTAAACAGGTTCTGATGAAGATAAAAACAAACATACACACATCCTGAAAATACTTGAAAAAATGCAAACCAGTATACATGGTTACCTGAAGCATTACTATGTCCTTGTCAAACATCTCCCTCCTGCACTTCACATTATGATAGTAATAAATCTGAAAAAAATTACCCAAAACACCACAATCATTAACAAAGATAATATTTAATCTAGAATTATTCTACTTTGTAAAAAATAAACTTTGCTATATTGTGTTCATAAACAAAAAATGAACCTGTAATATGAAAAACATTATACCACTCTATCTGCATGCAGAAAGCTTTTTTGTAAAGCACAAGACAGGCACAGTTACTGGCTGGGGTGTAATGATGCAATGTCTGGATTGCATAAACTTAGAAGAAGAAAATCTTTTTGACCTCTTTAGCTTATTCTTTAATATATTTGTTTAGCAATTAACTGTTTGCAATCCACAAGAGAGAAAGCCCTTGCAGTTGGAGAAACATTTTTTCTTTGCTCCATGAATTGCTCTTTAATAATTTGAGATATAATCTTTCAGGAACTGCCAGTGTCAACAAAATGTTAATATTGTGACAGAACTATACTTAACCCAAACCATCTTGGGAAGGAACTCAACAGGACTGAGCCAGGCAGCAGCAACACCACAACCACTGCATGGCTCTGAAAGGTGGGAAAGTTTGATTCTACCACATCAAGGAAAAATAAATAGGGCTGACAAGTTTCTGCCTAGGACTGGAAACAAACTTCAGTGTGCTGAAGTCTCCTCTAGACACATACCATTTCCACCAGAATTACATGAAGAAAGCTAGGCATGCCTTCCCTTTCTTCCCCACACTAATAATCCACACATATAGATACCCATTCCTATTTTCTGGGAAATATCCAAAGGAGCTGGCTGAACATGAGCTTTCCATAGCCCAAGTAAAGGGAAAGGACTTGCAGACTGTGGGAGTTATGTTACTTCAATTAAATGAAGTTCTTAACTTCAAGATTCTGACAACCAGGGGAAATTAACACAGAGACTTGTTTCACTACCAAAAGTTAGGTTGAAATTCTAGATTTGATGTGTGTCTACAGCACTATGGGCACTGCTATAATTGTACATAACTAGAGCTCTTTTTGTTTTAATGACAACAAGGACACCACCTTATAAAGATCCTTCAAGAGCCAAGAAGTGTCAGAATATAATATATTTGAGCAGTTTCATTCACTCTCCTTGTGAATACACAATGCAATTATCTAATGGAGATGAGGGCTGATGGGACTGAAAGAATTTTCTTGCAAATAAATCAAGTTAACACCTCACAGAATTAAACCCTTTCCCTGTTGGAATCTAAGTCTTGCTGAGAAAATCACTTGAGACAATCACCCTGGTGGGTGGTACTGACACCACAGTACCCATTTTATAGCTGTTATGCTTGAAACACCTAATTTATACAAACATTGAGAACATTAAGTTTAGAGATGAAAGGAGCCAGTCTCCAAAAGTATGACAGCTAAAAGCCAAGAAATGCTTCTATACTGCTTCTAATACTGTGGGGTCTTCGGATTTCAATTACTTTATAAATATAAGTAGCCATAATATCATAATGCTGCATATTTTTATATCTGTGACACTTCTGTGTGGAGGTGATGAATGCATTGCCACAGATGTACAGATCTAATTCTGCACTTCCAACTGCTGCTGGACAGTACACAGTAAAAAGCCAGGAGTCATTAACTGCATTAACTAAAACTTCTTTACACACCAAGCACTAAGTTCAGTGACTACTGTAGCAGTCCTGAAAAAAACCCCAATTTCTGACTAAAAAAAGAAAATCAAAGACCAGTTTATGAGCAAAAATAGTCAAATTATGTCAGTGCTGATAAAAATGACTATCTCACATTGCCTTCCATAAGACTGACATAAGTAAAATTTCAAATCAATGCAGAAAAAGAAGGTTTTGAGGTTTGAAAGACCAAGAGCTCCCTCCATACTCAGCACTAGTGAAGTCCCACCTCTAGTGCTGTGTTCAGTTGTGGGCATTTCACTTCAAGAAATACTTTGAGGTTCTTCCAGGCAACCAGTGACAGGACAAAAGAACACAGCCTCAGGTTGTGCCAGGGGAGGTTCAGGTTGGACATTGGGAAGAATTTCTTCATGGAAAGGGTTGTTAAAAATTGAAATGGACTGTACAGGAAGGTGGTGGAGTCACCATCCCTGGAGGTGTTCAAGGGACATGGCCCTTAGTGCCATGGTGTAGTTGACAAGGTGGTGTTAGGCCAAGGGTTGGACTCAATGACAGGTCTTGTTCAGTCTAATTGATTCTGTGGTTCTGTAAAATTATCCTTGAGGGAGTTATCAGAAAAGAGTGATTCCACAGCTGCAGATGCACTTACCTGATTAACAAGAGAGAAGCCATTCCTTCTCCACATCCCTGCATGCACTTGGGCACATAGGACTAGGCATCGTAGAGGATGTTCTATTAACATAGGTGGGCTAAGTTCACTCTGCAGTAAGAAAATGCAGTATTTTGATGTATACAGAGAAAATACAAGAAAATGGGACTGAAATGAAGGAGGATGATATTTGTGATCATTAAAATATTTGGGCACTCCAAAAACAAGCAAATCCAACACAAAAGTTAGACGAGCCAATTCACAATCTTTCAAATCATTGTTAACCACCCTTATATTCTATCTTTGCCCCACACAACTACTGCACAAGGGCTTGAGTTCATTCCTAAAGACAACATCCACACCAGCAATTTAATAACACTGTAATTATTTCTTTTCTTTCATTCAAAGGTTAAGTAATACTTCTTTCCAAAGACACTGAGATTTCTTCGCCCAGCTAGGTTTTATCTTCTTTTATTTTATTTTTTTTGACTACCCCTCTAAAGAAATACCCCATCAATAAGAACAGGCAGAAAGCAAGAAACAGCTGGGGGAAGAAAATTAGAAACCAGCCCAAGGAAAAGGAATCAGATCCTGCCTGGGGTTCCCAAAAATAGTTTTTACTACCAAAAGGAGGTTATGCAACCTGAGTCTTAGTTACTTTAGAGAGCAATACTGATTGCCTATGCTGCAGTCATGAATATCTAGATCTTAATCTTTTATGAGGTAATTTTACGTACTGAAGATATTCTCTCTGAAAAGAACTCATAGTACAAAGGTCCTTTGTTTTATTTAAAAATACCCTACACTTACATGACCAATTTCATACTCGGCATTAATTATATTTAATGAATATACTACATTTAATTACATACCAGGGGTAGCAGCTCTGGAAACTTATATGCCACTTCAGTCTTACTCAGCAGAACATGCAAGCCTACATAAAGACATGAAAAAAACATACAGAATATTACATCCAATATTTATGTAATTCAAATAGGACAAAAAAGGTAATCTAATTTACTTTTGGACCATTTTCTGGACACAGTTACAGATCTGCAAGTTTATCACCTTGGAGCCACACAGCTATTTCCTGAAGAAATATGTTACAAAGAACACATTTTAAGATAATTTTTCCCATTATATCTGTATAAACCTTGCAGTACAAGTGTGATTTTTGCTTTTTCTTTTAACTCTGTCATGTCCCACAATGAGAGCCAAGAGTCCTTGGTCTGTCAGGACAAACAGTGAACAGCAGATACCTCATCCTTTTTATCAGTCCTTCTGGAGTTTATAAAATACCTCAGGAACTAGAATAAGGCCCCTCCAAAATACATGAGGATTTTCTGGTTTGCTTTCTTTTGAAGTTAAAAGGACTTTGCTCAAAGCCTCAAATATTCAAAGTTATTTGACACTGAGCTGCATGGCACTGTACCTAAGAATTACCCTTTTCACTACATTACTTGTGAATTTATTTTTATCACATCTTTCTGATTCTGTGAACTAAAATTCACAAAGCTTTTTTCAACACAACTGTTGAACAAGATAGGCACAGTATGAAGAGAAAGGCATAGCTCAATTTTCTGATGACACATCTGTTTGATAAATCTGTTCTCCAACAGAATGTTGATTAGTCTATTCAATCTGACAGCTAAACATATTCCAAAACAGTCAACCACAGTCCATATTTTGTAGCAGTTCTTTTGCATCACTCATGTGGCAAAAGCAGCAGTAGCTGCCTAAAATACAAATCCAGAGGCATGAGACAATCTCCACCAGCCTGAATGATAACAAGTTCTCTGGTGCCAGGGAACATCTGGCCTAGAGTCTACCAACAGCTAGGAAATGGCCAAAATTCATCCTATTCAGGCCTTAAACAATGCTTGTGTGTGTCTCCATGAACACACAAACACAAATTGCATCTATAGAACATTTTTCATTTCCTGAAGTATTTTTCAACTGTATTTTTCATACCTGCAAGTAAACGAGAAACTGGGAGATGAATGCTAACTTTTTCCTGAGAAACGCAGTATCGGATGGTCTCAACTGAATGTCCACACATACAGAGGACAATAGGCTGTTCTCCATCAGTAAAACCACTATGACACTGCATCAACACAGTCAGGCATTTCTTGTAAGCTTCAATCAATACTTTTTCCTAAAAGAAAGATTGCAGTTTACAGAGATTATGAAAAAAAAAACCCCACAGCTCTGAAAAATAATACAGACAATGTAAAAAAGACTCTGAAGCGTTTGAGATTTTTACCTCTAACAACAGTCCTGCAAAATTAAGATAAGGAATTCAACAAAAGAGACAAATTAAGGAGGGCACAAATTGCAAAACTCGTACTAGTATGTCTGATTAGAAAAATACCCACTGGTATGTTGTTTGGGTTTGGGGTTTTTTTGGAACTGACATTATGGTAACTTTCTGAGCAATGATCATGCTAGGCAATCCTGCACATTAACTACCAGTAACAAATTAAAGCCAGCCTGAATGTTCAGGTATTCCAGGATCACTTATTCTACCAGCATATTTTACCATGCTCAAGTTCTCTAATCCTGAAACTTGAAACACTTATGGAGCAGAAGTATGATTTATAATCAGGCAGTATTTGGTAGATCCAGGGCCTACTCCTCCATTCCCTCCTCTTTGAAAATTATAATTTGATAGTGTAGTAATAATCACAGTCTTCAGATATGTGACAAAACTCTCTGCAAAATTTTGTAAAAGGCTTAACCACATTCTTATGAATTGGTCAGTACAAACCATACTTGTGTTTAAATACAGAAAATATCTGCATTTGCTCAAAGAGGATGTTCTTGGCTTATGGTGAAGTTGTGTTTAGGTCAATTTTTACATGTATTAATATTGGGGTTTTGTCTCTCTTCACACAGAAGAACAGTTCAGAAGAAACTTACATCTAATGCACACCAGTCCTGCATCATTGAAATAACCAGTGTTAATTTCATCTGCAGTGTAAATGCTGCTTCCCACTCTGGTTCCATTTCGATGTGCTGTCCTACTTGACGAGTTATTGGATCCATACCCTAGAACAAGAAGAATTATGTATTTCAACAATGTATCACTGAAATATGCTGACAGTATTAGCAGAAGTGTGATACAGTGGTTAGCTATCCTTATAAATATATTGTTGCTGCAACAGGTAAAAAGAACCTTGAGGGAATGAAAGGGAATGAAACCACAAGTGAAGAGGTCTATTTGTGTGTCAGGAACAATCTATTCCTCAATACAGTGAGCAACTCTGCTGACACATAAGATGAACCAGATTTTGCCCACAGAATTAATTGTCATCTGCCTCTACAACTGCAAAATATGCCCCAAATTACACTTCTCTTTTTGAAGTGCTCTTCCTTTTTATTGTCATCTACAACAAACTTAATTTTTAAAAAGTGAGGCAAGATGTTATGTTTTAGGAAAACATGACATAGCTTCAAAAGTGATACCGCACTGAAGTTATAAAATGAAGAGTAGATCAGATTTCTTCTATTTTGACATCATGACAGCTAACTTTCTGATTAAATTTTGCCACAGATCTACATACCTGCATACATTTGAGTAATTCTAAGAAGGCATCAAAACCCTCCAGGAACTTGCGTCTCAAGTCATCTGACCACTCTGTTGGCTTACTTATCAACACATACCTGGGTAGATTAGAAAGATGCAAGGGTTCATTTAGACTTTTTTTTTTTAAACTCCTCAATTTTTCAAATCAGCACGTAGTTAGTGTACTTACTTGAGATCCAAAATAAGGCTCTGGACACGTCTGAATTTGAAAGCCTGCAGAGCAGTGTAACGTTCAAACTGAAACCTGCCTTGGATGTCACGGTGCCTTAAGTGGTCCATGAAAGTTTTGATGATAGTGGTCATGAGATTCTCTTCTGTTATTAGCATTCGAGCCTATGCCAAAGTACATTGAAATTTGCTGTAGTTAACAGACACAGCTAACAAGATTTTCACACTGCACCATGAAGTTTATAAAACACATTATTTTTTTTATCCAAAGCAATTACATCAATAATTAGCACAGAACACCGAAAAGCACTCTTTTCACAGAATCACAGAAGACAAAAAAAAGGAATCTAGTCAAAAATTATCACAAGCCAGATTTCTTTTTTCAGAATCTTTCTGTACAGAAGTCTGTCTACAGTAAGGCTCCTGCTAACCTAAATAATTATGGCACAAGACATGTTATTATGTGTCTTATCATTAACCTGTACCTCCCTTTAAGTATGTGTTGTCTCATTTCAGATAGCACAAGCCCTTTAAGGGAGTAACAGCTCTTCTGTTTTCTGTTTACAAACTGTCAAGAGCTGCGATGAGCAGAGCCACTTCTGAACTGGGAAGGAAGTGCATGTGCAATTTCCATATGGAAATTTCATGAAATTACCTGTAATTTCCCTCAAGGTCTCCTGCATGTATCTCTGTGTTGTATGAAACAAATCAGCAAAGTCTGACAAAGATTGTCTTCCACACCCAGCCTTACGTAACCCAACTTCACAACAGAGGAGGGGGCACTAAGTAATTACTGCCAGCTCCTACTTGTGAACACTTCCACAACTCCTCCATTCTGTTGGTTCTCCAGGTTAAATGGGATAAGCCTTGCAGTTCTTGGATCTGGCTGGTAGACTCAACAAGATTGGCCACTCTGATCTCCCACAATGACATTGTGGTTCTTGACTAGAGCTTCCAGGCTTTACAGCTGCTAATGACAATCCAAAATAGTTTCTAAAATGCTATTGCACTGGAGGAAAATCATTTAAAGATTAACATTTTCCCCCCAAAAAATAACTCCCAACACAACTGCCCATCCACCCTTAAACCAAAAAACCTCAGTTCCTTAAGAGCTCAAAGTCTTACATTACTAAGATCAATTTGAAAATGTTACTGGAGTAAAATAGGGTGGTTTACATTCTTTAACTTACTCATTTAGTTATGAATGAGTGACTATAAATATATTAAAAATAATACTTAATTCATATGATAGGAGCTTATCATAATTACTTTCATGTCTATTCCATCATTCTGCAAAACAGTCAAAATGCATTTTCTTTGGGGTTTTTTGCATGCTTTCAAAATAGAATACATATAAAAGGGGCACTGCAATCATTCTGCCTGGGGAAATGTTGGAAATTACTTTTTTAAAAGGTATGTACTGATACACATATGGTACCAACCTAACTGTCAAAGGGAAAAATACCATAACCATCTGAATAATATTAGTTGTTTAAATCTAACTGTAAGTCTGAACACTGGCAACATTCTTACCGAAAGAATCGAAATTAAAAGAGGCAACACAATATTGTCCTGAAGCATGGGAACAGCATTGTGAATTCCCATGAACAACATCCATCCCTAGGAAACTGCAGAAGTTTGCTCAGTACTGTGATGGACATGCTATTATTGAATTTTAGAGCTCAGTGAAGCTTATTAAATTTGGGAAGATTCAGAAGCATTCATTTTTAAACAATTCTGGGTATGAAAAACAGACTTTTATTTCAGTACAGCTCCAAATTTTAATTTGTCTAGTTCATAATACAAGAAAAGACAGATTTAAATGGAGACTGGAACAAAAAAAAAAGTTTCCCAAACAAGCTGGTGAAAGACCAGCAGATTTAGTGAGCTGGGAGAAGTCACAGTGCTTGTAAGCACCGAAACAAAAATTAACTGGGAAATTGAAACAAGGCATTGTCTTGAGACTCAAAGTACCAAAGGAAGTATGGAGTATCATGAGACAATTCTTGCTAGCACTTGTGTTGATTAGAAAATGAACATGAAGCAGATCACTTATAAAACTGCACCAGAAGGGTGCTCTGAAACCACGATATGCAAACCGTAATATAGATTGCTACAAACAGTAACTATGGCTCAGTATGATGAGGAATTTAAATGTTATTTATGTGTATCTCTAAATAAATATGAAAGCACCTTTCTAAAAAAAGGTAAAAGAAAGATGTAAAAAGAAAAACCAGAAACACCCAGCTCACTCTGGGAAGCCAGACTGAAACTTCCCAATGTTGAATGCCTTAACTTCTAAACCCATAGCAATGTATGCAAACAGTCTGACTGTTCTGCATTTGCACAGTAATGTTAAAGAAATCAGCAGCCTTGATTTATGAACCTTGAGAGGCTTTTAACAAATAAAGATTTCCTTTTTTGGTCTTTAAGTACTTACAAGAGAAGGCACTGTGAATATCTGTATCGAGAGGTCAGCAATTGAGAACTCTCTGTCGTGGTCATCTTTCATAAAATCACTCTGCAATCGCTCATAGTTCTATTAAGAAGGAGGCAAAAAAAGGCAAGGAGTGCCAACTATCAGTTTTTAAAAGAAAGACAGGCACTACTCACCAGAGTAGGTACAGTGAAGAGTTGGACAGACAGAGCAGCCACCGATACTGCCCGTTCGTGATCATCCTCCATATAATCTCTCTGCAATTGCCGGTAATTCTAAACAACAAGGGGAAATTCACCTCTAATCCACACTGACCTGATTTTTTAACTTAAATGTCTGCTCTGGGAAACTTTAATGCCATGAAAAAGGGAAGAGTAGCTCTAATGGATTATTATATATGGGTATTTTGTACAAAGAATATGACAACTTAATCTGCTCATATGTGAGATCTACTCACCCCCATTTTCACAATAAAGGCTAGTATTTTATTTTCTACTCAAGAAAGTTATTTGTCTGCAGCAGAGTGAGAAGAATTTTGCAGTGCTGATTTAAAGCACTTCAAATGCAAGTTACTGCAGAAATACTAATCAGCATAACTGAATTTCAGCACTATTTCTGAGCAGTGCTATAACAGCTTACACCTCAACAATGAGCAGCGATTAGCTCTTAAGAAGTGATAGCCTACATAGCTGATGGTGAAGACAAAAACATCTGAACTGCTTTAGTTCTGGGGCGTCTGAAAGGCCATTTCCTTCCCAGGAGATGAGATACCATTATAACTAATATACTGAAGAGTAAAATAAGATTTCCAGCATTTCATTTCAAGTTTTCACTTTCATAAAAAGGAAAAAAAATTGGGTTACAGTTCATTTAAATCACTGTATGCTAACTAGATTCTCTTCACTAGACAGTTTTAGCATTTAATGGCTCTTTGTAAGGAAGATACTTACTCTTGCAAAGCGGATAGCAAAAAGTTTCTTGTATTTCAAATCCATAAGTAGACTGCTCATGAATAACTGGTGATACACATTTCTAGCTCCTGTCAAGAAAAATGAATGAAATACTGCATGTCACTATTTTCTATCAATGTATTATGGAAACATTTAGAAGAGTAAACTTCTACAGAATGAGGTAAATACTCATTTCAGAGTAGAAGCTGCTTTGATTAAGTCTGTCAGGTGGTAGCAAATGATGAAGAAGAATACATAAACCAAAATTCTTCAAGAGGCATTATTTATTACTCTTGTATAAAATAATACTGTTGAATGGGAATGTATATCATCAAATATAAGGGAAGTCAGCAAAACAAGAACAGAATTCTGCTCATCCTCAGGATAAACAGGGGATTTAGATGGCCCAGGGAAAAGAGGAGAACGTTGTTATGAGAAGTCTTGGGGACTGCAACAAATTTTCCTAGTTATGAACATCTCCATAAAATAATCAGCTTGGCTACCTCTGAATTTCTAGTCTGTCTGGACAGCATCCCAGAAAGTATTATCAATACAAATGATATTCATCTTTATGTAGCTTGGAAACAAATGCACATATGCATCATTTCTTTTTGTGGGTCACTTTTAAGTCAAAAGCCATGCCACTATTTCCTTACAGGAGAGGAACTATGGAATACAAGAAAAAGAAATATTGGTATTGAAATAGAAATGCAGAAGTTACTCCTTACTTACAAGAAAGACATTATCCTAACAAAACCCATATTAAAAATGTCATAATGCTCCACAAAAGCAGTACCTTTCAGATTACAAAATTTGCAGTGCTAGGATTCCTTTCTCAAGATAAAGGTATTAGATAAACAAAACCTAAAATAATCACCTCCATACTCCTCTTTTCACTTTACTTCTTACTTACTTTATTGGTACTCCAAGAAATTCCCCAGACAGACATACTGCACCATTCCCTACCTGTCTTCTTTCTTACACCTGGTCTTACATACACTTTCAGGATATTGAATCAGACATGGAATTAGTGAGGGAATAGAAATTAACTACCTCCCCTTCCTCAAAATTACAACTTTTCTAGCTAATTCCATTATATCAAACAGCCTTTCAAAGTTGCAAGAGCTCTGAAACAACAGCAGTTTTCACTTAACGTTCTCAGAACACTTAATACCTCATGAACACAAACACAAGTCAAAGCAGAAAGACTCTGCCTTATCCCTTAAAAAGAGGCATTTTGGTAGATATTAAATGGATGCTGAGATTCTATAAAGCAGACAAACCCCCAGTTTCTCTATTGTTTACTCAATTTCCCTTGTTCACTCAATTTGCATATTCAAGTCAGTCTTAATTTCAGATCACTTTGAAAAATTAGACCTAAAACCAACCCCATCTCCAAACAGTGTCTGTATGTTCTTTTCTTACATACTTGGGAGTGTATCATGAAGTGAGAGATTATAACAAATTAGGCAAAATTATCCATAATACACCACAGTAAAAATGATCAAACATTAGCAGATACAGTAGAAGGAAAACTTAGGCACAGCATTCTTTAGCATTTCCCAGAACTTTGAGAAAACTCACCTTTCCATAGTTTAGAATCATACAGCATCAGCTTATCTACAAGAGAAGAATTTTCACCATCTGGCCCTTCTTGCAAACCAACCTGACACAGTATTCGGCGAAGGCCATCTTAATGAAGAGAAATGGTGCAAGTTACTTACAGATCAAATACAGATGTGTGTTATTTTGACATGAAATTTTCATACAGCACAGAAACCCTCACGCTGCTCTCTTTTCCATGACAACTGAATAACAGCAGTCATATTTTGCTGATACAAACACACATATTTCACACCTTGCAAGTTGCACACTAGCCTTATGGAACATAAGGAACACAGTGAAAATTGCCAAATGCAATGATTTGGTTTAAATTTATCAAATAGAAATGTGCTTCCCTAAAAATGCTGCTGGTTTACTAAAATAAGAAAGTTATGCAGCAGACTAATTTTCTAGGTTTTCTTTTTCCTGTTTTAGAGTCCTATCAAAAAGAAAACACAATTCATATATGACATGACATGTATATTCATGTAGGAGCTTTTTGTTTTCATTTAGGAGCTCCTATCATTTTAAGGCTTCTCTGCATATTTTTTCTAATGGAAAGAAATAATAATTGTAATTATAAGAACATGCTTACAGGCAAGCCTGCATCAGCAACAGAGCACAACCCAGACATGCTCCTATTAAGAATGTTTGGCCTGGCTTTGCACTAGAGGTAATGCATATTCCCTGAGAACTGTGTGACTTGCAGAGCCCTTGTTTCCACACCCTGCTTGGCATCACAGCTCCTTAGGCACAGTGGGCAGTAGCTTAGTGCCATGTTCACCATACCATGTGCTGCATGTAACATAACATAGCTGCATGTGGTGCAGTAACCAAGCTGCACGTGGTGCAGAAACAAACACTCTGAGAACCCCTACAGCAGCTTGGGGTTAATCCTTTTTTGCCTTGCAGAGTTCAATTCCAACGACTGTTATGAAGAATAACAAATCAATGGAAACTACTGTTTCCAACTATCAGTTCAGCAATTGTCAAACAGACATTTTTTCCTGAACAAGTGACATTAGCCAGGAAGGATGTAGTGGTCAAACTTCTGATGAAGCTCCATAGCAAGTTTTTTTTTCTTTTTGAATGACAAGAATTTGCCATCCCTTTCACAGCAATCATCCAACCTAACATCCAACCTAACTCTGGCAAAGCAGAAGACCCCTCTACCTGTCACTCAGCCTTTGTTCAAGGACATTTCAGTGTAACTACCTAAGCCGTGCAAGTGTACTACCCCATGTTACAGATGAAGGGTAACAGACTGTTGAAAAGATTGAGCAGAAGTTAGTAGTTTGGGTATGTTTGTTAAAAAGCTAAGGGAAACCAACTCTTTCAGAAGTGCATTTACCCAAAACCAGACTCCACAGTATGAGACTGCATCCCAAGACAAGGAAGGCAGCTCAAGTAAATGAGCACACTGGTCACAAACAAAGTGTATGTGTGCTGTTTACAGTCAAACGTGCTTTTTGCCCTTCTGAATCATAAAGAACTCAGCATTTAATGAGCTGAACTCTTCAGAACTTCAGAAACACTACACACACAACTCAAGCAAAATTCAGTGCTTTCTTCTGTAATTTGAGACACCCTTAACATATTCAAGTTACTTTTTTGCAATTGTCATTTAATGCTGAAAATTAATGACTGTGGCACCTGGCACAAATGATGTGGCACAAGACTGGGCTTAAAATGAGAAGGACAGTGCGTGCCTACATGTTTCACTGGAAGGAAGATTTACCACAGAAGGAAACTCTCTTCATAACTCCTTTCTACTAATACCTACTGTTTACCAGCAACAATGGCAAATAGTTGAACAAACTGCTACCATAATTTTTGTTCAAAACTTTGATTTCCCTACCTTTAAAAACTTAAACTACTCATGTTTCAAAAATGAGAACATGTTCTAAAGACCCTGTGCCTGAAATCTTGGCTAGTTTTCCAACTATGAGTCTAATAAAACATATAGTCCCTTAAGGAAGGTGGCACCTATGCAGAACATAGGTGCAATATGACAGCTGAGCGTGCTTCGCTAATATTTCTTGCTAACATTTCCAGATGAATAAAATACAAATTGCAAGGGGGTCTGTATTTACATTTCTCTGTATCAGCAGTTTGTCAATTTTCCTTTTATTTCCCATCATACCCTCCATCTTCACAGTCTTATGATTTACCAGGACAAAGGGGGAACCAAGTCAAAACAAAAACCAAGCATTCCCATAAAATCTGATAATATTCATCTTGATTCCTTTGAAGCAACCTCTTTCAAAAAATCTGATTAGGACTTTGTCAGGTTTTATACTCACCAAAACCTTTCACAATTCCTTGCATTTTCTCTGTTCCACTTAGCAAAAAATCTGAAGCAATCACTTTCATCATCATTCATCAAATTACTTCTGAATAATTTTGTTTTATCTAATCAGACAGGTTATTTTCAGCTTACTGCATACATTTAAAAAGAACTAGAGACTGAAAAAATAGCTTTTTGGCATACTGTATTTGACAGAGAGTCTCAGCTTCTGTTCAACAGCAACTAAACAGAAAAGACTATGTAAGACTGGTAGCACTTCAACATGCAAGTTAGAATTCAGACCAGCACTCCAGTAAGAGAAAATAGAATGAAGTCTGACAAGTTATTAATAGCTTTGCCTTATACATTACATATCTGAAATAAGTAGACAAAATTGCTTCAGAAAATCAGCTCCTCTCACAAATATTCTCTAACTTATCTCAAAAAGGTCAATTTTGCCCACCTGAATATCCAATAACACTGCCAAGCCACGTTAGGAGCTTCAGACCAAAGCTCTGATGGGCAACAATAGATGAATGCATAACTTGTACTTTCAATGGCTTTGTCTGACGACTGGTATTTCTCTTAAAAAGAAAAGGAAAAAGGAGGCAATGCACATTTAAGTGAGGCATATACTTCTATATAGAAATTAAGCATTTCTATGATTAAATTTGGTAATTTATAACATTAATAAATAGTCTAATTACTAACACCTACATAGCAAACCCAAGAAAGTCTGAACTTTGTTTATCCTATTAATATTTGAAGAACCTTATTATGCAATATCAACATATTTAGGTCAATCCATTTTCCACTCTTGGCCTGTTATCAATGCTCACACTGATCAGCTGCATTTTACTGATAACCAATCCCACGCTCAACCCAAGACAGCCATGCATGTTGTCCCTCTCAACATGACATGCAGGTCACACAGCAGTCCCTCATGGAAACTGACTGTCCACAGACTATTTTCAAAAATAGAAATTAAATACACAGAGTTAAAACAAGAAAGAATTTACCCTCATCTATGTGTTAGAAAGCATAATAGTTAGATGTTACATATAAAAGCCATTTGTTCTTTGCATGCATGGGCAGCAAGTTCAATATATTGCACAACATTATCATTAAAAATATGCTAATGCTTTCAAAATACCATGAATAGTTAGAAACCAGTAACTCGAGTTGCAGTTTGTTTTTCAATGATGGCAGTATCATACATAAACTATTTATTTCATGTGATTAAGTACTACACTGCAGCAGTTAAAAAAATTAAACAGAAAATATTATTCTCATGTTTTTATATGGAAAAATCTTGCAATATACAGATATTAATATACATACATATATAAATGCATAGATGCAAAATGTAAGTATTTGCAGTTTCACACTAGCATTCAATCAGTAATAATTTCCATAATTATTTCCATGTTGTTGTGAAAGCCATAAGCAACTTCACACTATGGGAAAAAAACTACAATACTTTAACTTCACTGATCTGAACTGGCAAGTAATTCTAAAAGATGACATTTAAAGTTCCCAAACACATCTGTTTTATGAAGGAAAAAATTGTCTAAGAACTTCCTTTTAGAAAATTATTTTGGGTGTCAGGTAGGCCATAGTAAGAAAAAACCAACAAAAGACCAACAACAACAAAAAGCCCATAAACCAATATTTTGATACCTCTACTGTGCATATTGTAAATAGTGTCTCCAACACTTTGTATCATTAAAACATAATTACTCATTATGATAACTCAGTATCACAAACTGTGTAGCAAGACCTTCTTTTGCTTAAGATGAGGCAGATGAGTAGATAACACCCCTTACCACCATTACTTACCACTATTACTGATTTTGCCTGATCACAGTACTGGAAGTCTCCGTATCGAACAGACCTACGGCCCTGTAAATTCAGAAAGATGTAACATTACCACCAGCTCCTAAACAAGAAGTCCTGATTCTGTGTTTTACATTAGTATAAAAAACACAGTTAAAGCTTCAGATGCATGCTAGCTACTCTGCCTTTCATGCTATTTTCACTATTTATATTTCACTGTATATAGTTACATACTGGGATTTTCCAAACGCACCCTGTACTTTTTAAAAGATAAAATTGTATCATATATTTAGTAACCTGTTACATTAAATTTTCTGTGTGTAACATTGTTCTTAAGATATAACTACACTGCTTTTATTAAAACACTGAAAACATTAGTACAAAGGCATTAATCATTAACTTTGATCTAACTTGAAGATATTTCAGTGCCTTTTAAAAAGCAGATATTAAAGTTAATTGGTCTTTTAAACATACAGTTGAAGCACTTGTTCTATTCCAAAAGGAAGGTTTTCTGTCTTTCTGTACTGTTAATCCATACATCAAAATAGATAGTTGATTAAATTTATAGTATATTACAGACAGGAAAACTCACTGGTAATTTAGACCTGATGCCAAATCACTGCTTTAGGCATAAGATTCTTATTTCTTTCATGTACGTGCTTATGTATATATGCATTCATGTACGTATTTAGAAATAGAAGGATCAACAGTAGGGAGAAATCTGAGCGTATCCTATAATACTCAGCTTGTGCTCAGGTCAGCTCATATTCAGGGATCAGAAGTGAATCTTTTGGCTACTGGTATCACAAAAAATAGAGTAGTGATAACACAAAACCAAAATCTAGTCCAGCGTTAATTAGTATGAAGTGGTTATATTTCCTGTTCCACTGGCCTCCTTGAAGTACTTTAACCACCCAAAATGACATACTCATTGCCACTTTGGAAGAGATTTCCTTCCCACACCACCCCCTGCAAAAAAAGGCATGAGCCAATAAGCCAAGTAAAAGAGACACTCATTTTTCACGTCAACTGATTACAGGTTCATTGCAAAGATAACAAGGTGCAGTTGCCCAATGAAGTGTCACTTTCTTCAAAAAAATGCACAGGAGCCACCATACAAACACAGCTGACAGAGTGCTTCTGAAACTGAAATACTAGTTACAATTATATTCAGCATACAGTGATTCTGAACACACTGTTCTTCCTAAAAACTGTGTTAAATGCTTTTACCTCTTCTAGCCTTTATAATCTGACACTTACAAAAAAGAAAATTAAATTTTTTAAAAAACCACAAACCATGAATAGTTCCATGAGCACCAAAACAAAAGCAGTCAGTTATGGATTTTATCCCTCACACTTAACTGGTGTTACTCTGAGAAGCATTTCCTATGTTTGGAGCACATTTAGGTGCTCTTTCAATGTCAGCTCCCTGGTTCAGTAAGGGAAGGGCCAAAGCTACTGCCTGCCCTAGACAGAGGAGTAAGAAACACCTCGGTATTTACACTTATAAGACTTACTAGAATACATTTACATTGAAACATATACTCAGTATCAGGTCTGGTTTGGACTAGCCAAATAGTATTTAGGCACTAAGACATTTAGTATTTAGTATTAAGACATTTTAGGGTGGTATGACACAGGACTCACAGACTCACATTAACCACACGCTTTGAGAAAACAGACTAAAGTAAGTATAGTCATAAAACAAACATTAGGTCAAGGTAATTAAAAGTTCTAATAATTAATTCACTTACATCTCTATCTACTGTTGTTGCAAAACCTATGGCTTCCTTCTGTGTGCAGTTGACAGCCTTCTGAAGAGTATAAATAACTTGTTCATAGGTATGGACTTCATCATTAAACAGCATGCAGTAGTAAGTGTCACTCTTCTCACTTCAAAGCAAGGATTGAATTTATGTCATTCAAAGCAAGGATTGAATTTATGTCATTAGAAGCAATGTTAAAAGCAAGAGCAAAGTAACAAATATGAGAAATACAAATCTATTACAATTATTGTACAATTATACAGAATATTTCTGACAATTTTAGGAAAGGAAGAAAAGATTCTTAAAATCAGAACTTGCATTTTCAACTGTAAATATCTGTAAATATATGTAAGCCTTTAAAAGGCAGAAGAAAAATATTATACTTACATCATTTCTAGTCCAGGCAATTCATTTTCCTTTTCCCAAGTTAATATATCTACTGCATATTTAAATGTGATGGCAAAAATATTATAAGCTCTTGCTACCATATCTTCTGGTAAGTGCACAAGAGGATCCTGGGAAGTAAATATAAATAGCAAATGAGAAATTAAATGACATTCAAAACAACCTGTCAAATTTGCACCTCTCTCTATCAAAGATGATGTAAGCATCTTTAATGATGCCTTTCTTTAAATGACTTTTCAGTTGAAAGGAACAGTCAATAATCATCCTGTTTTCTTCTTCCAGTTCTACACTGACAGTCACCAAAGCTCTAATCTAACATTCAATACCTGAATGTTAACTTGCCTCTGATCACCCATTTACATTTTCACACATTCTTCCATTCTCACTCTCCTTGTTCTCACTCCTGCACACCTTTTAAGATAGATCTTTGGAAGAACTTTTAACCTCTGCTGTATTAAAATCTGCTTCTTCTGCTACGCCTTCAAAACCATAACTTCAAATCCCTGTATCTTTTGTTCCACTTATCAATATTAGTAAACTGCAGAATACAAATGACCATGCATCTCTTGTCCTGTTTGATATGCAGCATGCATTAAAAGGCATAAGTCTTATCTATTCAAGCTTATACAACACGCAGCACACTGGCATCATGATTTATGATGCACGTCTCTTATGTGCTGTGGCATATAGATAATTAACTGCTGAAATGTAAATAGGTGTTTCATAAAGATCTGTCCACATCTCAGTCTTGCTCACAGAGAGCTGCTCCCCTTCTGTCTGTGGACCGTGCACCACTTGTGCCCATTCTGTGCTCTCTGTTTGACAACTGCAGCAGCCCCTACAAACTTGTCCTGCACTCTTTGCCAGAGCAGAAAGGAGACTGCTGCAGGTGTGGGACTTGGAATGAGACAAGGGAGGAAGAGGAGAGCTGCTTCAGACTGCCAAGTCAAATGGACTACTTTTTGGAGCAGCAAATGAGAACCACTGGCAACTCTGAATAAGATAGTGCAGACAACCACTGCCATTTCTCTCCAGTCTATTTCAAGGATTGTGAATAGAAAACATTATAAACCTCTTTTCTTAAGGAAGCTGTCTTTTACTATATCAAAATTTTGAGAACAACTAGTTCCTCTTCTACAAACCTGGAAAGGGAACGCTGCATGGCCTGCAGGTCACCTGGACATGCACTATACACTGGGTCACTGACTCGATTCATCATTTGATATTCTGAAGTATATGTAATTATTAGCCAATTAAAATATTTAACAGTGGCCCAGTTTCTGGTTTAGGATTGCCCAATACTAAATTTTGTGTTTCACCACAGCTTAGGTTGTATAAAAATGGCCACAATAATCTTTTCTCAACTTAAATCTCCATCATCTACAGGAAGCTCTCGACAGTCAGCAATTCACCTGTACTAGTAATGTTTATCCCCTACATCCCAAGACTCTTTGGAAGCTTTACAAGAGTGGCAACAACTGCCATTTATCTTTTTTTTTCCTTCATTTAAAAGTTATCCAATGTATGGAGAACTATCAGCCACCAAAAGCAAAGGCAGACCGTAAGCAGCAGTTCTCCCTCCATTCCCACCACTTTCAACAAAGACACATACCTGGGCAGAAAACAAGAGCAAGGCAGAAACAGGCTCCAGAAATGCGCAGCAAATCATCCCTAATCTGCCTCGAACACAACACTGCATAAGAGATCTCAATCTCCATGGTTTATGGGGAAGAAACACAAAGCCTGCCCAGAACCTCAATTTCTCTGTCAGGCACACTCACTGTGTGAGTATTTTTGGGCACAGAAGTAGCAGTCCACCCCAGGTTTCACAACAAGAGTTTCCTAAGGTTGCTGACTAATGTAAACTGGCATGTAGACCAAGTGGTGAGTCCAGCAGCATTGCTAGACTCTTAGGGCTGAGAGAGTGAGAACAGATTTTAGATGGACCATTGTCACTGAAAATACAATTACAGTTGCTTCACTTAAACTATCAGATCAGCAAAATTACTGCAAAAGCTTGCCTTGTATTTTCTCTTTCAAAAAATTTCACAGAAGTTGTACTATGTAATAACAGACGTGAGTGGCTAGGTCAGAAGCCCAGTTAGCCATACTCATTCCAGAAATGTAATAAAAGATAAGAGTACAAGCAGAAGACAGAATGCTTCTCTAGTCTCCAGTAACTTAAGACACTAGCAATTCCCACACCAAAGATGGTACCTACAATTTTAAAAGGCCATTGCTAATTTTTCCCTCCACAACCATGTTAAATTTGCTTTTGAACATATTCAGAGTTTTAATAACAACAGCGTTTTGCAGTGGTTAGTCCAAGAGCTTGAGTTCCTCCTGTAAGATGTGTCCAAGTTGCTATGCTAGGATTCTGTGGTGAAGATGTGTTCTCTGTTTACCTTCTCCATACCAAACAAGCATTTAGACCTCTGCCTTACATCTCATGACTTTCCTGTGACAGCAAGGTATTTTGATTTTTAATAATCTGTGCACTGCACTTAGGTAAGAATCAGAATATTTGTTGCACAGACAGCTGAATTTGGTTTCTTGGTGCACATGATTTCATACAGGTTTTTCTTTTTGCAAGTGGCAGAATCCCTCGACCTCTCAGAATATGCAGAAAAACAATGAAACAGAACTACAGTTGCAGAGGTGACCAAGAGCATACAAAATGAAGCCTTTAAGCAGAAAATAAAATTCCAAGGAACTTATAAAGGCATTAATTTTAGTCTAACACTGTGGTTCAAATATTACTATGGAAGTTGCCACAGCCTCTCATGCAGAGTACACAAGACCAAAAATAACCTCATGTAAATGATTTATATATACACGCATATATACACAGTTAACAATGTTTTGAAACATGATGCCTCAGTTGTAATTACCTCTTCTTCTGCAGTTTCTGAAGTATTAAGTTCATGCTTTTGACAGTAAGGACCTTCCTTCCAAGCTTCTGTATCACCACAGTCACAGAAACCTCCTCCACCCGACGTTGTCATCTAAAATTATTTAAAAACAAAGCAGTTCATGTGAATATGCATATACATATATGCACATTAAAAAATCAGTAGTCACAGCTATACTACAAAAGCATGACCACAACACCTGAATGGTTCAGACAGTACCCTGTTAAAATAACAGTGAAACCATGTCTACTTTCTTGACAGCTGAAAGCTTGTCCACCTCATCAGTGTGCCTAAGTCGAAAGAAAAAAACCTAAACAACAAAACACCTTCAAACACCTCCATTCTGCCCCACATGAAGGCTGTGGGCTTTTCCTAGTTTTCAGATTTTCTGAATCTATTACTTGCCATGGCATCTCTACTATGCCAAATTCTCGCATTTTTAATCTGAACAAAGCTAAATCATTTCACATGGCATACTGTGAGTAAAAGATGTGCTTTATGACAAAAGGAATTGAAAGACGTAAATTTTTCACATAGGTAAGGGCAGAAAAAAAGCTTTGGAAAATTTTAATGATATATTTACACTGTTTTAATAGAATTTATTTTAAAGAGCACCTCAAGCTAATAAGTGTAATAATACTTTTTTTGAATCACAACTATTAACTGATTCATATAAGAATTCCTCTTTCACATCTTTTTGGCATACTTGATACACTCTATACATATAGCCATATCTTACAGTACCAACAAAACTAGATGGACATTTGAAAGAACATTGGCTTACCATTCTGGATGTTAACTAGATTTGTTAATTCAATAGGCTCGAAAAGTAAAAACCTACATGCAAGAAGTAAGCTGGCATCAGCAAATCTGGCTGGGTTTCTTGATGCAAGTTGTTGCGCTTGGAGTTTTTTCCTGAATCCTAGTGCTCAGTGTAACCATGCAATGGACAGATTTACATTAACAGCAGTGCAGTATTGTAAAAAACAGATTTACAGAAAGGCTGCACTGGTAGTTTTCAATTAACTTCTTGGTTTTGTTTGCAGAGTTCTTTTAAACTAATCTGTACTACTAATAGCAGTATATTACTAAAATAAACAGCATTTATAGTTTTAGTTTTCTATTTTAACTTTATGTTTAAGCTTTAAATAGAAGTGGCTTCTTAATAAAGGTTTTTCAATAGCTTTTAAAACCAATTAAACACAAAAGGCAAAACAATTCAAAACCCAAGTCTAATGTCCAAAAATTCACTAAAGGGCATGTGTTAAAAATAACATACATTTGTAAGCATAACTGCTGCACATAAAATTTAATTGCTCAATATTTTAAAGTGTTAACTTCCAGAAATTACACTCAGATCAAAACACTTGAGTTCACATAGGATTACTGCAGACATGCTGAACTCTGTTCATTCAGCAATTTGGAAATAATGTATACATTCTTAAACTTGAAACTGTTTCACACACTCATACAAAGTCATTAATAGCTATGTCATACACTCCTGCAGGATCACTAACCCTGTATCGGTGCTCTCTGTGAACGCTTCCAAGAAAGCATTCCATGCACAACACACAAGTTGGGTCAACTGCGCAGTCTCTGAGAACAGCAACAACAGAAAGAAAACAAAGCATTAAACACTTGCTTTTGCCTTTAATTACACATTTTACAAGAGGTAATTTTCAAATATCCCCACTATAAACCTTCTGACTAACGTATCTATTACTCTGAAAGAAGAAAGGGATGACTTTCAAAGAAGGGAAAGAAATTAAATAGAAAAAAAATCTGTTCTCACAACAGAAGAGGCTTTAAAATACTGTGTGGGTAGTATACCTAGTTGGGTAATACAGACACTGCCTTCAAGAGGTGAGACAAGTACACAGGCAAGTAAACAGGAGAATCACATGACCCAGGACAGACAGGCAAACAGTACAAACCCAAGAAAGTTCTCTCAAGTGCAGAGTACCAGCATTAATGATCTCCAGCAATGAGAGAAGACATTTTTCACTGAACACTGGAAAGAAAGATCGCATGCAACAGACTAAGTCAAACTTCTGCTTCCAAGTTCAGCCTTACAAGCTCACTGAAGAGCTGCAAGAGCACTATTTTGTCAACCAGGAGATCAGAGGCCATAATAAGGTCCTGTCTGCAAACACTGCTGTCTTAGACAGAAGGAATATTTCTAGTCAAAAGGGCTAAACAAATTAGACAACTATGCATTATATTTAACCATCTCCCTGAAAAACACTGAAAATACATGAACTCATGTAATACAACTGACTTCAAGGCACCTCAAGATTAAGGGAGCCAGGTTGTGCAATGTAAAAATAAATAGCAAGAGAATGCCTATCTTATCATGATTATTATTAAAACCAGACTTCAGAGAAACAACTTATTTTGTTTAAACAAAAATACTAGTGATCACATGAAATCTTATTATCAAAAATTTTCCTAATTTCATTTAACCAAATAAATGATGGAAAGATCATCAGGCAACCATGACTTTCTATGCACGACTTACTAGGCACATTTGTTTTCTCCAGAGGAGCCACTGAAGGTGAAAATGTCGAAGGAAAATTTTACAAAGCTGTACTGTTTTAGAATACTTTATGTTCATGGCATATTTTTTTAATTAAACAAAACAAGCAAAAAACAACAACAAACAAATAAATAAAACCCAAACCACCACTTAATGCAACAATGTGCCTGATGTGGCTGCAGGATTTGGTAGATCAGTTCTACAATATTGAATGTTGATTCTTCAGAGCTCTCAACTTGTGGCAGTGTAATTACAAATTCAGTACCACTTGTCAAGTAATTTCTTAAACAAGTAACTGTGCCTATATGTAAAGCAGAAGCAGACCTGTAAGCAGCACAACTGCACAGAAAATCCACTGCTTTTAATGTGGACTTGGAGAATAAGTCCTTGCTGTATTCCACAAAAGCTTAAATTAAACTCTCATTATTCTTCCTTACCAGCTCTAAGTTAAAGAAAATTCACACACAAGAAGAATCAAATTATTCCTGATCAAAAAAAGGAAGAGAGGGACTCCATCCTTAGCATGTTAATAATCAAATACTGTTCATATGGAGCAATTAAAACATTGGGAATTCTGTAATTTTCTTCTAAACACACTTGCTTTTTCAACATCAACAATTCAATATGTATCTAAAGTACACACCAGTTTAATCTTATTCCTCTAACTATAAAGAAGTCTCAAAGCATTTTCAAACCCAAAGGCCAGCAAGGTATTATGTTTCTAGAAGAAGAGAGCATTAAAAAGAAAAATTCTCCCACAATTATTCTCTCCTTGTAAATGGAGGGGATGGAAACCCAGATAAATTTCTTGAAATTAGAGAGACATTCCATCCCCATGTCACCTCACCAAGTGTTTCAGTGAGTGGCAGAAACCACACAAAATGAGAGGAATCCGTGATACCAACAAAAATTAAACTACAAGCAGTTCAGAAAACAGAAGATGAAAATGTACAGTTAGTAATACAACAGCTTAAAACCGAAGATTATTAAAAATACTTGTAATGGGTTAAGAACTTCCTGTTCTCTTTCAAGCAAAAGTATTTTTAGAGAGATCTAGAGATAGAGGTAGGGAAGGAACTAGAAGCTGGTATGCTTGTTTTAGCACCTGATAGAAAGGTTTAGCAGGTCATGGAAAGAGGTCTAAAATATAGGATCAACCCTAACAGCTGATATTGAACATCCAAAATATACACCCATGCCCACATACTTCTGATTAATGCCTTTAAATCACTCTGACAGGTCACCCCAACTTCTCCCTTAATTTTGCATTGCTTTTGTACAGAAAACACTTCACATTATACTAATTAATATTTTCCCATTTATACATCTGTAGCGTGTTAATTTTCCCCTGATCCTACCTGCCATGAAAGACTGCAAGGTTACTTGAAAAATACATTTCAGCTATTAACTTTTCATTAGGACAGTACATTCTTGTTGAAAAATGTTCCATGACTTCACAAATTATAAATACTTCACAGTGTTAAGTTGATCTACCTGCAAGAATACGTAGGCTCCCCCACTTTAAAAACGCGGCCACAGAGGTGGGAAGGTTTGTTTGCTTGCTCAAGCTTTGGAAAACCAAATGCAGGATCTTCACCACAAAGATACCATTCCATTGGTCCCAACAAAACCTGTTGTGCCAGCATGTCTTCTCTCTGAGGGGCAGGGTTGGGACCCCTGCAGTAAATTTTTGGTACATAATAGGCCAGATGCTGGTATACTTCTTTCTGAAGGTCATTTGCTTGCAGCCATTTCTTTTATATAAGAAGAAACAAGAACACAAATTCTTCATTAATAAACAGAGTTCTATCCATTTAGATTATTTTATTTCTAAATGAAATATCTAAAATAGCATTGCAAAACTAGAAAGCCATGCTTCCTTTTAAGTGTTAAATCTAAATCATCACAAACGACAGACTTTAGGAAAAGAATAATTTTTTTCCCGCTCACATATTTTATCCTTTGGACAGAAAAAATTCTTCTCAAAACCACAAGACTTAAGAGAAAAATTCATTAAAATTTTTTCTCCAGGATGAATGACCAGTAAAATGTTGGCAGTGACTTTTAGGATACGGCCCAGACTATGTTGGTTGCATTGCTCTGGAGTGCAGACAGATGCTGCCAGCTTGGGACACAGAGGATCAGCAGGAGCCTGGAGTTGGCAAGGAACAGAGACAAAAAGTACATGGAGAAAGGCAAACACAGCATTAGGTAACAGTCCCTTTCCAATTTAATTTCAACAAATCACCTATGAAAATGAGAGAGTTTTGGTTTCTCCTGCTACCAAAATAACTCATCTGAATTACTATTTCAAGTGTGATGTTAGATCCATGAATTCTTGCAGTGGGTTTGTGTGCCAAGGTGGCTACAGGCTGGCTTTTATTAAAGCTGCCAGAAGCTTCCCCCATGTCCAAGAGAGCCAACACGAGACAGCTCCAAGATGGACTCACAGCTGGCTAAGGCTGAGCCCATCAGAGACAGCAGCAGCACTTCTGGGAGAACAGATTTAACTAGGGATAGCATATTCAGGGGACAAAAAGAATAATAGCAGGTGGGAAAAGTGAGAAAGAATATGGGAGAGTAACACCTCTGCAAACCCCAAAATCAGTGCACAAGGAGGGGCAGGAGGTACTCCAGACACCAGAGCAGAGATCCCCCTACAGCCCATGGAGGTCCATGGGGGAACAGAGATCCCCCTGCAGCCCATGTGGGATCCCATGCCAGTGCCCAAAAGAGGCTGTGACTCCAAAGAAGGAAGCCAATATTAGAGCTGGCTCCTGGTAGGACCTACATGGAGAGAGGAGCCCATCCATGCTGGAGCAGGTTTGCTGGCAGGACTTGTGACACTTGGGGAACCCCCACTGGAGCAGCCTGTTCCTGAAGGACTGCACTCCATGTGAGAGACCCAGGCTGGAACGGTTCATGAAGAACTGGAGCCCATGGGAAGGACTCCCACTGGAAAAATTCATGGAGGGCTGTCTGCCATGGGAGGGACCCCACGCTGGAGCAGAGGAAGGATGTGAGGAGTCCTGCCCCAGAGGAGGAAGGAGTGCAGAAACAACATGTGAGGAACTGACCACAACCCCCATTCCCCACCCCCCTGTGCTGCCCGGGTGGGAGGAGGTAGGGAAAACATGAGCAAAGTTGAGCCAGGGAAGAAGAGAAGGATGGGGGGAAAGTGTTTTTAAGATTTGGTTTTCTCTCTCATTACCCTACTGTGATTTGATTGGTGATAAACTAAATAAATTTTTCCTTTAACCCAGTCTGTTTCACCCATGACAGTAATTGCTGAGTGATCTCTCCCTCTCCTTATCTCGACCACAAGCCTTTTGTTGCATTTTCTCTCCCCTCCAGCTGAGGAGGGGAGTGAGAGAGCAGCTTTGGTGGGTACCTGGCACCCAGCCAAGGTCAACTCACTACAATTCTCTTAGTCAATCAATTGTAAAAAACAATGTTGGCAGTTTTTAAAAGGCATCAAACTAGTGAACTGCCCTAAGCCACTTAAAAACTCACAGTTTCTCCCAGGGTTTTTTTTTCCCCTGGTATATACATACAGAATAAAAAAAAGTCCTCTAGGACAACATTTGTTTTGTTTCTGCCTTGTGGATTACAAATTTAGAAAGATTTAAACTGTAAATTAAGACTGCAAGGTTTTTATAATAAACAAATGGAAGCAAGCACATACTGCAAGTGTCCACTGATTAAATCCTGTGTTACATAAACAGCTTCAGCATGCCATTTCTCATTGCAAATGTGACAACCAGATACCCCCTGGCAACTTCCGGAAAAGAGTTCAGAATCACCCTAAAACTGTATACAAAAACCTAGAATTAATTATACCAAAATAAATTGGTTTGGTGATCAAATGTTGAGATCAGAGCTTGAATTACTCTGAATTATTTATAACTTACTCTAAAGAACTTATGTCTGAGATAACACAGTTGTAGTAAGTTCCCCGGGATATAGACATTCAGAGTCAGCTGAGCATCTGTGCAGATTGGCTGCATTTTGCCTTTTTTTAAATATATTTCAGTAGTTTCACTTACTAGATGTTTTTCTAAAGTAAAACTTGATATTTTAAAAAACCGTAATTTGTCAAGGTGCTTTCTTCACTTCTCTTTTCCTAAGTTTGACTTCTTAGAATCATGACTGATCTGCTAAATCTTTCTATATTCATCTAGCTTTGATAGTCAAAGCCCAGTGTTTTTCCAAGGAAGTCCAGGGGAAAAGGCTGCCAAAAAGCCATAGCCAAGAATCTAGAAGTTTACAGATAATCTCACCATTCCCACCAGGATTCAGAGAACATCATCGAAAAAAAAAAATTAAAAGTATCATTTTTTATCAACAAGAATTTTATTTTTCTCACTGGTTCATTCATCTTTTCCTCTCCTTTCATCAGTTATGCCAAATAGCTTCTACTGCCAGGAACTAACCCAATCACAATGGCAGTGACTTAATCTTTTCAATGATTTCCATTTAAGAAGCTTTCTGTGGCATATACTAGTTATTAAACTGAAGCATTTTTTCAGCAAAATATCTTTAACTTCAGTCTTTTAATTCAACAGTACATTACTAATTTCGGTCTAGAAAATACACAGTGCATACTAGCTACACTACAAGCTCAGACATATACCTAGGGAGAGAAAATTCTTGTTCCTCGAGTAAATGGCTTTCCCATCCCAAAAATCCTGGGAGTAGTTGTCTGAAAGTTAGGTGTGGCAACGATGATGAACGTCATCACACCTAAATCTGTTTGTGGAGCCAGTTCTATACACATCACTGTGCATACAGTTTTGAAAATCAGATCCTGGATGAAATAATATCAGAAGGAAATCCAGGCTACTAGGACAAGGAAACAGATGTGACTCTAAGAGCTGCCAGGAAGGCAACACGCAGGTCTGTTGTGCAAGTAAGACTGTTAATAGAAATATATACATAGGTATACAATATGTTGCACTGCCTTTCTAAATTACTACCTGGGGAGTACAGAACTCCAGAAAAACTACTCAAAACTTTGGAATTTGTTCTTTAGCACAAGCATTCTGTATTTAGGCAAGTTTTCAATTAGTATCTGTCTATCTTCTATAACCTGAAATCACACAAAAGCGAAGCCAATATTCTACTCTCCCAAGAGAAGTTTTTATTAAAAAGGGAAGTATGTTCCTCTTCACTTCCTCCCTCCTCACACTCACTCTCCTGCACCAGCTTTAACTGCCCTGGGAAAAAAAAATGTGCAAAGCACTGATCAAACAACACCTTTCGTAAGTAAATACCTAATGGTTCATCAGGGTTTCTATTAAATTCACAGGTAAGTAAGAAATACCAGAACAAAACATAGAATACTAATAAGCCATAAACCAACTCACTTCTCTGTTTCAAAAGCTAAAAGGTACAATTTATGGCTTTTTTTAGCTACACAAAAAAATAATTGTAATGTAGTCTCATGCTATGTTAAAGAGAACTTTTTTTCTTTATTATTTGTGTTCTTTGGAAGTTTATCATTAAGTTGTTGCTACAAGAAACTGAAGCCTTAAGTGCTGCAGCTATTGCTTTGGGATGGCATTTGTTTTGTTAATATTGGGCTATCAGCAAAGGAGGCAGAAAAACCACACTGTAGATTTGAATGATAGATTTCAGAATTGGAGCTTGTGCAGGTGCTGACGGATAATAAAAATGAGTAGGAAATGACTACATTTAAGTTGGCACTTCTACCTGTAGCAAATTTTTAAATGCATTCCACTGGGTGCATGATTGCCTCAAGTTTACCTACGGTGTGACCCAAAAAAGCCATCTGCTATTCACACAGACAAGGTAATTTGGGCTCAATTTGGACTACTTTACAAATGTTTTATGGAATTATTTGGTTTGCTGTAGAGAGGAAGGAAGACTAATCCTGGAGCTAAACTAGCTAGGATATTGCACATTTGCATGTGCACATTTGCCCATCTAATCATACCTTTGTCTGCATTGAAGATATACAAGCATAATCTGAGGATAATCTGAATTATAACAGCCTTTTATTTTAATTTGGAAAGCAGCCAGTGTAATTCCCATTGAGACACACACAGACAGCTCCTCAAGGTTTTATCCTACAGATATGTACAGGAGCAGTCTCAATACTTTAACATATACATCCAGTTCTTTAAATGCCCAAGTGTCTAAATGGACAAGCATTTATGCCAGAAACAAAGTTCCTCCGAAGACTTTACTCTCGAGACTACATTCCTCTTCCAACTAGTCTTAGTAAGAGCAGGAAAAGTATGTAAACAGAAGTAGATTCCTTCAAACGTTACACTGATTTTACTAATATTTCCTCTACAAATATCCCATTCTAATAATCCTAAACTTAACAACTGCAAGCTTTTGCCAGAACAGCATCTTAAATAGTGGGGAGGAAGGAAAAATCCTGTCATGGCACTTCAACGCTGTAAAGCATATGTGGGGTCAGACAACCACCTAAATTGATAGAGGGGGGAATCGCCTCGGGTCTAGGCGTGATTGCCGGCAGAGAGAGGCGAAAGGGCAGCAGAGGCGGAGGAATGTAACTTCAGGAAGCGGTTAAGGAAGGGGAGAGATGCCCGGCCGCCCCCGGCAGGGGATGGCCACGTCCAGGCGGCTTCCAGGGAGCCACCTGCGCCAGCCGGCACAACAGGAAAAGCTGGCTGATCGCTGCCATGGATTTCGGCTGCTGCAACAGCGACGCTGGCGACAACAGCGGGCTCAGGACACAGCGGGACGCCGCTGCCAGCCGGGGGTGCCCTCAGAGCCAGCCCCGGCAGGGACACCCCCTCCCGGAGAGCCCGCTCGCCCCGCGGAGCGGCCTCGCCCCGGCCCCGGGAACGGCTCCCCAGGCCGGTGTCTCCCGCGGCCTCCGAGCCCCCGCTCCCTCCCCGCGCCGGGCCCGCCGCCTCACCACGGCAATCTCCTCGGCGGAGCACTCCAGCAGGCTCTTGTCAATGGCCTGCACCTCCGCCTCCAGGTCCGCCGCCATCTTCTCCCTCCCGCTGCCCCCTGCCCCGCGCCGCTGAGGCCGAGCCCAGGACAGCCGGAACGGGGCCCGGGCGGCCGCCCAGCCCGGGGAACACACACTTCCGCCCCGCCTCCCGCACGTCACCGGCCGCCGCGCCGCGTTCTGGGGGCTGCAGTCCTTCCCCGGCACTGCTCGGCCGGGACACGGCGCTCCCTGCTCGGGGCCGCGCTGCCGGGAGCTGCGGGGCCAGGCCGGCGGTCGGTAACCGCCCCCCGGCCGCCTCCGCGGGCCGTCTGCCTCTCTCGCCTCACAGAATCCCAGAATCACAGGAAGGAGCAGGGTGGAAGGCACCACAGTGGCTCATCTGGTCCAACCTCCCTGCTCCAGCAGGGTCATCCCAGAGCACGTGGCACAGGATTGCGTCCAGGCGGATCTTGAGTATCTCCAGTGAGGGAGACTCCACAACCTCTCTGAGCAATCTGTTCCAGTGCTCGGTCACTGCACCGTAAAGTTCTTCCTCGTGTTCAGGTGAAGCTTCTGTGCATCAATTTTTACCCCTTGCCTCTTGTCCTATTGCTCAAAACCACTGAGAAGGGCCCAGCTGCATCCTCTTAACACCCTCCCTTCACATACTGACAGACATTGAGGAGGTCCCCTCTCAGTTGTCTCTCCTTGAGGCTGAACAGGCCCAGCTTCCTCATAAGAGAGATCCCTAACTGAGTCTCTCAATCGTCGTTGCCCTTCCACTGGACCTGCTCCAGGGGTCCACGCTCTCTTGTTCTGAGGAGCCCAGAACTGGACACGGCACTCCAGATGTGCCTCACCAGGGCTGAGTAGAGAGGCAGGAACACCTCCCTTGACCTGCTGGCAATGCTCTTCCTAATGCCTCCCCGGATACCTTTGGCCTCCTTGGCCACAAGGCCACTGCTGGCTCATGGACAGCTTGTTGAACACCAGCACCCCCAGCTTGTTGAACACCAGTTTCCCCCAGTGCAAAGGAATATATGGGACTGGGGGCATCTCCAGTGTGGCTGGCAAAGCTGGGTATCCCCCTCAGCTGAAGTGCTCTTGACAACGCTGCTGGTGGGCAAGTGGGCAGTGAAAGCTTCCTGGGAAACTCCCACATCCCATGCGGGTGAAAAGAAAATAAAATGGTAAATTATATGCACCTGATAACTTTAAGACAAATGTTACTAAATAGCAGAAGCTATAAATTCTGTTGCTCAGCTTCCAGGGGGCCACCCAAGCTGAGGCGTGGCTTGCTCGCTCAAGTGGGGATGCAGGTCTGAGTCTCAAAAACAAGTCACCACCACCAAAGCCAGCAAACAACCATCCTCCATAACTCCATTTCAGCACACACAGGCTCGGCATCTTATGAGGCCTTTCTGAAAACCTGTTGTACCACTGCTGTACCCATGGGCTTGCCTTGCACCTCTGTAATTACAGCTGGGCAGACATGTCTGGCCGTGCGTGCAGCCACGGGGCACCTGAGCGTGCTGAGGTTTAAAAACACACCTTCCTTCACTTGCTGGCAGCTTCTGCATGGACCTAAGTGTCGTGCACAAACTGAATACCATTTCTACTTTGCATCTCCTGTCAGACTTCGTGGCTGAGATAAGGATCCACCCAGCAGGAGCCTAAGCCAGCAAATTTTGCTGAGGAAATCTCTGCTCTGGAGAATTTACACTTCCAAATCCAGACAATGCATGGGAGGGAAACAAACACGCAGTAAAGGCAGACCAAGTCATAATTGCCTGCAGTACTAGCTGAAGGTAGCTATAAATGTTACCTTTGCCAAACAGTGCCAAGTTCCAGCAAAGCTGTGCATTGAAAGTGAATGCCACTTCACATCTTATATTCCTTAAAACTTGGTAAGCATTCTCATAGTGAGTATGCATAGTTGCTTCCTCCCTTTTTCATCTCCTTTCCTCTTCCTTCTCATTCTCCCCTCAATTAATCATTTACATATTGAGTTTCCCAAGGGAGATACATGATCTTATATCTGTCCAAGCAGTAAGAAATACATCTACGGCCGTACATTGATGTGAGAAGGAAGGTGGGCTGCGTGCCATCATTCAGTTCCTCTTGCGGAGATTGAACATTCCCTGCATCAGAGGGCAGCACCACGTGCTCGTGTGTTACTCACACTTGTCTCTGGAACCTCAAGGGTTTATACATCATCTCACTGATTCACATATTGGGTTTGGGAGTTTTGGGGAATTTTGAGATTGAGGGAACACACACATCTGGAAAGATTAACTACAAGAACTGAAAAAGATGGGTTTAGCCAGTGCTCTGAGGGAATCACTGAATGGTAAAAGGATGGCTTTGAGAATATTACTTTCACCTCCTAATATTCTAAGAATAAGCATAATTTCCTTTTGTATGTACCCTTCCAGTATTCAAGGTACATATTTTTACTGTATTTATTTTTATCTCCTTTGCCACCTCTTAAGTAATTGTTCTTAAAACGCAGAAAATAATTACATATTCCTTAGAAGATCAGTAAAGCCCACACTGTTCCTCATTCATGCACTGTGCATACCTAAGGAATACAGAACATGAGTCTTCTTTGGAACATAGCACAGGAAAGCTGTATGACTTAATTGTCTCTCTTTCTGGGCTGCATGAAGAAAATGTTAGAAAATTTCTGGATTTTAGTAATGTGAAAGGCATCTTATTTTACCTAGCAAAGTGGGCAACCCAAACAGAAATTAGCCTGCAAAGGCATTATAAAAAAAGAAAACCCAAAACCTAAATGGTACTTTGACTGGAGATCAATTCACTTAATTGAGGTCCAGTATTTTTAATAAATGCTGCATCTGTTAAGAACACAATGTAAATATGTGTCATGGTTTAACCTCAGCCAGCAACCAAGTCCCACACAGCCACTTGCTTACCACCCAACGTGTAGGACTGGGGAGAGGATTGGGAGGGTAAAAGGTAGAAAACTCATGGGTTGAGCTAAAGACAATTTAATGGGTAAAGAAAAAGCTGCACTCACAAACAAATAAGAACAAGGAATCAATTCACTGCTTCCCAAGGGCAGGCAGCTGTTCAGTCATCTCCAGGAAAGCAGGGCTCTCTCACGTGTAATATTTATTTGGGAAGACAAACACCATCACTCAAAATGTTCCCCCCTCTTCCTTTTGCCCCCCACTTAATATACTGAACATGACATCCTATGGTCTGGAATATCCCTTTGGTCAGTTGGGGTCACCTGTCTTCGCTGTGTCTCCTCCCAACCTCCCATGCACCCACAACTTCCTCACTAGCATGGCAGCACAAAAAGCAGAAAAGGCCTCGGCTCTGTGTAAGCCCTGCTCAGCAACAACAAAAAACATCTCCATATTATCAGCCCTGTGTTCAGCACAAATCCAAAATGTTGCCCCATACCAGCCATTGTGAAGAAAATTAACTCCACCCCATCCTAAACCAGCACAGTAGGTAATTGAGGTAATATTAATTGTCAGAGTGGAAACTGATGGTTCCTTTCTAAAATCTGTTCCAGGAAATACTAGTGAAACACCACTAGAGGACTGCTTCTTGATGCACCAGAACTCACCCATGGCAGCCAAGTTGAAGCCCAGCTGGTTTGGAAGAGAAAGGACTTCCAGTAAAACATGCTCCAGACAGGGCTTAGCACATGGTAATTATTGTCATCCTTGCTGAATACTGCTTGAAAATTATCATCTTCAGGGCCTGTTGCATTTGCAGCTAGAAATGGATGAAATCAAAAGGTAAAGGAATGTTGGTAAGGGAATTTTTAAGCAGCTGGTTTGCTGGTGTGTTCACTGTACCTTAGATGCAGTCGATTTGACATCACTGTATTAATTTGAATGTAAATAGAAAAATACTGCATATCTAGACTGCAGGGATAGATGTCTTCCTTACAGACTCAGAAAAACAACATGCTGTTTAGTGGAGTTTTCTGGCAGTCATTATGAAAGGTGAGTCTTGTGAGAAGGATTCAGAAATGTTTCTATCCTCTGTGAAAGAGGATACTGTTAAAAAAACATTTTAAAAGCACTTACTTCCTTGGCTGTTCACTAAAACAATGGTGCAGTTGCAACTTAATTTGGTGCAGTTGCAACTTGAGGTTTAACTATTAAAGCAAATGATCAGCATTTTTCTGCATGCAGTTGATAATACATACCTGTATCTAAAAACATCGCTTTGAAATTACATTTGTATCTCTTAAATCTTCCCTAGGTCAGCAATCCTTTCCACCAAAGAAAGCATGTGTCTAAATATAGGATTCAGGTTTTTATTTTCAGTAACAGTAATTTTGATAAAACTGTTTGCTTAGCAGATACTCAATGACCAAAGTAGTAATTTTTGCATAGCAAATACAATTTTTAAAGCCATGATCATTTACATGGTTTCTCTCCCTTCCTCTTCAGTGCCAGATGAGGTAGGTTTGTAGTCACCATCTCCTTCATCGTCTTCAGATAAATTCAGATGGTAATTCTTTTATTTCTGTACTGCCAATTCCAATGACAAATTATGCTGACCAAAATAGAATTTTGCCTGTGATAATGTTAATTAAAAGATGAATTGTGAATGAGGTGAACAATGACACCCAGTACTTGGTGGATTGATAAGACATAGTTCACTAAGCAAGACATTATTCAGAACAAAAGAGCACACGGTAATCTGCAAACACAGGTTATTTCAGGAATTTAGTTCAGAATTAGAGTATTAAAAATATTATCTGACAAACTGTAGGCGATTCTTTGTTCCTTGGAGGCACTAGTGCTATAATATCAGACCTTTTAGCAATAAATCAGAATAAGCTTATTTCTTTTCCCCGCTCTGCCTTTGCATGAGCTTAGATTATAGGTGTATAATATTCTAAACATGATGTCAAGGAAAATTATTTTTAAAAAGACACTGAAAGCAGAGCATATTGCATAATAACAGCGAACATAGTGAAAGCATAAAGATACTGTGGCCATGTTCCTGTCTGGTGAATGCTCTCTGCAAGTCTAGCAAAGGCAGTTACATAACTGATTTTTATTGCATTAGGCAACGGCAATATTGCTAAGCAAACCAATGTGCAGAATTAGACAGATTCTTCCACAGTGGAAATGAAGAAAAAAGACAGAGGAAGGGGTCTCACTTAACATCCAGTAAGAAGGCAGGGCAAGAGGATGTGCATCTTCATTAGTGGATCAGGTCAGGGTGACAACATGATTTATTCTCATCACGCAGTGCCTCAGAAAAAATACAGTGCCAACTCAGTCCATGTTAATTTCACTGCTTTCTGCAGCATAACGTGTCAACAGTCTAGAGCTCGAGCTGGTAAGTTAAAACACCAACCTCTAAAAGAGATTTAAAGGGAGCTAAGATAATAGTCTCTAATGAGTTGCACGGGGGGAAAAATTAACATGGGAGCAAAGGGAAAAAAAACTGCACATGCAAAAATGTGCCTGATCTCATCTGTTTTCACTGTACAGCAGAACACTGCTAGTGTGTATTTAGACACAGCAGTTAATACAGGCTGGGGGATGAACAGATCAAGACCAGCCCTGCCGAGGACTTGGTGGTGCTGGTGGATGAAAAGCTGGACATGACCCAGCAATGTGCACTGGCAGCCTACAAAGCCAAACGTGGTCTGGGCTGCATCCAAAGGACCCTGGACAGCAGGACGAAGAAGGGGATTCTGCCCCTCTGCTCCCCTCTGGTGAGACCCCACCTGCTGTGCTGTGTCCACCTCTGGGGTCCCCAGCACAGGAAAGGCACGGACCTGTTGGAAAGAGTGCAGAGGAGACCACAAAGATGGTTAGAGGAATGGAGTACCTCTCCTATGAGGAAAGGCTGAGAGAATTGGGATTGTTCAGCCTGGAGAAAAGAAGGATTCAGGGTGCCCTAACTGCAGCCTTCCAGTACCTGAAGGGATTCTACAAGAATGATGCAGAGGGACTTTTTACAAGAACATGCAGTGACAGGACAAGGGGGAATGGTTTCAAACTGGAAGGATGTAGGTTTAGATTAGATACTAAGAAGAAATTATTTGTTGTGAGGATAGTGAGGTACTGGAACAGATTGCCCAGAACAGGTGTGGATGCCCCATCCCTGTAAGTGTTTAAGGCCAGGCTGGATTGCACGCTGAGCAGCCTGGTCTAGAGGAAGGCGTTCCTGCTAACAGCAGGGGGTTTCAAACTAGATGGTCTTTAAGGTCATCCATTGGCCTTCCAACCCAAACCATTCTATGATTTTAGGATACAAAGAGGTCTGTGAGCTGGTACCAATAAAGCCTATGTTTGTGGCACAGGGGTGGTCAGCTTTAACACCTAGGAATATGCAAGAACCCCTTGAAATTTGTGCACAGCTAACGCCCTTCCCCTGCACATACTGATGCCAATGAACGTCAGGCTTATGTTGCAACCCTCCCCTTCGCAGGACTTTCTTTTATGTGGTTGACTATTTATCAATAGCTTGGACAAACAATTGTTCTTGAGACTTCTGCCACTTGTGTTTGCATGGCAAACGAAGTGGCAGGAAGGGGGGTATGCAGAGAGGCAGTCGGCCGTATGAAATGTATGAAGTGCAACTGTGGACGCTGTGTTGCCGCAGGAGCAGACCTTTAGAACCCCTGAACTAAGAAAGAGCAGTCACGGTATTTAGCATCCACTGCAGGGCAAGGAAGTGCATTGTCAAAGTTCGGAGCCTCAAAGCTGTTGCAGCGGGTGTAGAATATGGTGAGACAGGCAGGTTAAGCAGTCCTCCTGAGCTGTGCCCGCTGTGGTGGCTCCCGGCGGGAGCAGAGGGCAGAGCCCGGTTCTCCTTGCTCTTCCCGCTCTCGGCGCCAGGTGTCGGCAGGCGGCGCGGGCGCGGCGGTGCAGGAGCGCCCCTCTCCCGCCGCTCCCAGCCTGCGCTCCCAGCTCCCGCTCGCTCCTGCCTGCGACCGGAAGGGTGTGGGTGGCTGGTGGGGCTGGAGCAGCCATGCGACTTCACTTTTTTCTTTTTCTTTTTCCCCCTTCTTAAATCAAGCTTTAACTGCTTAGTGGTTGACGCTTCGGGAAATTCAAGATATTTTTAGAATGAGTCAGATGTTTGAAGAAGAGATATGTGCTGTGCGATGCATGGGGCCCATGGATAGGACTTTGGGTGGTAGGAGAGGCAGGAGAGGGAGAAAGCAGAAATGGCCAAGGAGTTGCCTGCAGAGATGGAGGACAGGATGAGTGCTACAGTTATCCTTTGGGAGAAGAAACTGGAGCAACCTTTTGTAGCAAAATCCCTGCCTGCAGCACTGCAGAGGAGCTTCTGAGTGTCGTGAGCAGCTGGGCATCCAATGGTGACACTCGGTGACAGTGCTTGTTCTTGGCTGATGGAGACCAGAACTGATGCTGAACCGCTGGAGAGAGAGTTCTTGACTCCATCTAAAGCCACATTTATGTGCAGTTATGCAGGGGATGCACAAAGGAAATGGGAACATACAGCCCACAAGCAAAAGCAGGGTGGATGAAAGATTTATCTGGGAATATGAAAATGCTTTGAACAAGTGAACTAACTCTTCTTCTTTTCCCCTTCATTCACACAATGGAGCAATTTTAAATTAGAACAGGTTGTAACAGATTTAATTTAGATCACCATGGTGCCTAGTATAATGCTACAGCATATTCTAGTTTATCTTTTCCCCCAATTTTAAAGGGCTAAACAGTTTTTAAATTGTGGATTTGTTATAGAACGTATGGCTGCTAGGCAGTCCTAACCAATTAGAAATTTTTTACTGCACCATGATTAATTTTGTTAGATAAAACTACTGAAATACAACTGAAGGTAGAAATAAAAAGCATTTAAGTGCTCTACAGCCATGATTTACTCTTCAGAGATGCATTTAACGCTGTCTCCGGCAGAACAGCTTCATCCATTTTCCAAACATTCATTTGTTTATTTCAAGATTAGTCTCAGTTATAAACAGACATTAAATCACCTCCAGGCCCTAATACATTGTAATGAAGTATTGTAAACCATGTAGTATGTTGGTTTAAACAATGTAATCAGAAAGCAACAAAACCATTTTCTCCTGATTCTTGCTGGCTCCCTGACTTCTGTCTGTTCAAAGAAAAGTTCTTTTTAGTCTGTAAATGTCAAGGTCACTCAGAGGTCAAGTTTGTGCTTTTGAGCCGTGGTTCCTTTCAGGTTATTGGCTTTGTTTTATTACTGAAAGGAACCATCCATTTTGGCATATAGAGCAAAGAAGTCATGTAATCCTATTAAATACAAAACCAACATGTACAAATAATGGTGAGGGTTTGACAATTGCACAAAAGCCCCCTTTTCTGCCCATAGTTAAGCCAGCACTGAGTAATTAATGGTCCTTCCATGAGCCTGTCTACAGTGGGAAAACTGCTTAACTAGTTTTCAAAACACTTGCTCAAAAACTGGCCAAGAGCCCCTTTTGGGCAAGCTGGCAGCCTTGTACTGTGATGCTTAGGAATGGGAGGGGGACAGAAGCAGCTACCTGTAGCTTTCCCTCTCAGAGCAGAACACGGCACAGAAGGAGACAGGCACAATCCTAGGCAGAGCATCCTTGGAAACAGAGAGAATTAATTAACAAAGAAGGAGGAAAGCATCTTTAGAAAGTTAAGGATAAAAGGAGGTACTTTAAGTTATCAGAAAATAAACTTGCTTTGTTGGCAGGAGAGAGAAGAAGTGGAAAGCAGAGGTTACAGCATGCAAGTTGAGATGTAAGTGGATCATTATATACTGGGCACAAAATCTAAGATATAAAAAATTAACAACAAATAGCTCCCTGATTTCCTTATGAAGAATGTTTATGTATAGTGTAAGGTCAGTAGAAGAAAAAAATTAGGAAGAGGAAATAAGGTATAATCAGAGTTTAAAATGGAGCAAAGAAAGTGTAGAATGATTTAAAGAAATATGTCCTTAAAGTGGTATCTACATAGAGATAACTTGAGGGAAAATGCTGAGGATTTTCCTGGTCAGTTAGGATCAGATGTGAATGATGGGCTTGCCATGCTGTGCATTCTTCTTGTCACTTCTTTGAGGATGGTCAGCTACAGAATGTGAAAACAACTGAAGGTTGCAAGCCCCAGTTTTCATAAAAAATATTCATAACACTATTTTCACATCCCTCAGACAAGCATATAGGTTATCACAACTTTAAAATCTCTGTCTGCTGGCAAGACAAAACATTACCATCCTAGAGTGTATGCAAACCTAAGAACTGACTGGATCTATTACTAATAAAGAGAGATGAGCTGATTGAGAGTACAGATAGGAATTGCAGATAAGATGAAGAACTGCATGAAATGCAGGCAGGAGCTGTAGAAATGAACCCCAAGACAGACATACAATTGAATATAATAAACATTACAGAAGTGGAAATGGGAAACTGAGAAATCTATATTACCCAAATTGTGAAACAAGCCTTACAAAAGGCCAGACAGTAAAAGTTTCTGGCCTATCATATTGCAAGGACAGATAGACAATAAAGATGCTTGGAGTTTAAGTGTGGAACAGGTCCAAGATCTTCACACAGTCTTCTAACAGGAAGGGAAAAACACTGGCACACTATTAGGGAAGGACCTCCACGCAGGACTGCTCCTTAAACACAGACTCAAGAGGTTTTTGGCAGACACTTCAGCGAGAACAGCCTCTCATGGCGCAGTCTTGAAACAAGTCTGGAAGAAGTCTCACTCAGCCCTGGGTTTGCTTCTTGGGTTGAGCATATTTTAAGAAAGCCACAAGTTCAGGATGAGTAATTAGGGCTGATTTTTTTTTTTTTTTCTCTCCTTTGTTCCCAGCACATCACTCCGGTAGTGCAAAAAAAGTTAAATACACCCACAGCTCCTCATTTGGGGATTTCCTCAACTGATATACAATCAATGTATAATTAGCTCCTTTGCCCCTGTCTGGGGTGCAGAGGAATTATCAGTGCCTCAATCTCCAGCTATTGCTAGTTGCTAGATTAGTCAGCTGGCATGGGACTCAAAAATCCATGGAGCTCTACTTGTCCTCCCAAGCGGGTTTAGAGGATGTGTTGGCGTGATAAGAGGACACAAAAGCTGTAAAATATATACCCAGAGAAACAGTAATGCATGCCTTTTCGTTGTTAGAATTTTTGAATGAAGTGAAATGGATTCTGCAGACCAACACACCAACTAAAGCAAAAATTGATTTGAGAAACCTCTTTTTCCTCTCCATATTCCTACAAGCTTTTCTAGCAAGCTGGAAATGCTGTGGGTGCTGCAGATTCCAGAGGTGAGCCTTCTGGTTCTTAGGTTATCCAGTCGATATTGGTGGGTTCCCAGGGAGCTCTCAGATATAGGAGGACCAGCTTGTACCACCCATGGCTAGAAGAAAACTTTGGAGACTTTTCTTGGAAAATTCCACATTTTAGTGACCCAGAAGAAGGTTTCTTCCTTTTCACCATTACCTCTTTTCTCAACAGAACAGACACAAAAGTCTGAGACCTTTGATCTCACAGACCTAAGCTTGCATCAGGAGCACTACAGGAGATTGTTTTGGGGATCCTCTGTTTAATTTCCCAACTTCCATATTAATTTGGAGATTCACAGGCCATTTGAATGCAATGGAGGTAGTTTCTTCTTCTCTAGAAGCAAAATTGGTCCATCAGAAAGACTTCACGTATTTACATATGCCTGGATTTGTCATCTGCTGCCCTTCAGCTGCTGCTGGAAAAACTCATGTATAGAGCAAGTTGGTTTTCCTCTACTATTAATTTTGTTAACCTGCTTTATAGGGGTTCCTTGCAGTTCCCTGTTTCACTGCAGCTGTACAGTAACTCCACCGCATTTTCTGCTTTCTGTTTTTCAGTGCAGCTCTCACCTTCTCAAGTGTTTTGGGGCCACCAAACAAAAACACTGACACAGAAATGTAAAGGAGCTTGTCTTCTAATGTAAGTGTATTCCCATCACTGTAAAAATGTGAAACGATACAGCTTATTTCTATTTGAAGATGCAAAGTGCCCTACATCACTATAAACAGAATATACTGTATATATTTTGGATATACAGTATGAGTCTAGCCATGTGAGTTAATAGCATTTTTAAATCTTGACAGCTGTATCCCTGCAGTTTAAATGCATATCTGCCCACTGTCACACATGTAAGAAATAAATGAGTAAGACACAGTGACACCTTGAAGTAACTGGTATATGACTATAAAAGACTTGTGTAAGAGTTCAGATGACAGTTCTGAATAGGAAAGTTCAGAGTAGAAGATGTGGATGGCTGTTTTAAACTCCTTCAACAAAACCTACACAGAGTACCTTCAACTTTGAATTAAATCAGCAAAATAATTTGCTTCTGTGCTGAGGAATATGAAATAGAAAACAGAAATGGTTGAAAGAAGGGTGACAGGATGACAAGAATAATTCTGATCAGAGGTGGCTGTCTGTGCTCTTCCACACAATATGCAGTGTGCTATTGCCAATATTGCATCCACTTCCAGAAGACAAAATTCTGAAAAAGGAACAAAATTTTAATCTTGTTCTCAGTTGTCAGTGTGGACTTAGATACTTTGCACGTTATGGTAGAGAACCACAGTGACCTAATCATATCTGTATTTATGTATTATCCTTCTGTTACAGAAAGTTATTTAGATTAACTGTAACTTAATATGCCAGGCTTCCTTCTACTCTCATCATACATCTTTTCTCTAACTTTTATTTTTAGAAAACTTTTGATTGTAATCAGCTTCATTTTTCCTTCCCATAATCAAAAATAGGATTTTTCTTGTTCAACAAATACATTAGAAATTAATTACAGCTCTCTTTAGCAATCCATCCTAAAGCCTCTTTTTTTATATATCAATTTCACCACATAACAGATTTTTAAAGCCAAGAGAAAACAATTCAGAAAGATTGGTGGGGCCATTCAACATAAGTAGTAGGAGACAGTACCTTAAATCTGTCATTTCCATGGATTTCACTGGATTTCAAGTTGATGGTGTCTCTGTAAAGGCAGTTTTCATTAAACACTGTAATTGAATTGAATTTTTGTCTGCAAGCAGGACTATGTGTTTTTTTCCAGTAGTACAACAGCAGCACATTTAGAGTAAGGTGTGCCTCTTCACAGAGCAGTGTTCAGCTGTTACCACCAGGAGCGCATCCAAAGCCAGTGAGAAAAAGCTTCTTGCATGTCAGCCACAGTTCCAAATATTTCAAATTGGGCATAAGATTTACTTGAACAATACTGGTCAGTCTTTAAGACATAACAAGGTGCAAAGACTTAGGAGAATTTTTTTACTGCTTATCTCTGCAGCTACATTCCTGGATGACACTGGACCACCTCTGTTCCCTACTTGACTCATCTGTAAAATGGGGACAGTATTACTGGCCCCTGATTGTATTTCCAACTCAGATCCACAGTGAATGGTTTTAAAGTGTAGAATAGCTCAAACCACACCATCAACTTGAAATCTAGAAATTATTGAAAAAAATTTTACTCATGTTAGTTTTATAAAGACACATGAGTTTTATATGTTTATGCATTCATAATTTACGAGTGCATGCACTATAATTTATTTAATGTGTATATATTAAACAAATTTGTAAATTTACAAATACATATGTCAGTGTATTGTATAAAATAAAACATTTCCTCTTTTCTGGCATGTGAAAAAGCCACACAAACTGGAGCATTGCTTGCTAGGAGAAGATCCTGCAAGATGGCCCATGTCACTGTATCTCTTGTGCACAAATGTACATGCCCACAGATTATTCCTGACAGCATGATAGTATAAGCAACTCTTCCAAGAGGAATGGGAACTGGCACAAACCAAATGAAGCAAGAATGTCTCTAGCTCATCTTCCTCTCTAGGGTTCATACACAGTTGCAAAACACTAATAATGTTACTGGAAAAAATATCTTGAAGTCATCACTATTTCTCAATCACCCATCTGTAATTTCTTTACCAAACCATTCCTAAACACTTTACATGGTTTGATTTGCTTCAGGGCATCCTTGTGAAGTGGTGTTGTATCTTCCATGTGCCCAGCTGCAGGGAGATGCAGAAAGGTCAATGGGCCATGTCCCACTAAGAGCTGCCAGGAGGATCCCTCATGCAGCAGCACCCGGCTCCACCAGCACTGGATCAGAGCCCCAGGGGCTCAGCAGCTACTGCAGGTTGTGCTGAAGGGGCAGCTCAGTGGCTCAGTGACTGACTTACAGATGGGCAGCTCTAAGCTTTGCTAAAAGGTTCCTGAGGTCATAGTTGAGAGAAAACTAGTATGACCACTAGCTTGTGGATTTCTAGAGCTGACTGCAGTGCACAGCTGTGCAGATTCAGTTTTCCTTTGCATCTTATCTGCCAGATGAGATAGCAGCTGTGGCTTTGTGACAATCAGAGGCAATTTAAACTGGTGTGGCTTCAAATCCCACTTTTGAGGATGCAGTCCTGCCCTCCTTTTCTGTTGCTTGTCTGGCTGACTCAGTGAAGCTATGTATGGGAAAAATGACAGGGCATTTCTGCCAGGACTGGGAGCTCATCTGGCTCACCAGAGAAGCAGTGTCAGCATTGGGTGCAAACAGGAGGCAAACCCATGCAGGTGGAGGCAGTAACTTGTATAAGGAATAGCAGGACCCTAGCCATCACAATTCACTTTTGTTTTAGCCTTCATGGCAAGACTCATAGCATCATTTAGGTTGTAAAAGACTCTTAGGATCACTGAGTCCAACCATTGACCTAACATTACCAAATCTACCACTGTCCCTCAGCACCACGTCCTGTCTATCTTTTAAATCCTTCCAGGGATATTAACTACACCACTTCCCTGGGCAACTTGTTCCAAAGCTTGACTACATTTTCCATAAAGAATTTTTTCCTAATACCCATTCTAAACCTCTCCTGGTACAACTTGAGGCCATTTCCTCTAGTTCCATTGCTTGTTATTTGAGAGACCAACCCCCACCCTGCTACAGCCTCCTTTCCGGTGGACAGCAATGAGGTCTCCCTTGAGACTCCTTTTCTCCAGGCTAAACAATCCCAGTTCCCTCAGTCACTCCTCGAAAGACTTGTGCTCCAGACCCTTCACCAGCTCTGTTGCCCTTCTCTGGACATGCTTCAGCACCTCAATTTTTTTCCTGTAGTGAGGGACCCTGTGAGCAGGGCTTTCACCAGCAGTCTGAATGAAAGCAGCATGCTTTCATCCTCTTCCCTCCTTGGCACATTTCCTGCACCATTCCTTATGCTCTGCAATCAGCAAAGCAATCTGGCTGAAAGAGAAAAATAAAATTTAAAAGTCTTATTTCCAGGATTAGTTTTCAAATGGCAGCAGCATGGTCTGAGATCAGATTAGGCTGCTGGTGAAATCCGTGACTTCACCTCATGTCTGGAATCAGAGCAGCCATTTCAGTGGACAAGAGGCAACTTAGACCAGCAAGGCTGGAAGTTGCTTGTCTGACTTAGGCCTCCTCCTCACCTGGGTGGTGGAAGTGGACAAAGGGAAGTACATGGTAGTTTGCAGCAGCTGGGGTCCTGATCTGTTTGTACCAAAAATTATTCAGCTCCATTTCAACCCTTGGCCATTTTTTTCTGACTGTGGGTGTGGTCCAACGTGACACCAAAGAGGGCAGGCTGTTTTATTCTGGAAGCTCTCCATGTCCTGACCTTCCTGGTGAGAGGACCTAAGAGGGAGAAACACTACACATGTAGTGTTGCTCATACATGAAGGCAAGAGCACCAAGGTGAGAGCAGGGTTGTTAACATTACCTTGAAACAAAGCAGAGATACTGTTTCTTGAGCACAGGGAATTATGGATTATTCCATTAACCTGGAATTATGCATTTGCTGTTCTCTGAGCAAGCCCATCGCCAACTGCAGTGTGGTTTTTTTTTTTTTTGTGTTCGGTTATGGGAAGCTGTGACTCCTTCCCTTTTGATGGACAGGGAATGGGATCACAGAAAAGACATGTTTGGCTTTTTAAATTACTCTGGCCCTGCCAGTGTCGCTCCTGTAAGACCCCAGTGTGTCTTATGCATCTAACAGGAAAGTGATAAATGACATACTAAACTGATTTAGAAGGGAAAGAACCAGCAACTTAATGCTGGAAAACTCACAAATTGAAAAGAAAAATCAAGGTCAAGCATTTAACCAAGGGGTGGATCAGTATTACACCAAAACAGCAGGTAGAAAAGGGCATATTTTTCATTTATTGAAATTTCCATAATGGCTTTTATTTTTTCTGGAAAATCAGGTTATAATCTCAATTACAAATATAATGTCCACATTATGTCGAATGTCAGGTTCTGAAACAGAACTTGTTATTAAACTTAAATCTATCAGTACACTTTATGGCTCAAAAGCTCCCCCTTGAAACAAATCTAAGCCTGTCATTAGTCTTGTTCAATGAACTCAGATAATTATGGTCTGATTATTTCTTTTAGGAAAACATCCACGATTCAAAATTCAAGCTGGAAACAGACATCTAAAACCTAGAAGCTGGATGAACATCTGTATTTTGGCTGCTGCGACTTTGACCAGTAAGATACTTGCATAAATTTGATTTTTAAGGTGTCTTAAATGTTTTTATTTTAATGACTGTAGTTGTTGAACTAAGATATGTTGCCTCCTACAGCCATACTATGTTTTCTTCAGCATTGTCTTTCTTTGAAAGCCTACAAATTCAAGGCAAAGCCTTCTAAAAAAAACTAAGGCATTTGGGAAAATAATGACACAGCAATTCTGTGCCAGAAAGGAATGAACCAGGAGGATGATCAGAGACCTCTGTCACTTCTAAACTTCTGTAATGCTTCATTTTTGAAAAAGCCCCACTTAGAAAAAAATTAAAACGCATTAATTGCTAACAAGCATCTGACAGAGTGATGGCAGTTACAGTAAAACATTTGCTGCTTTTGTGTTGTTTGTAAGCAGTGGGAGGTTTTGGAGGCAGCTGAGCCACCCTGCCAACTTGCGGCAGGGCTCCCCTGGCCCTTCCCACCCCACGGTCCCCCAGCTCCCCCTGTGCTGACCTCCCAGGGATCTCACCAAAATGGCAGGAACTAAGCCCAGAGAGGGAAGAGTATTCTGGCTTGGCGAGCTGAACCAGCTCGGCGGGCGGGGAAAAGAGGGCAAGGTCTCCCTCTTCTGACAGCAGCAAGAGGGCGGCTGGGCCGGCCAGGATCTCACCCCGGCTTGCGGGCTCCCAGCTCACCGACTCGCCAGGTATCACTGCCAGATCCTTGTTGAACAACATCACGACAAGCCCATAGAATTATTCTAAGGTTGAATACTATAAGTAGCAGTCTGATTTTTTTATTAAAAAGTGGGAAGCTTGATACTCAAATCCTTGAAAGATTAGAAGAAGGATCAGGAAAACTGAGAGCACAAATTAAGACTTTGTGCTTTTGATGGAGACCAACTCATAACTGGCAGGATAAACACAAAGAATGCAGTCTGGCTATAGCCAGCCCACACAATTTTGTGGAAATGTTGTCCAGAACTAAGAGGTTTGTATAGCTAAACTTGTTATGGCAGAGTAAGATGGGTCCAATTTATAGCATGTCAGAAGGCTTCTTGATAATCACAGAATATTCTGAGTTGGAAGGGATCCAAAAGGATCAGCAAATCTGACTCTTAAGTGAACGGCCCGTACTGGGGGCAAACGCATAATCTTGGCCTTACCAGCACCATGCTCTAACAAACTGAGCTAATGATTCTTTGTTCAAATTTAAATTAGACATTTGCTTCTATTTTGAGTTATAGTACAAACCCTTGTGTTTTAGGTAAATCAAGTAACACCTAGCTGATTCAACAGATTTGCTTGTATTGATTAATTGGACAAGTAGAGATGCTGAGACAAACCTAGAAAGACTGTTAAATTCCATTGCGTATTCTCAGAGGTCATTTTGGAAATCACAAGTAATATGGGCTATTCTGGGTTTCAGACTAGACACAAAAAACAAACAGAGGCAAGGCACATGTAGAGTTGTGGTTTAAATTCTATTTTCAACATAGTTTATATGACTTAGGACTCCAGCAAGCAAACAAGCCAACCATTGAATCCAAAACTCAGCATAGATTTTGCATAGCTCAGCACAGAACTTACAATATCTGAATGGTATTTTTCAGTTAAGTAAAAATAAAATTAGAAAATTAGTAGTTGGCTGGGAAAAAAAAAAAGAAGCCTTTCTCACTTTTGCATGTAGTTCAAAGAAATTTAATAGCCAATGGATGATATCATACTTTTTCACTCTTGCTCTAATCTACATTGTAAATCAGAACAATCTCATAAAAGGTTAAATTATTAAGAACAGTGGCCCAATGGAAGTGTCATGCAACCAGGAAACCAGGATGACCATAAAAAGAAAATGAGGCTGCTGGTAACCATTATAATGTAAGGCTGAATCACAAATGCTAACACCAAAGACCTTTTTCTGTTCCAGTTATAACCCTTGAGAGTTTTGTCTGTTGGGGCTTTTTTCCCTCTTTGAAGGCAGAAGTAGGCCTATAACCATCCCCGTTTCAGTTTCTCTCTTCCCAGCTATGGTTTCTTACAGTCTGTCATTGTCCGTGAGCTTAAACAGAGCACTGCATATATGCATCACATATCTGTCCCCAAGATGTAAAATCTTTCCCTGCGAGGGAACATTTTGGTGCAATCTAACGCAAATGCTGAGCCCAAGGGAAGCAGGACCGATGAGGTATTTCACCAAAATATTTCTGTAGAATTAAAAAGAAAATAATTTACGACTGCTATCAGTGGCAAAGATCAGTGACCACAGGAGCAAGTTCCTGCATGGCTCGCTGTATTAGAGAATTAACTTCTAAATTAACCCAAAGCGGAGGAGCCGCCTTGGAGCCGGAGGCGGCCCCGGCGGGCGCAGCAGCCCTTCCCCGCTCAGGGCAGGAGAGCTCTCGGGTGAGAGAGAGCGTGCCTTTACCGCGGCCACTTTTCCCTCCGGCGCCCCGGGGCTGGGGGAGGCCGGGCCACAGCGTCCGCAGCCCCCGGCCTCGACACGGCTGCCCCACTCCGCATGACACCCCCCTGGCGCCAGGGGAGCACCCCCTCCTCCCAGCCCCTCGGCGGCGGGACCCCCTTGGCCCCAGGGCTGGCGCGATGTCGTCCCCCGGCGCCGCCGCTCGGGCGAGAGCGGGAGCGGTCCCCGGCCCCACCGCCCTGCGGCATGCGGCGGGATCCCGCAGCATCCCCTCGCCCGTACCCCGCCGACCCGGCGGGAGCCGCTGACAGGTCGCCGCCAGTGGCCCCGGCACCTGCGCTGCGCTCACCGCCCTGAGAGGAGGGGCTGCCGGCCAGACC
>VXAC01000038.1:1285368-1332684 GCA_013399225.1 Rhipidura dahli
CAGCGCGCTCATTGCCCTCTCGGTATCAGTGCTGGAAGGGGAACGGTGCCGGGGCTCGGCTGTGGAGCCCTTCCCGGGCGGCACCGCGTGGAGCGAGCGCGTTTTGGAGGAATGGGAATTTCTCCCTCCATTCCCGCGGGAGAGGAGCGTGCGGCGAGCTGGGCGCTGGCGGGGCGTTCCTGTTTTCTGGCCCGTCAAAATTACGGGGTGGTAAGGAACAAAAACTCTTAGCCAGGTGTTTAAATACTGGAGAGGCGATTTGCAAGTGAAATTAATCGGCAGTTAACCAGTTAAATGGATAATGCCTATTCATCCTTCTGCTGACTTTACAGAGTGGTTTTCACGTCTGCCTGTGAACTAACCAGGCTTGACTGATCGAGATGTAAACCTAGCCAGGTTAATGCCTTCGTCCAGTAAAATCTGACCTGCACTTGCTGCCCTTGCACATCAGTGCTGGTCATCATTCAGATAGTTACAGGTGAGGTTCATACATTTTTAAACACTAACATGATGGCAGCAAAATACATAGGATGACCCACAGTTTATCTATGGAAAATACTGCAAAGTGCTTAACTTCGTGATTAATGCTTTAAACATGTAATCAGTGAGGGGAACTTTTATGCCTTTGATAGCTACAATATTACTCCAGATAAGGGAAGAGGAGAGAGTTCACCTGGCACGGTTGGCCCGACTGCTCAGCAGGGCCTCTCTGCTACCTGTACCCATCCTGCCTGGGGCTCTGGCCCGCAGAGCTCCCCTTGGGGACCAGCGATTTGTCTGCTGCCCTCACTCAGGGTGTAGTATCATGATGAAGTGACTTGTTCTTACAGTGGCGGTGTGTGCGTGAGTTGTTCCTGCATGCGGTACATGCAGCTGTTTGCTGTCATCACTTACCTGCTTTGTAGTCTTGGATGTTCAGTTGGATCAGAATGGAACCATTGCATTGATAAGGTGCATCTATCTGGAAATAACCCATTTCACTTTGTTGCTCACTGAAGTGATGGCGTTTGATATGCCCTGGTTGATATTTTTTCTAAGTGTTGTCCAGGCACACTTATAACTACAGAGGGTCAGCTCCATGAATGCTCTATGCATGCATACTATGCTGCTTTGCATAAAACAAATAAATACTTTTTTAAGAATTTAGATGAGTGATTTTTCGTATGAAGAAAATGTGTCGTATGTGTTTTTCTTTCTTCTATAGAGGATACTCTGATAAATTTAGGAAAAATTAAAGGTTTAAGTATAGCCTACTCAAGAAGTTTTGGTGCAAATAAACACTCTTACAGTCTGTTCTGCTACCGTTGATTAGCAGTTTGTGTTTCTGAAGTTGGGAGACCTCAGTGAGGACCTGAGCAGCACAGTGGTGTGGTAGTCAAAGCTGTGTATCTTGAAAAGCCAGAAAAACTCAAATGCAAGTAATGCGCTTCACTGTGAAACTTGGCCTGAGTGCAGAGTGGAGAACTGGCCTCTTGGTAAGACCGGAGCTTAATCACGCTGCTATATCAATGTATGTCCTGCTGTTGGCATCCCTCCCTGGGGAAGAGGGATGAGGCTATGGGTAGCTAGGCAGGCATCCTGCCTCCAGTGTTTAATATCATGGGCCAACATGAGCATAAATAAACCACAGCATGACTAACCTCTCTACCTAACATTGACTCATGCCGTATTTTGATACACTGGAAAAGTCTCCATGCCTGAGCCGTTTCATTTTCTCAACCTCTATGTTACTGATGATGACCGACCTATTGACAATACTCCAGTATGCATTTAAGACCATAAAGCAAGTCCTTGTATCAGGTTTGTTTTGCTTTTGGATAGTGCTCAACGAGCCTAGATAAAAAAAAAAAGGAATTCCTAGATTTTAAACTCAAAACTCTGTTGCTTCTCTTCTTCTGGCCATTTTCATTCTTCAAGTGATATAGTGATGCTTGCTCTTAGAAGCTGGTCTCATACCTTGGCATCTGGCAGGGAGTATGAGAAAAGTGTAGGAAGAGCAGTTCTGTAAATCACTGTAGGTTTCCTAAAGCAGTAAGTTAATATTTTGCTGTGAATATTTTAATTTTTTTTTCGTTCTAATCAAGTGGGGTCTATGTCACCTAAAAACTTACTCAGCCAAGTGTTTGAGAAGGCCCTTCTCTCCCTTCATCAATACTGTAATGGGACAGAATAAAAAAAAAAGGCCCTGCATTGTGCCTCCTTACTATGTGTCATAATAACTGTGAGATTAGGCAGTTTCATTTCAGCTTCCTTAGAAATACGTGTTTGTTTTTTGGTTTTCTTAAAAAAAAAGCAAGCAGCATTTGACAGATACAAAATAATGGTTGATGTGGAAACAGTTTGTTTCCTCCCCTTGCATTCTTTTGAGAGCTGCTTAGCTGCACAGTTCCAATGAAGAATTATCATCAGAATTATAATTTTTTCTGTCCCTAAAATTAACAGATCCTTTTGCCTGCCCTCCACCTGAGAGAAGTAGGCAAAAGCATCTTTAAGTACATGTACGAATTCTGCCTGGAGCAGCTGCCACACCCTTGGTTATTTACGTAAGGTGAGGAGCACAAGTGGTCACACTGACTTCCATGGCACTGCTNAACTAAAGAAAAATGAAGGCAGCAAATTCCATATGTTTAGCTGCGTGTGAAGTTGTGAAACCTCTTCTTAACTTGTCCATCTCTGAGAAACCTATTACTGTAATCAGTTGGAGGTCTGTGAGGGGAAATAGGGCCTTCTAAGATAAAGACGAAAATAGCACATTCAAATATATTTTAAGAAAGGCGACTCTTCCTTCAAAGAGTAGGTCTGAACCTGGTTCAAAGAACAATAGCAACAATTTTATTGGGTTGTTTTTTTGTCTCTGACAACTCTTTGCTTGAAACCAAGCAGATTTAGGAGATTCACTAAAATGAATTTTGAGCAACATACATTTAGGCACCAAGTTAACTTAGGGAGCTTGTGGGAGTATCTCCTGTTAGATCTGAACTGCTGAGAATGGGCTCTTGCACCATCATCTCCTTGCTGCTGCCACTGTCCAGACTGGCAAGGAGGACAAAGTGGGTGACAGAGACGGTCTGCAAGTCATATCAACACTGGTTCTTGTTGGATGTTTGTTTCTGCAGGCAGAAGGAATAGTGTTTATGATAGCAGTTTCTTTTCTCTCTTTCTGGCTTGCCTGTGTCATTCCATGATGGTGGGGATGTGGGCTTACCTGGACCTGCTCGAAACAGCAGCAGAAAAAAACCCCAAACTATTGATTTATGTGGAGAAAACCTGGAAAATGTGCTCCGCTTACAGTCTGCTGCCAAAGGAACTTGAAGGCAAATACATCATTTATGTTACTTTCTTCTTGAGAGGATAATGGTTTAGGGAACCCAGGTCATGGTCTTAAATATAAGCCCTATTACCCTGTAATAGTGTTTGGTTGGTTGTTTTTTAAGTTTAAATTCTTTACATTGGAGTGGGGGTGTTGCAGAGTTTTGGGGCAGTCGTTAGGTATATTTTGGGGCTCTGAGTGAAATGAGTCTTGTGGTTCCATCTTACTCTGTAACAAAGCATAATGTGTCTCACACAAACAACCCACCTAAGTTTTCATAATTGACTGTTAATTTGCTCTGGAAAGACCCAAAATCCTGATATGAGGCAGATTCAAAAGGTAGTTGGTTTTTTTTTTTAAAGATTTTCTTTTTTGTTTGTGATTTTCCAATTTACAGTTTATATTTTGTTAGAATTTCAGACGAATTGCTTATCTTCAGCTTCCCATCCACTGCTCAGGTGGGCTGTTGCTACTTCCCAGGCACATGGTGACAAGTGCCAAGTTTCCATACCCCACCACTGTCTAAAGCAGCCATCCTGGGTCATGTAAAAAATTTTCTTCTCTCTGTTTAGTTCAGCAAGAAAATGGTTTCTGTCTTTCCCCTCCCTCCCCTCATCAACTGCTCATGTTAAGATTTTTTTTATAGAGCCCGCATTGTGATATGTCCTTGAAGTGCAGAGCTGCAAGGTTTTGTTTTCCTTTGCCATTTTTTCTCTTCATGGTTAAAGTTCATTGCAACTATAGCAAAGCAAGATTGTTGTAGATGGTCTTTTTTGATTCCCTGCCCCCAGCCCCTTTGTCAAAAATCTCATGTTCAGTAATGAGGAAGAAGTCAGACTTAGGTACTAAAACTTACTCCAGCTAACCCTGGAGTGTAAAGACTGCAAAAATACGGACTGGGGAAGGATTGCCCCAGCAAAACAGGTAGGTGTAAGTTAAATGTTAGATTATCAGCACCTCCTTTTTAAAAGATCCCTGATGGTGAGGTTTTTGTTCACGCCATCTGGCTAGAACAAGGCTTACCAGGACTCTTAAAGGACAGGGGCCATTTGAGGTGCAGAATTTATATCAGGTACTTTCTTTTTAAGTGAATGTCAAATCCTAAATAATTTCAGCATCAGACTGCAAAAAAAGTATCCAACCCTGCGAAGCAAGTTTAAAATGTGAGAGTGGCTTAAGTTCTTTGTCTTTAAAAAAAATAGTAATTTTTGTTCTTTAACAAAAAAAGTAATTTTTGTCTTTGTTCTCCACTCCCTCCTCTCTCCTTCCCCCCCACCCCCAAATTTTCATTGATGGGGAAGTTTCATTTCCTTTATTTATATATTTTTAGTGTATGTGTATTTGGGGGGGGCATGAGGGCGGATAGGAAGGAAGTCTGTGTTCTAGTTTTTATATATAAAACTAAAAAATATCTCATGCTGGTGTGTTTAGAAATGATCTTAAATACATTTTTCCCAGTAAACCAAAAATTCTGCTGGTGAATATTATTAGGGAATTGAGGGGTTTCACAACACCTCTGTGTGGGTGAGGGTCGTGTCTAAGTTCCAGTTGTACTAGCAGAAGAGTGTTTTTCCCAGTACTGTCATGTTTCACATGCCAAATCACAACTAGAAGTGCATTTTCCTGGAAGGATCTCTATTTACTTGCAGGGTTATGCCAATTACAGCTACATTAGGGTTCTTTTTTTTTTTTTTTAATTTTTAATTCCACACTTGACCTACATAGTAACTTCTTTCATTTTTTTAACAGAACACCCACTACAATCCTGGAATGTCAGTAAGGTAAACCTGCTGTCCTGTGGCTCTAATGCATATGGGTGCTCTTGGAAGAGTATGATCTTAAGGAGTCCTCATGGAATGAATGCTGTTAAAGCTTTGTGTAACTTGAAATAGGCCTCTGTTCTCCAGGCAGAATTAAATACAGTACTGGGGAGCAGGAAATATGTTATGAAGTACATTGTCCACTTGTAATAATATTTTTTCCTCAAAAGAGATCCCATGTATTTTAATTTTGAATACATTTTTTAAATACTGCAGGTTAGGAAATACTGCATTGCATTTCTGTGAAAGTTTGGAGACGTAAGATGAGGTGCTTTTAATACATATTTGGATCAGAGACTGAAAATTATTTACTCTTTTGAACAGTGCAGCGGCTCATGAAAAAGGAGGAGCTAAATGAGGCTTCTTTGGCAAGAGTCTGTACGTTCTGGGTGTTGGAGCAGGAGTGCAGCTGGCAGTGCTGCCTCCTGGACTTGTACCACCAGTGCTTCATTCTGCTGCTACCTTGCTGTCTCTTTCTGCTGGCAGAGAAGATGTCCTAGTGGAAGATCTTGTTTGTACCAGAAAAAACCAACCCTGACTAGTAAATAGTGCTGTTGTTATTTTGTAAGGGGATTTGCTACCTGTTTGCTCTTTTAGTGATGCTATCATTTGCGTTGTTAGCATCAGTAGCAATGTATTAAATAAAAAAATGGATGCTTTACATGGTTCACAAGTATGGATACTTGGAAGACCCTACATAGCTAAACTAAGCTTTCTTTTCCCTAAAATGTAGGCTGCCAAAGCCCTGAAATATTTAGGATATTGACTTAAAGTTTCATAAACATCTTCTCAGTTGGTTCTTTTTTGGTCTGCCTCTTTTATATTTTGTTTTATCCTGAGCGTAGAAGCTGGGCTTACCTTGCAGAGTTTGTGGTGGTGTTTGAGTTGGCCCCTTGCTGCTCTCAGCAAGGAGAGGGCTGCATGTTGCACTCTTTTGAGAGGCTGAAAGTATCTTCAGTGTCTCCTAGGCCACAGTGGGGCTTGAAATAACCTTGAGCTCTGTGGCCATTACCAAAGCCGAGCTGGAGGCTGTAGTCACCTGAACCACAAGTACACACCATGCATAGCTCAAAGCTGAACGCAGCAGTTTTGTCACTGCTCATGCCCCCAGTGTATTTGGGGGGAAATGTGTGGAAGCAGTTCAGATGGTAACTCACTAGCATGGTTTTGGGGTTTTTTTTTTGGTTCCTTTTCAAAAGGTTATATTCAATGTTGCAGAGGAACCCCTTATGTATCTTGATGAAACTAAAGAAATGGTTAATGTTCAGCCACACTGAGTGAGTGGTGCAGCTTTGCAGGAGCACTGATGCTTTGGCCTGCCACGCGGTTCAAATTCAAGCAAAGGTCTCCCACATGGTTGTATGCATATGTCCTCCTATCTCTGTTTTATATGTGCAATTTCAGTATATGCTTCCAAAATGATTTTTATTCATTTCCAATCATTCTTCAAAGATAACTGGCAAAAACCAACAGGCTGGTTGTGATTTTACAGCAGTGGAAGGTAGACAACTTTGATCTTGTTAAATTAATTTTCTTCATGTGTGGGCTGAGTGTGTAGTGTGCTGATTTAGTTTTTATTGATCACTGTAAAAACGTGAATTCAGCATCACAGCAATGATAATAAACAAGTACTTGCAGTGATATTCTAATGAGTTCCTGGCAAAAATAAGGCAGAAAACCATCTTGGAGATTGACATGCTTTAGTGGTGAGATGCTGCACCAGGATACTCTATATGAAAGGATTGAGTAAAACTGTTTGAAGTTCTCTCTCTGACAACACACTTGGCTGCGAGCAGGAGCATGCCAGACAGGACAAGATGCAGTCTTTTCATGGAGGCATTTGAGTGTTAGAAATGGCATTCTTGCCTCTGTCTGGAAGGGCTTTCACCCTCCTGATCATGCCAAGGTAAGGCAGGTTGTAGGAACCAAGTACCTGCTTTGTGAGAAGGTGTCTCTGAGCACAAGCAGTGAAGCAGTAATGACCTTTCCATCCCCATCTGCAGGAATGGCCTGCAAAACCATCACCATGTGTTTCGATAAGTCTGCATGGCAAAGCATCAGGTACAGAGCGGGGGAGTGGAGAGAGGTTTCTAAATTAGCAGGCAATTTATGTCTGGAGAAGTGAGGTTCATATTCATAACTACGTTAAATACATATTTCTGAATATAGTAGGGGCATATCTCCATTTAAGGTGGCAATAAGTCCTCCAAGACAAAATATTTGCAGAAGTGTGGGTAGGCAAATTGTCTCTCCTTCTTCAATTGATGCTGTTTTTCCAAGACTGGAAGAGGCTTCTCAGTTGTGGTGGTGAACAGTGATTTTCTGTAATTTTTTTTTGTCAGTTAAGCTTGTTTTATGCTGTCAGAGTTCAGTAAATTGGTATCTGAGCAGCATGGATCACAATGAAAAAGTATTTCTGCTGTCTGCATGGGTTTGATAAAATTAGAAAATGAGAGGCAAAATTTTTCCAAAGTGAGGAAAAAGTTTTTTTAGGACTATGAAATTTTGAAAGAGATAGTTTATAATAAACTTTAATACTTTTCTAAAGTTGCTGCTATTATAATGAAAGAGCATGAATAAGAGAATATGCCTTGCAGGTAAAATGAAAAAAGATTTCCCCGTTTATATACTTGAAAACCAAAGATGCATTGCAGAGGATGAATTTTACCGTTCCTCTATTGCTTGTAGTAAAAAGTTAGTCTTTGAAGTTAAAAACAGCTTAACATTTAAAGAAATAATATACCTGAAAAGGGAGGTGCAAAGAAAAAAGACATTGGATTAAGTACTGTTTTGTTAATGAAAAGAATGTAAGTTAAGCCAAATGTGGTTGCCTGCATAGTAAAGTACTGCTTAACATGAGTGGGAATGATAAAATAAGGTCTTAGCAGACTTTTATTTCAACGATTTCCAACTTTCTGAAGTTTTAATCTGGATGTTGCATGCACATACATAAACGATAGGCTAATACCACAGAATTACTCTTAATTTGTGAAAGGAGCAATACTTTGATGCTGGAAGTCTGTCAGCATACGATCCCTAGGCTAACTACTTGATCATTAGTTAAAGTAGGGGTTCATTAAAATAACATGGCCTCATCTGGTTTTAAAGGCCACCTCTCAGCCAGTAGACGATGGTCCAAAACTAATAAGGTTGCAGTGCAGACATTATATGGCAATGGCACGTAGATCACTATATAAAGCTGGCTGATGGGAAGGCTTCCATTGGATTGCCTGCTCAGTATAGGATCAGATTTTTCAGTTTTTAGTCATCTGTTGCAACGCCTGCCCTTATTATAGTTGGTTGAACTACCTGTGTGATTGAAGGAAGGTGCAAGGTTGGGTCTGTGTATGACTGCACCTCCCTGTTGTAATTATTTTACTCTGTAATGATTGCATTCTTCTAGTTGAAGTATCATAATTACAAAGTGGATGATGGGCTTCAGTTATATAAGGGAAATCCTTACATTTAAGCCCCATACTAGGCTTACCATAAACAGCTCTTGGTTTGTTTTTTTTTTTTTTTTCAGGTAGAACTTTCAGGTTATTTCTGGAAAATCCATACTGTTAATTATGTAAATTAAAAGAAATGAAAAAACAGAACAAAAGAGTGGGCATTTTGTTTTGTTTTAGGCTTCAGTAAATGCAAATCATATGTGGCCACTACAGCTGCATAGAATATGTACCTGCATTGTTCTGCTGCTGCTTTTGTTACCAGTAAAACTTAAACTGGGCATTTCTCGCAGGCTTTGTACGTTAGATTGCCAAATGTGGGAACCGGGAAGTTTTTCCAGTAGCAGGGTCAGCTTGTGCCCCCTGGAGAGTCCCTCCCTGCAGGGCTCCTTCCTTGCATATACAGAAGTTTCTTGCTGAAAGAAAATGTAGGGCTTTATTTTTTTTTTGGTCTTTTTGTTTTTATGCTGTTGTGTAGACAAGCATGCGTTTTCTTCGGGCAATCCTGTACGAGAGCAGCAAGTTTTTGTACCCGCACCTTTCGCCTATTCAGGCAGCGAGAAGCTCTCCTTGAATGGCGGAAAGGCAGATTTCAGCCGTGCCTGCCGAGCAGAGGGAGAGGAGAATGGAAGAAGTGGTGTTTGAATGAATGAACAAACTTTCAAGCTGACTCAGTGATACACGTACAGGGTGCACTGTAAGGATTAGTCACCGGCTTACGGTAAATCTTCGTGGTGCTTGCTGGGGATGTGTCTCTATCGAGCTGCGCTTAGCGAGCTTTGTAGACTGAGAATGCAGGTAAATGTTATTTCCACAGTATTTTCCCGGTGAACAACAACAACAAAAGCCAGCGAAACTCAAAGACTTGTAAATTACTAAGCTAACGGCAAAAAAAAAAAAAAAAAATCTTTTGGTTATCTCATGGTGCTGCTATCTTCATCTGTGAAACTAGTAGGAAAGTGAATAAATTATGCAACGACCTTTTTTTTTACTATTTAGAAACCTGTACTTACATGTTATTAGCACCGTTCTACCATCTTCTGTGCGGGTTGGTTTTATCTGGGGTTGTTTTTCTTTCAGTAGGTAGGTTTCAAGCTGCATTTGTGTAAAACACCAATTTACATGATGGCAACAGAATAACAATTACAGGGAAGGATATTCATCTGTTGAAAACACTATTTTCATTTGCCAAACAGAAATTTCAGGAAAATTACCCTCCAGGTTGAATTTTCTCATAAATGTTCTCAAGTTCTGGAATTATTTACTGCCATAATAGGTAAGCACAGCACTTATAGCAGAGTTTCTAGTAAGAAGTTACTTTTTTGAGGGGGAAAAAGTGGAGGGTTTTATTTAAAAGAAGTCATTATTTAAAACAAATGGTAAAATTATTCTGCAGCATTTCCTGAGTTATCCAAATTTAGTAAGTTTATTTTTTTGTGCTTTCAGATTGTTCTTTCAGCAGTGTCTTCTCTGTTTGGCTGAAGTTTTTTTTTTTTTTCTTTTGATTATTTAGCTGAGCATCTTTTATAATTCTATGATGCCCTTTCTCTCTGATCTTCTGACCTGTTTTGCTTGGCTTGTTTAATCTCTCCTTACAGAACAGTTAATTTCAGCCATAATCTTACCAAAAAGTCCTTTAGAGTTGTTAGAGCATGCTCTCTTTTTTTTGATACTTTGTTTAAAATTACTTCCTCCAAAATAAAAAAAAAAACCAAACCAAGCGTCTTGTTGAAGAGTGAGAACCAGACTGCGCTGGCACTGCTGGGTGGGACGGTGCTGAGGGTGCGTGCCTGTACAAGTGGTTTGGCTCACTGCTCTCCCAGAGAGCTGCTCCTGTCGAAGGCTTCGAGTCCTCTGAAGAGCAGGAGTGAAGGCTGAAAGCGTTATTAAGTTTTGGGGTTATCTCACACTGGTTATTTGAAATGGAAGCCAAGCAATTTACATATCTCCGTATCTTGGATCTGAAAAAAAAAAAAAAAGATTTTTTAATTTTTTTTTTCACTAGCCTATGTGTGGAAATGACATCACAGCTTACATCAGCCATGCTAAATTCAGAGGGTTTTCTCCTCCCTGTTGGGTTATTAACTGAGCATTAGCTGTGTGCTGCGAGTCTTCCTTTGCTGACTGTGGCACACCGATAAGTTCATTGTAAATGCTCTGAATTTTGTGCCGTGAGGAGAAATGAAGATCTGCTATAAAGCCTTTTGAAACTGGTGGGAATGTAGCTCGTTTGCTTGCTGTGTGTGTAGCCAGGCTGGGTGACCCCCTAATGCTGCGTCGTTCCCAGGATCCCTGCTGCAGCGGAAGCAACCGACGGACGGCACCGTGCCTTTTGGCACTTCTGGTGACCAGGTCAGGAGTTTGCTGTGGCACATCGTTGGGTAGGTCATGTCCCCTCAGCCCTGCAGGTCAAAACCTGCCCTTGTTGAGACTGAGTAGGTTTTGAACTAAAGCTCCTGTGTTGTGGCTGAATGTCCCATGTGCAAAGCTGGGCTCTGTGGCAGGGAATAGAGAGCTCCTCCTCTCTACCAGAAATGCCTTGGTTTTGGAGCTGCCCTTCTGAGATTGATGTAGGGCTACAGGTGTGGCAAAATGTGAAATGGAGGCATGGGGGTTTCCTGTGAGAGCCTGAGGAGCTGGGCGGAGGGAAACAGAAATCAAATTAAAGTTGACATTTTGAAAAGTTGATTGCTGTGTTTTTTAATCATAAAGCAATTTTTAAAGTAAGTCATTTCCCAGAGGAAAAATAAATACATTAAGAAAAGGGAGAAATGTGATGTCAAATTGATACATTTGAGTGCAGCGGACTTGATAGTGTGCTGGTGGTGGTACCAATGTACACAGAGACAAAGGAAAAGGACAACCATTATTCTGACTCTCCTGCTAAATTTCCAGCTGTAATGTTCTATATGCAGAACACTTTAATTTATCTTAACTATTTTGGGAGGGCTGAGGCTGTGGGGATGGGACTCATCCCAATAACTTTAAAAGAACCCCAAAAAACACAGCGAAACAAACTCACCTGACACTTCAATGGATGTGAAGAGGTTTCCCTTCTTGCTGTGGGTCTCATCAGTGGCCCTCTGCCCTGGGAGAAAGGCAAGGAGGCCTCCAGGCACCTCCAGCAGGAAGACTTGCAGTTAACACCTTTGGATTGGGCTCATGGCACGTGAAAGTTACGGATATCCATTCACACACTTAGTATTTTTTACGTCTTTTCTGGCTCAGCTCTTCTTCTGCTGCAGTCAAGAGCAAGGGGCTGCAGGGGGAAGGGCTGAGGGGTGTCCTGGAGGGGCACATGCTGGTGTAACCCTGCGGGAGTGCGTGGTCAGTGCTCACGCACACCACGGAGCTGGTGCAATTACTTGTCTCTTTTAGATCCTGCGAGGAGCCCTTCGTTGCTGCAGTTATTTGTGTAGCCATATGCTATTTTTTTTTTTTTACATATGTTCTCTGATAATTGTCAGTAGCAGGTGCCTGCGAGCCAAGGCGGAGCAGTATTTAAAAATCAGATGCTTAATGGGATTAAAGAATTGTGTGAGCTAAGTGCCAGCAAAAAGGGCCAGGTTGAAAGCACTGGCCTCTGAAGGTCATGTTCCCCGCAGAGCAACAGCATGGTTGGTAGCTGGGCTGGTCCTTCAGCTCCACCATCCACCTGTAGAGATGTGACCTTCAAGAACTAGTCAGGGGATGTGGTTTTGGGTCTGTATATGTGGTTTGGCTAAATTAGGGAAAACACAAAGTTCCTTCTGATGTATCTACCAGCCCCCAGGAACAGAACTGGGTATGTGTTGCATCCCTACTTGGTGACTTAGGTGGTACGGGGCTGGTTGGAGATGAGACATGAAATCTCTAGTCTGGCAGACTCCCACTCTTTGAACCCTCCTTTCCCCCGTGTTTGTCAAGCATCCCGAGCTGTTCAGGTTGCATAACTGGTTGCTGTGTCTTTACATGTGTGTTCTTTTGGGTCTCTGTGGATCACTGCTGTGACAGTAATTGCTGACGTTGCATCTCCTTCCATCATCTGAGACCCAGCCACCAAGAGGAGGATCTGAGGAGACTTGTAGTCGCTCTGGGCTTGGAACAATGCAGCTGTGTCCACTGAAAATCATTTTGGGGCATTGCATGACCAGAATCCCCCAGTATTACTGTCACAGCATCTTCCCATCTCCACAGATAGCTCTCTGAATTACCACTCCTTCTGAGTTTCACTTTGGGGGGAACTGAGAACTGGGTGTAACAGATGTCTAGGTGACCCACAAGTCAGAAGTACCATGTATTTCAAAGTGTCAGGAAAGACATAATGCCCTAGCATTCTTTTGTGAGGGGGTTGTTGGTTTGGGGTTTTTTTTTTCCTCATTTCTGGTGAAGAGCTAGTAAAATACAGAGCACATATGGAAATGGCAGACGTTGTTGGGTTTTTGAATTTTTTTTGTTGTCCTTGTTTCTAAAATTAAGCACACAGGAGTTTGTGAGATCTTGCAGAGAATTTAAATCATATTGCACAGTTCAAGGAATCTTTTTAATCTAGTCACATATATAGTGAACAGATCCAGATTTTAAAAAATACATTGCAATAAGGAGAGATAAACCAAACAGGATAAAGACAAAAGACTGCTAAATATTTTTGATTGTACTTAGCTAGTTTAGTTTGCTGCCAGTAGTCTGTTCTCTTCTTGTTTGGTTGTTCTTCATGTTCTTCCTATGTAAGAAAGAAACCTGTGGTATGAGCTGTTCTGCTTATCCCTTGCATAATGTTGGCAACCGAGAATTGGATCACGCGACTAAAGTAGGTCTGTCTCTGTGTCAGAAAACTAACAGTTTCTCCTTCCTGTGGGTGGGCATCCATGCACAGGGGTAGTAAGTTTTTATTCTGCCATGGTGTGTTTCTGTAGTATGTTTCTGAGCTGGATTGTAGGAGGAGTGATCTCACAGCTTGACCACAAGTGCACTTGGCACATGGGCAGAGCTGGTTGCAGAATTTGGGTCAGTGGGACAGTATTCTGGTGAGCTGTCTGGCACAGGACCCTCTAGGACTGACTAACTGTATCAATTTACCCTAATTCTTGATATATATGCCACAAAAAAAAACTTTCTTGAATGTTTTTACTTCTGCATCTGCAGAATGTCAACCTTGGACTAGTACAGAACCTTTGAAATAATTTTGGAGGCATGTCCTACACCACTTCAGAGCACGAGCTACTTGAGTCAGACGCGCTGAAGTCAAGTTTAAGCTTCGTAACTGAAAGAGATGTACAGCACATCATGCAGCTGTGTGTGACATTGTTTTACTTGTTTCTCACTGTAGATTTAATGAGGCAGTCTTGGGAGATATATAAATATACACACATGCACAAGGCAGATCTGGAAGCAGTGAACACGGGCATATAGGCATTGTGTTGTAATTGTTTTCTCTTGGGGGTTTTGTTATTGTTGTCCCTTTCACAAACTGTGAACCTCTAATTTTTCATGTGCTGTTCTTTGGCCCTCTCTGCCGGAGAGGCTCAATCTATCATGTTAAAAGAAATCAATAAAAAGTCTAGAGGTTTATTTATAAAGTAGAGCATGGAGAGAGGGTGCAAAAATTCCATTAAAATGGCAGTTTAGCACTAGCTACATCTCTTTGGGACTAAACTCCAATATTTTAAACTATTAAAATTGTTACAAGAGTGCTTTTAAAGTACCACAAATCACAGTAAGGCTTTCTATCTGAAACTTGCCTTTATATAATGCACTAGAATTTAGCTTATATATGTTTTTGGAGTGTCTGATGCTGCCCTCAAACACCATTTTAGCATCCATTTTAGAGCTTTATTATAGTTAATAATCTTACAGGTTTATCCTCAAGGGAAAATACGTGAATGTAAGAAGTCAGAATTTATTTTCCTTCAGAAATGTGAGTGTATGAATGTCTTTGTGCAGATGCAGCTCTGAGCAAATTAATTATTTCTGAGAAGTCTATAGTCTTCTAATGTAATTCACCAGGATTGCTTGGCTTGGCACATGCTACTTGGTTACAGGAACTTATAAATTCAGGCAGCTGTGGGCTATTTTATGACATAGCAGTTTTCACCAGTGATGTGATGGTCATCTACTCCATGTTTTCTATCCAAAGAAATAAATGTGTCCGTCTGCTAATAAATATGATGCTGGCGAGTTTATGGGATAGTATCTGTATTGAACCTCTCAAATATCAGAAGCAGTGTATCTGAAGTGTAAGCTTCACCTCTACTCAGCCTGTTTTTGAATTTTTTTAATCTTCTGAAGAAGATTGATCTTGAAACTGGAGTTTAAAATGCAAATGGTACTGTACAGTTTTGTGTTGTACCATCTTCTATCCTGGGATAAAATTGTTTCTAGTGGAAATTCCCTTTATTTACTCCAAAAATACCCAGAAAAAATGGTGAACTCTTATTTGGGCCAAAAGTAGGCTTCTCCTTCTCCAGGAGACAGTGCAGACTGTTGGAGAGCATGGCTCTTGGTATGGGCCGTGGGAGCAGGCTACATAAATGAACGTGGCAGAAGGCAAATGAGAAACTCCAACTCACCAAACATTTGTGTGTGGTAAAAATATGCACCCTGTCCCACAGTCATGTCCAAACACAGAGCTCAATAACCCAATTCATCCTTCCTGCATTGTTCATCAATTTTTCCTGTTCTTACTGACCTACAGTCTAGTTCTAGCTTACTTCTTGCTGTTGATTGTGAACATTTTCCTTGCTGTGTGGAGTAAAGTAATGATCCCAGCAAGCTTAATAAAATCAAAGCTATTAACACTGCCCTTTCACTGTTAATTAACATCTGAAGTTTCAGAAGAAGGGCTCTAACTTGTGTAGTTTCTGAGTGGTGGATTTGCTAAAGGGAAAGCATTAAACCCTACTTTCCTAAGCCCAGACAGCTAAAATCTTTTCCGCAAGGTGCTTCTCAGTGTGGAAAAGGAAAGCCTCTAGTTGTGTTACACAGCTGTGAGCAGAGATGACGGTTAGCTCGTCTGCCTTTGAAAAAAATAAGCAAGTGATGTTAATGAGATAAAGTAGAAAGCATCACTCAGGAAAATGGAGTTTCCTATGCAGTCTGAAGTCAGCAGCCCACTGAAACTGGGATTGCGGGTGGGTTAATTAGGTTTGGCCAAATTGTGTTTGCTGCCAGCTAAGGTTGGCTGCTCTTCTGGTGTGGGGGCTCCTTTTCCTCTTCCTCCTCATGGGCTTGCTCAGGCGTGTTGGCTCCCTCACCTTTTGGTGCTGGGCAGTGCTGCTGTGCCCAGACCTGTGCAAACCACCATGATTTAAGGAGGGGGGAGTCTAGTGAGAGGTGTGAGAAAGAGGCAAGTGAGAGAAGGCAACACAGCCCAAAGCTGCAGCCTTTGGAAGGCATTTGTGAGGTCAGGGTGCTGCAGCGGTGTGGAGGCTGCTTGAGATCATTTAGGAAGTATGATGTCCTTGAAGAGAAATGAGTCTTTGCCTGTCAACATGCCATGCTGACAGAGCTTTTGTGGCTGTGACTCCCTGACTGTGTCTCTGTTGGCAGAGCAGCTGGTCATCAAGCTTTGAACATCCTGTAGTTCAGGCCGCTGGTTTCCATTTCTCTCCCTTCCTCCAGTGGTGGACATGTTCTCAGTGTAGCAGGATGTTTGTCTCCTTGCCTGCAACGCTGACCTTTTGCAGATTGTAGTAAAAAACTGCAGTTGGAGCGCTGCTGGTTGTTGATGCTGCCCTTGAGGAGAGCGGGCCTGCAAGGTGCACCCCGAGCTGGCTGTGGGCAGCTGGCACACACTTGGTGTGTAACAGGTTAAATCTGTTGGATTGGATTGCTTCTGCCTCTGAAATTTCCTTGGGGAAGAGCACTGCTTTTAGTGGGGTGACTCTGGTGATACACTGGCATCTGGATCAGTGTGGGGCTGTGCTGGGATTGGGGCATCATCCAGCTCCTAAAGAAACCCCCAGTCTGCCTAGTGAGTTTTTCCTATTAGGGTAATTTGGGGCTTGGTGATACCCTACTTTCCCCATGGCAGGGGGATCATTTTTGGGGTTTGCCATAGTGAGGAGGTGGTGTGTTTTAGGATGTTGTTATGACCTCGCTGGGTTAAACAGCTATCATGTAGCTGCTGGTGGCTGGAAAGGACTGTCCCCCTGCAAGTCTGATACTTTATAAGTTTGAGGTCTAATTATCATAAGAGCAGTGCTCTGAGACAATTAAGTCACTGTTTAACCAAACTGGCAAAACCACTTGTCTTTGGCTTCAAGGAGTTGTCCACACCAGGTCTGTTGGTCTTACCCTTTCTCAAGGTGGTGTGTGGATACCTGCACTGGTCTTCTCCTGTGCTTGGGGTTGAGCCTGCAGTAGGGGAGTGGGGACTCTCTCAGCTTTTCTGACGCTGATGGCAGAAGGGAGGAAGTGGTAGATACCAATCTTGCCCTGTCACACAGCCTTCCACACGCATCTTGCTGGTGGCCACCCAAGCTGTCCCCTAGAGATGCTACCCTACCATGACTAATTTCCTGGCTTTTAATTTGAAAATGCAGTTATCAAAGTTGTGCCAAGTTCCAGCTTTTGTTGTTTATGAAAACCTAGAAAGCATAGTTCTGGGAAGAGGTGTTGGAGAATGGTTGGTTTTTGGGTATTTCTCGTCGCTGGAAGACAGCAAGGGGATTAGTCAGTGTGGAGGATTTGAATAATTTAATTGGTGCACCTTGATTTTAAAATCAAAACTGGGTGCATTGGAAGTAGAAGATGCAAACTCTGTCAGGTACAAAGACTAATCAAGGCTGTGATTGTTAAAGATTTATACTGTCACTTGTAATGCCATAAAAGCTGAATCTGATTTATGAGATAATCAACCTGTGTAATAAACAGGTTATCTTTCTTCTGTTGTATATAAAAATACTTTTGTTTGTAGTATTTTGTGGGCAGCAGCATGGAACTGACCATGCATGTTAGATATAACTGTTAGTTAAACTTCCTTGGGAAATATTTTAACTAATAGATGTACAAGCATGTGAATCTAGTAAATTCTTTATGCATAGTTTTCCCAGCTATAAAAAAGTGCCAGTTAAGGAAAATAACTTTTCTTAGTAAGTAAATATTACTCTTAAGGAGAAGATTTTGTGTTTTCTTGTGTGTTTTTCCTTTGGGATAAATGTGTCTGTTTTGGAGAAAAGAAGAGTGCTAACTGAATAAAAATACTTGCTTGAAGTATTGGTGAGTTGGTAATGCAAGGTCAGATTACTTATATGGCCACTTGTTTAAAAACAAACAAATTTTAATATGCATTTAGTGCATATTTACAGCTGCAGATGTTGTAAAATACAAAGCACAGAGTAGAATAACAGAAGTAAGCTTTAAATGTAGATGCACTGAATTAACTGAGATGCCTGGGGAAGCAAATTTAGAAAAACAGGTATTGAGATGGCTCCTTTCTTTATTTGAGCAATTCAAATGTCAGAAATTGTCTAGAAGGAAATTTTTATGGCTTGTACAGTTTCAATATCTGAAAACTGTTTTTACCAGATTTTGCACTTATTGGTGGAGCTATAAATAAATGCAGAATAATTTTGCTGGGCTTCATGGAATTTTTGCAGATCAGTATCAGCCCAACAGCTCTGAGAGTCTGGCTTCACTTCCTCCTTCGCTGAAGAGCCAACCCAGTTCTTAAAAACTGGCTGGGCATTAATCTTAGGTAAATTGGTTAATTAGGGGACTTTTGTTTTGTTTTTAATTAAAAGATACCTTTTTCAGACAGGCAGCTTCCTGGGAATGCTGGGAGAAACTAAGCCGTTTCCCATTACCAGTCTTAGTCCCGACATTTGAAAAAGCAAAATACAACACCCCCTCTGCCCCAGCCTCTCAGAAGCCCACCAGACAAGGCAGCCTTCACTCTCCAGGGGCCACCCCAACCTAAGCACCCCTGAGGGAAATGTGGAGCACAGAAAACGTAGCAGTTTGGTATATGAAGTAAAAGGGAAAGTAAAGTTCTCACTGCTCCAGTGTGGAAAGCAGGTATGTTAACCTAAAAATCAAGGTTAGGAAGTTCCTTGTATAGTATGAACTCAGCTTTTTTTTGCAGGCAACTGCTTTTAGATTGCCTGGCTCTTCAGGAATTGGTTGATAAATTTTAATTTTAGCAAAAAATGAGTCAGTCGGTTACCTAAAATAACATTTTTGGTAATGCCTTGCCCCAGTGTAAAACATTCGAAGTTTAAAAAGAAACAAACCCACTTTTTTTCTGGATTTCTTCTGTCTTGAAAATTGTCTCTATGATCTGACAGCAAGCTGTGAAATGGTTGTGACACTCACTATCTTGACTTAAGGCCTGTATCAAGAGTCTGCTCCAGGGAGTGCAATCATGCGATAAGCAGAGCAGTCAGACACGTCTTAATTACTGCACACCCCGTTTAGTTGCTTTCTGGGGCCTTCTCCTTATGGGGTTTTGCAGGATCAGGACCACAAATTGGCTTCTCCATACACTGCTTGTGACCCTTGACTGAACAGGCTAAAGGGGAAAAAAAAGATAGACTGTGTGCTCATAGAGACATGGCAAAGAAGAGGACAGTTCACCGTTTATTTTAGCTTCTAGAAGTGCAATTTTTGTTGAATTGCTTTAAAGGGAGGCTTGGTGAGATGGAAAATGGACTTGTCCTGACTTCTTCCAGTGATCCCAGCACCAAAGTGCTGTGGGGCCTATCCTGTGTTTCTTGGGTTAAGAAAAGTGAAGCGAGGCAGCAGGAAGCAAGGATGTAAACTTCTCAGAAGCAGCAGGAAAATAATGACATCACTGTTTTTTCAAACTTTGAGCAGTCTTAAAGTTCTAGAACCATTTTCATCATATCTATTTCATGAGGAAAAATGTGTATTTTTCGTAGTGCTTGATGTGATCATATTCTCAACTTTTTACAGTGGTGGCATTTGCAGACATGGCAACTGCTTTGAAATAGTGTTTCTTTTATTACAGACCTGATTAGTTGGGAGGGAATGGGAATTAGAAATTTTTATAACAAGAACTGGCAGTATCTCACGCCCCCCTTTTAAATATCTTCCACTTGTATTTCTTTTTATTTGAAATCATTATGTGAGGAGCATGTTATCCACTGAAATAGAAGTACATGAGGCACTTGGAATTCAGCATTTTTGTGAAGTAATCTGTTTCAGAAAGAAAAAGGGCTGTGAAACTTTTAATAAGAAGTAAAGAAAAAAGTTCTGAAACTTTCTAATTCTGAAAACCCAATTTTTTCTTCTGAAAGCTACTTGTTGGTGTAATTCTTTAAGGAGGTTGTACTGCTTTTGAAAAAAATGATGCTGAATGAATATCATGCGATAATACAGAATCCTTTGTAGGATGTTCACTGACCTACCTAAGAAACCCAAGAGAGATAATTACAACCTTTGGTAGTCTACATGTAAATGCACTTTGCAAATGATTTTCCATGCAAAAAATGCAAACCAGTTACATTTTGGAATCTGTACGTATGTGGAAAATGGACTGTAAATGAGATGCCTATTTCAGGCAATTTTTGATGAGTTCCAGGTTAAAAAAAAATAAAATTATAGCATATTAAATTATTAGGCATCTTTACTAGGGTGTAAGGAAGATTTATGGTGCAATGAAATATAGCTACAACCTAATTTAGGACTTGACAAATCTGGTTTTATTGGGTTGAATTATAAGGGATACCTCATTACTTGTGGGGAAAACTTTTTTTATTGTTATTTTTGGCACCCTGGTCTCCTCTTTCGTTGGGCTGTGCTTTGTAGAAGCTGCTTTGGGCAAGATGTCTCAGCTGATCCTTTTTCAAGGGAGCTGTGCAGGATGAAGTCATAATTAAGGATCACATCCTGGCAGGCCTTTCTTACCACGTGTGGTCGCTGATTTCAAGTTAAATGCTTGCAGTCCTCATTGCTCCTCTCAGTCAGAAATGTAGTTCTTCTTGAAAGCACGGAATTGTACTTTACTGACAGATATTCCTTACAGATAGTGAATATCAGATGCTGTATATACAGTTTATAAATAGAAAATTTAGTTACACCAAGATTACACGTGTGCTGCCTTTTTTTAAATCCTTTGTTCCTTTCTTTTGCATGCAAGCCTCTTGATTGCACAAGGGCATGCTTTGAGCTTAAAGCAAGAGGCAATTTATGTGGAGTATGACCTGGCATTATGGCTTGCAGCTGTAAATAGAGAACATTAAAAAAAAATCCCATTATTTTTTTCAGTTTAGGAAGTCTATGAAAAATTTGGGATAGCAAATAGTTCGATCCTCTTTTGAGACTGCTGACAGTATTCTTACATTGCTGTTTACAGGTTCTCAGTTGAGGAAAAAACCTGGAAACTAAGTTTGTGCATTCAACTAAACTGAAGAGCAAATTTTACCTGGAAATGGTATTTCCTCATAGGGTAATACAAAGTTTCTTGTGCGCAGTGTTTCCCCCACTGCACTGACATGCAGAGTGATTGATCTCAAGCAAACTGCACACACGTGCAGCTACAGCCATCTATGTGCACATACAGGAGCATGTGACAAAGGAAAACAAAACCACAGGCTTTGAGTTCAGACAGTAAATCTTCTGGGGACCTTTTCTCCTCCTTTTCTGTGAGAGAGAAGTCTCAGCTTCTCCCGATGCTGTCTGTGTTACCTAACCCTGTGGCTCCACAAGTGTGCTTTCTGAGGTGTTGTGCCTACCACATGGGAGGAGTAGGGCATTGCTGGATGGCTTATGTGGTCAGGTATAAGTAGCAGAGGAAGTGTTTACATTTAGGAGGCTCTCAGATTGAACACTTAAATGACTTAGCTTCAAAAGTTTAAGGAGAGTCGCAGTTTGGTGTGTGTTGAATGTGCGCTGTGTTATGCACTTAGTTTGAACTATAAACCATTTGCTGAGTTTTAGTGATTCTGATGTTTAGTCTTTGCCCCCCCCCCCATTTAGACATTAGTAGCCAAGTGTTTTGCCTCTGTATGTAGCCTTAAGTTGTACTTTTTTCTGATGTAGTCATCAGATCAAATTATTTATAAAATGAGGACATCCTTTTGGACTTCATGTGTAAACAGTCTTAAATATGTGCACAGGCAGAGAGATTCTTCTCTGTTTATCCACAGTTGAAGGCTAAACATTAATAAATGCTAACATTAAATAGTGGATTTTCTTCCCTCCTCGTTCTTCACTCAAGTTTTCCCTTTAAAGGTTCAGATTCCTTCTCTAGATTATCCAAAGAACTTTCCCTTGCCCTTGGTCAAGGTACTGGTTGCAGTATGTCTCTGCTACAGTGATTATTGTGAGCTAGAGTAAGCAAGTGGTTCTTCTGGAGTGGTTGCTGCTGGACAGGTATTAATGTAATCAAAACCATGTCTGCAGTGGTGGTGTGTGCGTTTGAGGGTAGGGTCTACTGTCTTCAGGCAATATGGTGACTCCAGGACTCTTAATTCTGGAATTAACAGTGAGAACTGGGAACATGCCACCACCTCACCAGAGTACTGTTTAAAATTTTCCTGGAGCCAAGTTGGTCTTGGGCTTGGCTTATTTCTAAGACATCTCAAGAGGCAACAAACTTGTAGTATGGATTTGGGGTTGAAGGGGAGGGATTCTCAGTAAAGATCAGAGGTGACTGATGATGTCTCAAAGTGCTGCAGCAGAGAGACTCTCCTTTTGCTCTCTCTTCTTGTATCTTTTTGAATATGATGTGCTGGAGACATGGGAGGTGCCCATCCAAGAGGCTGCCTTCAGCTGGAAGGGGAGATGGAAAAGCAAGCTGTAAAACAGGATTTGAGAAACGTGCATCTTGCATGGGTTTTAAAGGTACCTACTGCTGCCAGGGTAACTTCATTTGTGTGTTTGTTTCAGCTTTCTGGCTTTTGTTTTTTGCCTATTTTAACAAAACTTCAAACATCCTCTTAGCCAATGACAGCAAGGTTTGCAAATCAAAACCAAATCTGAGCATAGCACTACACTTGAGTGAGCTGTGCTAATCTAAGACAAGCTTCTGTTTCCTGCTTGGAGCTTCTCCCCCATGCTCTCGTTTGGCACATGTACAGCACTGTGTGCTGACAGGCACCTTAGAGGCACAGATCAGTTAAAGAAGTGTCTGTGGTGGCAACTGCTCCAAGCTTGGTATTTCATGTACTTATTGGCTACCTACTTGTGGTTAGGAAGTAGGTGTTTGGGGTCATGGAGGCTAGAGAGAAGTCCTACATTTGCGAATTACCATCTGTAATGGAGTGGTGTCGGGTGCTTTTTGTGTTCCTATGATCAGACAAAAAGCTTAATCTGCCAGTGAAAGTATTTCCCATAAGAAGTCAGAGTGCAAGCAGTGTGTGAGCAGAATATTTTAGGCAGTGAGTGTGTTAAACTGATAGAGTCCTGCACAGCCCAGTGTTGCGGTTTGCATAAAAGCAGCCCCTTAAAGACCCTGTGGTCTCGTGTTCTATCAGCAACTCTATGACTGACTTTCACTTTCCCTACAGTAAGAGAAGAGATAGAGAATCTGCCATCAGTTTTCTCTCCTTGCATTTTTCCAGACAGTTTGGCCTCAACAAATTGTACAGCCTCCCTCTTGTCTGCGTGGGAGAGTACAGACTGCTGCTGGTGGCAAGGAGGAGAGATTAACATTCATCTGTTCTCTCCTCGCTCGCTTTTCCATCCCGTGGGCATGGTAGACTTCTGAATGTTCTGCTCCTTTGGGGTGCATTTCTACTCATTGCCTTGATGGGAAGACCACAGAGACACCGGTAAGGTTGTGCAAGTGTCACACTGCTGATTAAATAGGCATATGAGGAAGTCAAGTGCAGTGGCTCCCTAGAAGAGGCCAGAGAGGAAGATGGAAGGACTGGCATAAGCCTTAGGTTGCTTGCTTGCTCAGAGATCTCCTTTTCCATAGTCCATGCACGTTGAGGGCTTAATGGAAAGTCTGCCTCTTCACTTGGGTCTTCCATGAAAAGTGTGTTTCAACAGACTTTGAAAAGCCTGTTCCAAGCAGAGATACCTACTTCTTTGATCTTTACTCTCTGTTTTAATGTTGCATATATAGTCAGAAAATCAGATGGGGAATATGGGGAAAGAAATGATGGGGATTTTTGTTTATGTTTTGGCATTTTTTTGAGGAAAGTCATTTCTGGTGTGGAAGCTGAAGTTGATGTTGTACGAACATCTACAGTATGAGTACATAGCAATGGTTGGTAACACTCAAATGTAAGATGAGGAGTTTTACTTTCACTTTGTGGCATTGTCAGGGGCAAGGAAGGGTTTTGCAAACACGTCTTTCTGAATGACCCTGCTGCAAGGGAAGCTCTCAGCTGGCATTGTCCTTTGGTACCCATTTACCCTCCCTAGGAGTCAGGGAAGTGAGGGGTGATGTATCTACTTGTTCCTGCTTCCTTCTGCACGACACCAGCCTCAGCCTGCCTGCACAGGAACAGCAGTGGCCTCGTTGTTCCCTGCATCTCCTGCTACTGCCATATTAAAGGCTCTCTCTCAAGTAAGAGGCAGGTATTCTTTCCCCTACTGCTCCCCATCCTAAATGGGGAGTGGTTGATAGTCAGCATTTGCTGATGTAGGACTGTGGAAGGTTTGTTCTCAATGAAATGCAATTGGGAGGTCTTGCTCCTTCTTCAGTTAGTATTTCCTGCAGGAAAGAGGGCAGTAGGCCTCTTCCCACTGTGGCCTCATCCCAGTGCTAGCCACTGCCTGGTGGGATGTGATGAGCCAAGTGCCACCGCCATGGTGGCCTGGAGGTGATGGATTCTGCCAGCATCAGAATCAGGGGAGCCATATGACTGGGCAACCAGCATCTTGCATGAGGTGGTGGAATAATACAGATGTGGTAATTTTTTGAAAGATACAGTGAGGATTTTACCTGGGGTAGCATGTGTATTGCTTACAGCAGCAGGGAGTTTCTACAGAGCTTGTTTGAACTTCTGGAAGGATGTTGCTAACAGGCATCAAGTGTGATGAGGTCAGTACAAGAAGAACAAAACCTCCCATTCAGATAAAAGCAGGGAAAGGGAAACACTGCCACGTGTGGGACTGGTCCAGGCTAAACTGGTCCGTGCAGTAATTTCTCCAGAAACATACTACAGGTTTGAGCTTCCCAGCTCAGACAGGTTCATGTTCTAGGCTTTGGGAAAGCAGGAACGTTACCATCTGTGTCCTACTTCATTTGAAAATTAAAAAAATCTTGAATGTGAGCCATATGCTGATATTCCATCCAAACTTTATCCCCATATCTGGGGGCAGAGGAGGAAGATGGTTTCTTTTGAGAGAGGCACTGTTCAAAGAGAAAGAGCTGCCTGTACCTGGGGTGCTCCTGGATGCAGAAACCATCAGAGGAGCATGTGCAGGATGATTGGCATCTCAGTCCAGCCAGTTTCTGTAGTGCCAAAACAATCTGGCCTAGAGAGAGTGAATCCGAGTCCCATCCTGCCCTCAGAAGCTGCAACACTTGATTTATGAATTACTAAGAGGAGATTTGAGCATTTCTGTGAAGTGGATGCCCAGTGATGGGTGGCTAAGAGCTACCATATTGATGTTTGACACAAAAAGTCACTTGTTCCACTGGGCATGATGTTGTTTCAGAAATACACTGGGTTGTAGTTTTCTACAAGCTGGCTATGAAAATTGGCACACAGTCTCGATGGGAACAAACACGGGCCCCTGGCTGGACACAGGACAAGAGCAAACTAGCTTCACTTAAATTCTTTTGACAGATCTTCCCCATCAAATGCCCACTGAGTTTTGATTTGGTTATGAAGGTGCTTTTTCTGAAGTCAGCATGTTAGTTTTTTATGTTGTATTTCTCTCCTCTGTATTACAGCAGTTTAGTGCTGCTTCTGGCTTGATAGCTGTGTGAGTGTGAACACAAGTAAGGCAGTAGAGAGTTAAAAAAATCCATTAATTAAAATATTTACATTGGAAGCTGCAAAACATTTACTCTTTGAGTAAAACAAACTTCCCCATTGTTCTTGTATGATTGCTACAGTTACTCTGAAAATAGCCAGGAAGAGGTTGTGCTCTGAGGAATTTTACTGGGTTGGCAGGGGAATAGGAGGGTAGGGATACTGAAGTGGGCTCTTGGTCAGTGGCTCTCTTTTGTTCAAATCTGTTTGTAACATGGACAGATCTTTTCTTTTTAAGGAAAAAGACCAAAAAATTAACCAAACAAATTAAAAAAAAACCCAAATTCCATAATAGTGTAACTGCATTGTCATATTATTCTGGTAATGCCAAAAAAAATAATGCTCATCAGTAGAATCTGAGAAAATGGTATTTACAGGATGAACCAGTTACTTTTTAGCACTTAATGTGTACTAGTGTACACTTGGGGAAAAAGGAAGCACCCCAGAGCAGGCAATTCGCACCCTGGCTGGGGACCCACATGCTGCCAGTGGGGAAATGGAAGTGCAGCATGGTGAAGGATGTCACCTCTCTGTGGCATTGAGCACCTGTGTGTTCCTGCTGGGGTCTCTTGGCATCATGGCTGCTCAATGTTCAAAGAAAACCAAATGAGGGTGCACCTGGTTTTGTAGTGCAGGCACAGGGATATACCTTCAGTAGCATCACTACAGGAGAAGGAAGCAAACATGAAAACTGTTTGCTTCAAATCCTTTCATTCCTGTTGTATCTCCTCCCAGGTAACTGGACTGAAAAATTATGCACTGTTTGGTTTGGTTTTTTTAATAGTATTCTCTTGTGTGCCATTTCACCAGTGCACATTTCTGACCTTTTCCACCCTGGCACTGGACTCAGAGGCTTCTGGGCTTAGTGGGCAGGACACTGAAAGGGCTAAAAGAGTGTGAAGGGATTGGTTTGGTTGGTTTTTTAGGTCCTTGATTCACAGTTCTTACTGTAGGCAGACTCTCAGAGCTTTTCAGGTTGCCAGATGGGAGGTCTCTCTTCTGCCCTAGTGATTCATGGGCTGGCTGGATTGCAGGTCATGTCGTCTTTTCTTAGTAGTGCCGTGGCAAAGTGTTTGTTCAAGCCTGAGTCCATCCTGACTGTAAATTTTATTGACAGTTTTAAAGTTGCATATTTGTTGGTTAGGAGTGTGGTATTCTTTCGTTTGATCCCAAGAATGCCAGGCTGTGTCATGTTTACCTATATTATAAAAACACCTTGGTTGCTTTGAAAGGTTGGTCTGTAAAGGAGTTAGGAAATTAAATGGACTTTTTTGAGGTAGGCATCATTTAAACTTGAGCATCAGAGTTTTGTTCCATCCGTTTCGTGCATGCTTTAGTGTTTTTAAGAGAGGCTGCATGCTGACAGTTTCTTGGCCTGGAGTTAAAAAGCGCTGCTTACCCAGGTTTGATAGTCTGATGGAAAATTGTCTCCACGATGTATAACACCGCTGGGATTATTTCTAGCCATTACCATTGGTCTCATTTTACAACCATTCACATGATGTAATTTGATGCTCATTTAATTTAATGAGAGGATGCTGCAGACTTACTTATGACTCTGCAGGACAACCTGTATGCTTTGGCCACCTCTGTTAGCCCTGCCAGAGGTGGAGGAGCGTGTTTCCTACAGGGCATGTTACAACATCTTTAATACCTTTATTATCCACGTTTCCCAGATTGCCACAAATGGGAGAGCAACTTGCCTGGGGTGTAGATTATACTGGAATGGCAGGAGAAGTTTAACTTTTTTTTTCTTGAACTGGCTATTAAACTTCTGTTGTAAAGTTATTAGGAGGTATTAATGGGCTTTTCCTTTTGTTGCAGATGGAATTTCATGACTTGATGTATTTTGAATAGGACGAGGAGATGTGTCTGATAAGGTAAGAGACAGGGTAAGATAAACATGTTCCTACACAAAACTGTCACACTAGTTGGTTTTTTGGGTTGAGGATAATATTTTTCCCCTGGCAGAACCCTGTAAATAATTGTGATAATTATTTTTAAGTTAAATCTGCCTCTAAGCCTCTGAACAGAGACCATCTCTGTTCTATACAGCTTCTGACCCAGTCCTTTCTCCTGGTGAATGGATGCACAAAGGCCAGAAGACAAAAATTTAAGCCCTTTTATGCATAGGGGTTAGCAAGAAAGTCATGCTATTATTTTAGAGCTTTTTTTTTTACATAACAGAGGATGTAGAGAAGCTTTTCTTTAGTTTTGGTATACTGCCTCCCACCACATACCCACCCCAGATATTTAGAAGTTCAAAAGATCTTCAAACTGTTTTAACTTCTACACCTTAAAACTTGTTTTTCTTGTTGCAGTATTTTCAGATTTGGACTGGTTTATATTAGGGCAGAGTATATATGAATAGAAGTGCTCCAGATTTGAGTTTGAAATGAATATTTGCTGTCACTAATGTGCTGAAAGAAGCTGCAAGTTTGCTGATCTTTTAAAATTAATTTTTTAATAGCGTTTTTAAAAGGTAATGTTTAGATGGATACTTTTTTCCTTTCAGTTTCTACTTAAGAGGTTTCCACTGTTAGGAGTAGATGTCTCTGAAACTCTTAAGTGTTGGGAGAACCATATTCAATTAACAAACAGCCAGTACCTAGGGCTTGTCACTGTCTTTCAATGTACAATCCACACTGCAACTATCCAGCTCTATCATCTGTGTGTTTCTTTTTTGTCTCCCCCTTCTTCTTCTTGAGTTCTGTACCATTTACAGGCCTCAAAAATCTCTATTGTTCTTTTTGGGTCTTGGTTGGAAAATGTCATGGAAACAGCTAAATGCATGATGCCATTGTATGAGGATCAGAGCTAAATGACTTTTTCCTTGGATTCAGACATTTAGCTTGTGTAGACACTCTTGAGGTTTTTTGGTTTGTCAGTCTGGTTTTTGATCTTTTTTCATCTAAGTTTTATTTTCCAAGTAGAGTTAGCCTTTGGAGGGTGGCTGCTCAAGCAAGAAAACTTTGATTGGCTCTTAGCACTGTGTCGAGTATGCAAGACTCAAACCACTTGGTGGCTGCCTGGTTTTTTTTTTCAAGTGTTAGACATTTTGTCCATTCATACCACCCTCTTTCATGCCACTGTTGGATCATGTTATGAATATTTTGTCTAAAGGCTTTCTCTGTACATGAAGGTGGTCTTGTGTGTGTATAGTTGGTAAAACACAGCTCTCCAGGTGAGAGAGCCTGCAGTCTGCAGCGCTGTTCCACAAAGCACCTCGCATGCATACCTCATTTGTTATGTAAACAAGCTGCTTCACTTGCACGTGTTCCAACCGGTCCCCCTGTACTCCAAGAATGGGTAATTAAAATTGTTTTGAGGACTTCTTAGAGTTTTCAGCCCAACGTGCACTGGCACCCCTCTTGCACCACCCCATCGCGGTGTGCCAGCGGCGCTGCTGTGGCTGGAGGCCGAGCAGTGCCTGCTGTGGCATGGCCACCGGTGTGCACGTGCTCGTGTTGAAAAGAAGCACAGCCAGAACAGGGCAGGTAGAAGTGCTCGTGTTCAGGCTGCTTTGTTCAGATTCAGTTCACTGAGAAGTCTGTTTGTCCAGCGTCAAACTAATGCTCGGGACTTTGCTGTGCGTCACCAGCTGGGACAGGACAATTTGGTGAGACAACAGTTGAGTCACAATCATTCAGCTGCTAGTATTTCCTGAAGACTTTATTCTCCTATATTATATAGGTATTTTATAGTGTACATATATTACATTGTTTAATTTTAGGTACTGCTCTCTTCTGTGGAGTAAATATTGATAAATCTGTGTGCTGTAGCAAGGTCAGCTCTTGTGGCACAGCAGCTGATTGCTATTGTACTGTCTCTCCCAGTGCAAGCTCACTCTCCCCTTCCTTGTAAAGCAGCCACTGAGGAAGCTCTGTTTCTAGCAAGTTCTGCAGCTTGAGGCCATGACACCTCCTCTCACCACTGCTTTATTACCAGCCCCAGGCACGTGCAGATTGTCAGCTAGATCCCAACAACTGGACTGGCTTTAAAATGAGATTCTGTGGTGGAGGAGTAGCACTTCCCACTGGCTCGTCTTTCACCTCTAGAAAGAAATATTCTGTCCTCATTTTGTGCGATACCTTCTCAGTGTAAAATTAAATTCTGAGCTAGAAATGAGTGTATCTTGCTCTCCTTCCTCTGAGAGGGCTTTGTTTGTTCTTTCCCAGCGGACTGGGCTGGAGAAATGCTACTGTCCCACTGCTGGTCCTCCTGTGTTGCAAGAAGTGTCTGTCCTGGTCATGCTCCTTCTCAAGGCTGCAGGTGTCACTCATTCTTTCAGCTATCTCTAACTATTAAACATGTCATCAGAAATATGATTTATTTAATTTCTTAACCTTCTGCTCCCTTTCTGCATTCCGTCTCCCCATTTCCATTTAGGTTTTCATCCTTCCAGACAGTCATCTGGATTCTGCCCCAAACATGTCCTCAAGGTCTTGACTGTGCCTCCTATCAATGTTTTCTCGTGGTTGCTTAACAGTTTTCATGGATATTTCCTGACCCATGCCCTTCTCTTTCTTCTTCTGGAGGAGTCAGTCTGAAGCACTCCCATGTTTCTTGCTGCCATTGCAATTAAGGGGGTTTAGATTCCATTTAAAGAAACAATAGATGGTCCAGTCTGTGCAGAAATAATCTGGTTTTAATGCCAGCCATGGTGACTTGCTTATAATGGCTGGCTTTTGGCATCTGTCCTACTGAATACGTGACGGGGTAGAATAAAAAAAAAGAATAATAGCTCTTTTAATATTCCTGAAGCCTAGTGATGAAATTATGAGACTTGGCAAGCTTGCAGCAATGTTGATAGGTGCCAGACCTCTCACCTAATATTTTCTTTTCCTTCCCCCATATTTCCCTGTGCCTTTATCTTGCTTCCTTCCGAGCAACCCAGAGCGCTTGTGAATTGCAAGTCCAGTTTCGCATGAGGTCTGCCCAACAGCTCAGATCATAACTATAAAATCATTCTATAAGGCCTAATCTATTTTCAGAGGTACGTTTATGAGATAAAAATTACTTTGATCGCTGAAACAGCATTGTGTCATTTTTGAAAGGAAATGACAAGGAAGTAACTGTTATCAGGCTTATTTTCACCCACCGTTAGCTTAGACCTGACAAATGGCGTCTGCAAGGTCTCTTGTCTTAACAGTTCCAAATTAGGCTGCCAATTAATATTGACTATCTAAAAAGCAGTAGGTTGATGTACATTCTATTATTAATAGCTGTTCGTGCCCTTCATAATAGTAATCTGTTTTGCAAACATTTTCTAGTTGTTCTTTTCTAACGACTCTTGGCAGTGAAACCCCCGATTTTACACAGGCAGAACCACAGTAACTCGTTGGAGTGTTTGTGTGGGTTTTGGGTTGGTTTTTTTTTTCATTTTGGGTGTGTTTGTCTTGTTTACTGGGAGTAACACTTGGCTGTGATGAGACCAAAGAGACGCAAAGTCCAGCAATTATTTCTGTCCAAACTGGTACATTGTGGTTTCTTCTTGTGTTAGTGCAGGCCGGCACAAAACCCTTGCATTGCTGCTAGGTGAGTTTAATAATTTCCTTTGACATTGTCTGTGAATATTTTTGTCTCTGCAGAAGCCATCTTAGGAAAACTTTCACAATAAGAAAGGTAATTAGAATAAAGTGGTAACAGGTAATTTGAGTTTCTTTTCTTGTGTTGTTTAACTCTTATGTCACAATATGTGGAAAGTACCTGGAAAGCCCAGGGAGAGAAATGGGAAATCGCATGCATGAGGAAAAGCCTCTAGATAAGAGTGTGTTAGGGGGAGAATATATACATAAATGTAGACATCAAGGTAAATGCTTTTCTTTTTCTTTTTATTCCAGACAATTTGAATATTTGCACAATCTGATGTTGCAAGTTTTAAATGCTTCACACTTCTAAAAGAATAAATTACTTTATTGCCTGAATTCATAGATAACTGTCAGCTTCAAAGGATCAAGTGAGTTGGAAGGAATGTCTGGAAAACTCAATATTGGCAGGTATCAGGCAGAATATAGAAATGAGGGGAGCATATTCAGCTAATATAACAGACCTAGATGTAATTTTATATATAAATTAAGACTAATTATGCTACAAAAAAACCAGATTTCTGTGGTTCTGCTTTTAGTGTAAATGTAGGATACTCACTTCCCCCTCCACATCTCTGTCACACTGGATTTCTAAAACTGCTTCTTACAAGAATTGTGTGACTTCTGTAAAAATTAGGATGAAAAATTCACCTATTTAATACTTTTCCAACTACCTTACAAAAAGGACTACCTTTGGCTTTGGAATATCCCTGTTGTGAGCTTGGCTGGCTCTGTATACTCTAACTAACTGCACTCTTGACTAAGCAATTAAGAGAAACTGAAATCAGTACTGTAAAATGCCCATTAAAGCTATAGGGATGAGATGGAAAGAGCCATTTCAGCTTCTGCTTGAGAAGTGAACTGATCTGCAGTTCCCCTTGGAGTGCCTGAAGCACAAAGATGAGGTGTGGCTGAGGTGCTTGTTGCCTGTCTTCCACTCCATGCGGTGAGCCAGAGCAGGGTCCTACACCTGGCCACAACCACTGGCTTAGACTTCTCCCTAGGGTCATCTTTCTGACCTAAGTTCTCTGGGCTTCAGGGGGAGCACAGGCACAAGGGGGATGTCAGGGCTGCTCCTGGGGTTGCAGCTGGCTCTTCAGGGTGGGCACCCACTGAAGCAGGACTGTGGGGTGACAGGAGCATCACTGCTGGTGCTCATCCCTGAGCCCACCATCGTGGCTGGACACACCCTCCTTTCATCCTTCTCTGATGTTGGTGGCATGACTGGAGCTGGCTGATGGGGAGTGGGAGCAGGTGACCTTCCCCCTGTGAGCACACAGGGTACCAGCTCTGTGGCTGGGGACTGGCTGCCAATTTCAGTGATTGAAAATAGTGCTGGCAGCCAGAAACTTCCAACTGCAGCTCTGCTAATGACTGGTGTTGTGGTTTTGGGCAACTCCCTTGGTTGCCTTTGAGTCAGCTCCCCTTTCAGTAAAAAGAGAATGATACTTACCAATGAAATGATTAATTATTGTTCTTCAGATGTCAAGGTCCTGCCATGTATTGCTACCCTTGGTACAGAGAACCTTCTGTGCTTTTGTTAAGCCTGGCTCCAAGAACTTGACACATTGTAGGGACTATTTTGGTTTGGTTTGGTTTGGTTTGGTTTTTCCTTTTTTCCCTGTCAGTTTATGAAATGGATCCGATTGACTCTCAGTACCAACCACTGCTACCACTTGGACCCTCTCTTCCTCTCTCCTTTCTCTCTGCATCTCCCTCTTGACTGTCCATTCTTCTTATCAAACCTTTCCTAAATTAAAGACAGGGTGCCAGATAGAGTTAAAAGGAAACTTTTAGTTGAGGCTTCTAGCAGTGAGGTTAAGGGTTTGTTACTGGTATACAGAACCAGTATACTGGTATACAGTGAGATACAAAAATGTTCTGCTTTTTTCTCTGAAACCCATTCCATGTGAAGGTTGTGCAGTTTCCAAGCTCAGACTTGGCTGCCAACTTCAGACATGCTAGTAACTTGCTGGTTTTTTTAAAAAACATATAAAATAAACAAGTCTAAAAATAATATTTGTTGGGGAGAGGGGCTGAGTAAAAAATTTAAAAATTCACATATGAGATTCAATTTAACTTAAACCCCCCTAGATATTTAAATTAAAGGAAAATATTAGTTAAGGTACCCAGACAGAGCTCAGAGAACACCCAAAGCTAGCTTGCTGTTAATCTCCCACAAAAAATATGCTCTTTGGGTTCGTGAGTGACCTCCAGCTGCAGGTGGTAACTTCCTGCTCCAGGTGGAAAAGAAGATGGGTTGAAGGAGCTGAGAGGAATCCCTATTCCACCCATTGGGGTGCTGGGGCTGTAAGGGGCAGGCAGCTCTCAGTACTCCTGCTGGGTGCCCATGCACACTGGGTGGGACTCCTGTTCACTTTCTGATGGCCCTCTTGATGCTCAGACAGTAGCCAGGACTCCTGTGACTTGTGGGATTCACAAATCCCAAAGAATGGGCTTTAGTTTTAGAAAACACAGTCTTTGAAGTACATTCAAAGGCTTCTGTCCCCAAAATGAGCCTCTGGTGTGTGTTCATCTTGCCCTGCTAGAGCAGATCATGAACTCTCACTCAGCGATTTCTATAGCGAGTCCGTAACTTCTGGTGTTACCTTAGAGAGATGTCCTTTCCTGGCTATAAATGACAGTAGGAGGCCTTTCCCATTTTTGTTTCTCTGTATTCATGGAGGTATGTAATACAGCACCTGGATATAGTATAATGCATAGTGCTTTTGTTAAATACAAGTTGCTGTCAGTTAAAAAGCGGAGACAGACATAAATGGATATCATAAACATTGTTTCTCCAATCTGCCATTTCCATACTTGGAAATCACTACATGTGTCTCATTTATGCACAGAAAAATCTGTAACTCCAGCACCAATTAACATTAGGTAGAGCAGCAGAACAGTAGATGGCTGGCTGTCCTGGAGCTCTGGCAAAAGCCTTGGATACCCTGAACAGAGGCCATGGAGCACTTTGAAGACCAATGAACTTTGATTTGAATACTCTGATGGTGCATAGGGAGCAGCAGGTGCTTCTCAAGAGTTGTGCTCCAAGAGCCATGCTTGTTGGAGTTACCTGAATGCAGAGGTCTGCATTTCTGAATGGATAGCACTGCTGCAAAGTGGGGAAAGGTGGAAATGCCAAAGGAGTTGCACAAGATTTTCGTCAGCTGGGTAGGATAGAAATGGTTCTTGGAGAAGCTGCATTTAGCAAGCTTGCTGTCAATGAATTTCTGAGCACACTACGCATTATATCAATCAAGTGTAATTATGTACAGTCAGGCGGAGGAGATTAATTCTGAATTCTTCAAAACCTTTTCATCTGACCAGAAGCATCTTCTGAGGACCTGGTTTTGGCTAATGTATTCTTTATCTTCTGAGTAAATTTTGGTAGAGACATTTAGCCATTTTATTGGTAAGTCACTGATAACCATTATCCTCTTGGATAAGCCAAATATGCAGACTGTTTAAACTCTTGATATAAGATGTATTCTCTGAATCTTTCAGTGTTCCTTTGGTATTTTCTTTTCCAAAGTGAATAGACCAGAAAAGCATGTTGCCCTTGTTGTTACTGTTTCTTAGATAACACTCTCCCTCCCTGCCTTGCCTTACACAAAATAATGCTCTTATCCATCCAGAGGTTAGGTTTCCTTGCTTAGCTGCAGATTTGTGCAGGAAATTTAGTGCCTAGATGGTGCCTACTGTGACCTTTAGTCATTTTTTACAGGATTGCTGCCTTCCCAAATGCAGTTCCCCAAGGGTATCTCTCAGAGTTCTTAATTCTTTTTTTTCTTAATTCCTAGAAGTTTGTAATTTTGTGTTGTGGCTGTATTAAAACCAGCTGTTGCTCTGACAAACTATACCTAGCTAAAAATATACTTTACCAGAAAGTAGCCTTACTAGTTTTTTTGCTTACCATTACTCCAGGTTTCATGTTCTGTACAGATGACAAGAGCTGATTTAATATTTTCTTTCTCATCCCTGGTAATGGCAATGGACAGCATCCCATCAGGCCCCCAAAATACCAAGAAAAAAATAAAAGAAGTACATGGTGTCATTACAAATAACACACGATTTTGTATCACTGAACTTCTTGTACTCTGCAGTTTAGGTTTGTGTGAACATAATTACAGCTTTGAATTCTTTCTTTTAAATATTGAATGTATGTGGGGGAGTAGTTGTTTTGTTTTTGCTAAGTAGCATTTTTCCAGACAATTGCATTCATACCACTTGTGTTCTTTTTTGAAGGTTAAATTTAATATTGATAGGGTTTTTTGGTCTAGTTTTTATATGAGATTAAGTGCCTGACAGTTGCACATTTACCATCAACTAATAGTCAAAAGGTACAGTCTCACAAAGACTTGGCTAAAACTAAATGAATAGCTCTCAATTTCCTGTGGGTGTGGGGTTTTGTGTGTGTGTGTGCACCGCTTACCAATAAGGAATGGAGCAACTTTCTTCTGAGATAGCTATGTTGCCAACTTTTATAGTGCTGAATAATTTTGTTAAACAGGAGGAAGAAAAAAAGGTTCATAAATTGCCAAAAGGAATTTGACTGCAAAGTGTGCCAGCAGGGTTGGGTCTGTTTTTCCTCCTCCATTTTATCAGGGGGAAGGTAGGCTTGTTGCTTTTGTGCTTTGTTGGCCTTTTGCTTTCAGATGGTGAGCCCTCACAGCATACTGCTTTCATGATTTATTCCAACTGTTGCCTGTGAGTGTAGTATTTGAACACAGCTCATGGAGATTAAAAAGGTCAAGACTTTTACTTTCACTGAGATGTCCTACTCGAGTAACCTCTTCAGGGCAGTATGGGAAGGCTGGGGGATTTGAGCAGTGATATCCTCCCACCAAAGCCATCTTCTTCTGGTCAGGGAACGCTCTGTTTGGTCTGTCTGTTAGAGGCTCAGATGAATTTTACCTCTAATACATGCTAGTATTGTCACTTTAATACTGTGCATAGCTAGGTGTTATTCTAATCATGACATGGTATTTCTTTTACAAAGGAAAATGTGCACTCTCTGGCCTTTATCCTAGTCTGTGCTGTTAAAAGACAGGGAAACGAGTAGACCTGACTGTCTCCCTTAACTGCCTCTGGATTTCTTGAGTAAACAACTTGGAAGAACAAATTATCTCCTGTCCTTTTTCTCTCTCTGCTTTCTTCTCCTGACTTGCAGCTTAAAATACCATCCCCTTTTGTAGCCTTAAGAGAGGTGGATGATGAAGTCTTCATTAGAAGTATTCTCTGAAGTTGAATTAGTTACACCATCAATCCCACTAACAAAGCTCAGTGGAAGTAGAGCTTTTTGACACCGTGCTAGGAGGATATCCAACAAGCTTTTACTGATTGAAAAACATGCTTGGGCTATACCTGTGGAACTTTTTCCTATGATGATCTTTTGGATAGCCCATGCTGCCTAGAAAATTTGGCATTTCTACCAAGAGAGGTTGTTGGAGAACTCTCCAGGGATGTCTGCATTATCTCTCTAGCTATTGTTAGATGTGTTCTCCACGTGTCACTGACTCAGGGAGCAGCTGTTGTTCCTCAGTTCTGGTTTGAGGGTCAAACTGGATGAGGGTGTGTTCTTGCTTCTCCAGTTTTCAGACATGGTGTGAGGGAATGAAAGGGATAATAAGATGGCATGCTCTGAATACCATGATGAAGAGTGAATCTTGAAATTATTTGTAGCTCTGATTATTTGACACACAAAAGGAAGTGAAGGCTATTGTTTAATGTAGACTTCAGCAGGATCAGTAGTTAAGGATCATCTGTAGGGTGATCTGAAGTTCTGACATTGGTTTCTGGTGAGACCTGGTATTACATGAGGTTTGAGTGAAAGTAGCAATGGCCACTGTTCATCAAAGCCATAGATGATAGTGGTTAATACAGGGTATTCTCTTACGTTATTAAAGTGCTTTTATTAAAACAAGAAAGGTGACTGTATGGCCAGATGCTGATGGATCCTGGTGCAAGAATCAAAGCAATCAGTACTCTTTAGGCACTAGTGTGTCACATACAGTTTGGAGATCCTGTGCTGTCTGTCATGCAAGACAAGTTCACATTTGCATAGGCTGCCCTTTTTTTATGCATGGCTTTTGTTTTCACTGCTGATTAAATTTTAAATTATTTCATTATGTGTTTAGCTGTTGATGTAATATTAAAGTGTTAATCCTCTTCTGGTTGCTTGTCATGTATATTTACTTCTTATTAAAGAAATACACTTTAATTGTGGAATAGTAGCTGAAGAATAGTAGAGAGTGAGAGATAGGCCTTCTATGTTACTTCTCTCCTATTTGAAACAAATTGAGACTTATGTGCTATTTACTAGCAGTTTCTTGCTGATCTAGGGATATTCTTTTTAAAGATCAGGTCCTGAGAGTATTCTTTTCATTTGGAAGGGGTTAACATGAACTTTTCATGTTCAGCTGGTGTGGCTGGGACATAGAAACACAACCATACAGATTGCCGTAGGTGAGAATGTGGTTTGTGTAAGTAGTTTTTTTAGCAGACAATGAACTTGTTCCTTAGTCATTTAATTACTTAATTTCAGGAAATCTTTTGGGCGGAAGAAAATGTCTGGGAAGTTCTGCCAGAGGCCTGCATAGGTGTGGTAATAGAGAAACAAAGGGATGATGACATTTGAAGTTGGATGCAGGGCAGGAAGCGCTAGAGAAAGGGTTGCCCAGAAATGCTGAAATCCAGAATTTAGGGAGGCAGGACATGAGGATTTATGGTGGTTAGCCCAACAGCAAGTCACTTTAGCCTCAGAGTTTCCACCTGTGTGAGACAATTTATAATGCAAGCCTCAGAACTACTGTGAAAGTACTTAATTAATGCTTTCAGTGGAAGATCACAGGATGCTTTGAATAAAGCTTTACAAAAGTGCACAGTGTTCTTACACACATATTTGGTATTAATAGTATCTCTTAAATGACAAGCAAAGTGAAATGTGCCAGATTTGTGAAGCTGGAGAAATGTTTGCTCATTATTTTGAAAGTGCAGATGGAGAAGGAAGGATTGAAACCTAGGTTTGGAGCAAAAAGTCCTATGGGCTGTCATCATGGATGTGGTTTGGAAAACCTTCATTTTGTTGCCTTGTGTCTGTCAATTGGCTTTGTAGGTGGCTGAGCATGTTTCTGAGCAGGTTGAGGGGGAAGAGAGTTTTCACCAGTGCAGAGAAATGCAGAGCAGAGGAAGCTGCTGCGCAAACTCTCTGCCTAAAGATGTGACAAACCAGGAACTGCTAGAGTCCTCTTCTGAAATAGGAAATACATGCAGCCACAAAAGACAAGTGACAGACTGGAGCCTATAATAGAGATACGAAGTTGCAAGAAGTAGTCTTTCAGCCTGCTTTGGTGCTTGGATAATGCTTCAAAAGCTGAAAAAAAGGCCAATGTGCAACCTTGCCTACAGAAATACGACTGGCAACATTTTAACCTGCATGTACGCAGTGCGGTTCTGCTTTCACAGAATCAAGGCATGTTTTGGGTTGGACGGGACCTTAGGGATCATCTAGTTTGAACTCCCCTGCCATGGACAGGGACACCTTCCACTAGACCAAGTTTCTCAGAGCTCTTTTCAACCTGGCCTTGAACACTTCCAAGGATGGGGCAGCCACGGCTTCTCTGGGCAACCTGTGCCAGTGCCTCACTACTCTCACAGCAAAGAATTTTCCCCAGAAGTACAGTGATGCCTTTATCCATGCTGCTTGGTGTCACCGAGATGCAGGGACTCTTCATAGTGGGGGGTGGTTGCTGCTCTGTTCCCAGCTTTGGAGCGTCTCTGTTTTGCCCATGCTCCAGTCCTCTGCCACAGGCTTGATGTGGGCTTACAAAAATGGTTTGGTTTGCTTGAAACCAGCTCACAGAGAATGGGAAAGATCCCCATTGTCTCAGATGGCTGGAGCTTCTTGCTGTATTTCAGTAGAGCTGTTAACAGTGAGGTGTGACCTTTCTATGAGCAGGTGAGAAGCGAAAGTTCTGCCTCTCCCTTGCTTGGATACTAGCATGCTCAGAAATGAGGAAATAGCTTTAACTCTGTGATGGAGGCCAAAACACTAAAAAAAACCCACTTATTCAGAGAAGTATGTCCTCAGCTTGAATATTTAGGAGTAGCTACGTGATGGTCAGGGTGTGTTCTCCTGATGGACAAGTATGGCCAATGAAACATTTTATTTTTAAATGAGATGAGCTAGATATGTTACAATATCCTAGGGAAGGCTTTTTGCCTAGTAATTAATTACGGTTATTAATTCTGCTGTTGGGCTAGGGTTCAACAAATGCCTGCACAGGTTTTACTTAAGCAACACTAACCTGAGGAGTTGTGTTGAAATTTCTTTGACCTTTGTTAAAAAGTTAAAGCTCTATTAAAGTTTAGCCTAGGAGAACACCTTTGGGTCTACATTATATTCCTGTTCTGTGAATAGATCCATGTGGGAAAAACAGCACTGAGCACTTGGGATCTGGCATCTAGACCCTTGCTTATAAAGGGAATCCTCTCATACAAGTTGTAACATCAGCTGACCTCATCACCTCTGGCTCTGCTGTGACAATGGGTTTGGATTCTTCTGCCCCTTCTCCCCTTTGTGCTGCTTTTCCAGCACACCACTGCAATACTGGTGCCATTTGTCTAAAAGATAAAGTGCTGTTACTCTGAAAAAGTGGAAGTAGTACAACTGAATTGCTACTTTTGTCTATAAATATTACTGCTATTTAATAATGATGATAGAAATTCTCTTTTTTGGGACTGAAAGCAGAAGCAGCACTATGTTCTGACTCAAGTTCAACCACAGTGATTTTTTTTATAGTCATTAAATGCCTTATTGTATTTTATAAAATAGAACAAATATTTTTGTTTTGAAAGATTGAGTATCTGATATGACAGCATAGAGCAAAAGTTTATGGTGCATATACAGTTGAAATAAGTTAACTTGTTTAAACTGTATTGTAGATGCAGTGCTTCTGCATTTGAAAAAGTTTCATGACTTCATATAACCATATCAACATGTTTCCATAGTTAATTTCCAGCCTACAATTGTATTATCCCTTGTCTAATGGAACATCATAATATTAAGTAAACTAATAACCCTAATGTTAATGTTGCTGATGCTTTATTAGATAATACATAAAGAAAAAAACCAACCAAACACCAAAACAACAACAACAGAACAACAAACTGCAGTCCTGCACTGACTTAACCAGGGTATGTTTTGACTCGTGAAGCTTTTCTGTAGGGGGGAGAGGGGAGGTCACATCTGAAAATGCTATATCCAGTGCTCAAAATGGAGCAGCACACAAGAGTTTGCTGTACTGCTGTGGGCTGTTGCTTGAGAGGACATCAGGTATGCACCCAGTGCTGTTCAGCACTTCTCTGCAGAGAGGAACAGACTGTGCTGGGCCTTCCATCACATATATGTATATCCACATATATGCAGCAAATAGAGAATTAATGTAGTGAGTATGGACGGGTGATGAGGCAATGTGGAAAGGGAAGGGAGAAGTAACAGCCTTTAGCTGGTAGAACTGAGGTTATTTCAAGGTCACTGGTAATCATACTGAACAAAACTATTTCTTTCTAAATTTTGAAAATGACACCAAAGAACAGGGACATGGCAAGTATGTCCTCTGTCACACAGGGAGTTAATTTCCTTTTGGTGTTGGGCTTATTTGAGTAGTCTGAATGTTAGCACAGGCCAGTCCAGCTCTGTACATTATACAGAGGGTAGGGCTTGCTACATTCAGGAGAGAGTTTACATTGGAAGGGAGCTGGGGTGATGGGAGGAAGCTAACAAAACACAGAGGCCTTGCAGCACTGCTAAAAGAATGGATATGGTTTTTGGATGCAAAAGCCAAACGTGTCTTCTGGTAGCATATGATGTTTATCAGTGTATGATGGCACAGGATCACTACTGGAATACAGAGTCCAATTCTTATGTGCCTGCAGAAAGCTGAGGGATTGATTACAGTTGGAAAACCTGTTTTACTGTTGGGCTTTTTTTTTTCTAAATAAAAATCTTTGCACGCTTGCTTCAAGTGAAGTGGATGAGTTGTATTTTGCAAATATCTATAGAGAAAAAAAGTACAAAACTCTTCAGTTTAGTAGGAGGAGGTGTAATGAGACTGAATAGCTGAAAGTTGAAACCAGATGAATCTGGGCTACTTGTAACACAAGAATCATTAAACAGAATAAATTATTCGCTGAAAAGCTCCCTTTGGATGTGATGGATTCCTAATCACTTGCCTGGGAATGAGACCTACATGTTTTTAGCAAGGGGAAGTATTGCTGTTCCTGTGTTTATAGGAGCAGTGTACCGCATGTAGGTCTGTGGCACACCTTGGGTGTGAGGTCACACTGGTGATTGCAGTGGGCTGTTCTGTTTTCCACATCCGTGGCAGGTGGGTAGAGACCACCTGATGCTGTGAAATACTCTATCAGCCTAGTCTCCTGGGTATCATCTCTAGGAGGCTGGTAAGGTTTTCTGGTTTGTTGTTTCTTTTCTCTCTTTGGCAAATCTGCTGGGTTTTGATTTGTGACTCAGAAGGGAGGAAGTAGAATTTAAGTCCTGCCTAACCATCCATGTGGAGAGTGGCTTCTGTAGCTAGACTATAGGGAGTCCTGAGGGACTTTGGGGTCTTTTATTTAATAGTTGAGGGTGTGGGGTTTTTTGGTTTATTTCTTTGAGGAAGATTAAAGGAGTCAGGTAAGTCAAGTTTTGCGTTTGTGCAGCTATCCTGCTGGAGAAAAGAATGTGACTAGTAGAATAGAGAGGAAAATGAACTTATGATCAAGGGTTTTACTCAATTTTTGTTTGATCTTATGGGAAAGAGGTGATTTTGCACTGGTCATGGAAAAAGAAGAGCTAATGCACTAGGGAGCTTCCGTTGTTAGGCTTGTTTTCCAGATTCACTCCATATCAGTAACAACTGATTATTTTTCTTTTCTTGGTGACTCTTTGTTCACCCACATAAAATAAAATCTGTGTTAATCTAATTTCAAACAGAGACGTGTTTCCATCACTGTGTCAAACTTCTGGCATGCTTTTTGCAATGTGTTGCCATATGTTCCACAGGGAGAGGGAGATCAACACTTGTTGGGTTGCCTGCCTGCCTCTGGATGTGCCTCTTTGGGTTGGAGTAGAGGGCACAAGGTGGAGCTGTGCAACACTGCAGCACCTGGGCAGTGGACTCAAGATGGCAATTCCATATTATTCACAGGGGTGAAAATAAAATTCATACATGCAATTTAAAAGCAAAGGACTTGCACTTCTTCTCCCCACAGTAGCAATGCTTGTGTAGAAGTCTTTGTCTGGACTCTGTTGGTGGGGGGAAGCCTTTTGTGGGGAATGAAGTTTTGAGTTTTAATGACACTCCAGTGTTGACATTGCATTTGTAATGTTACAGCAGAGCTCTGTTTCATATGGGAAGCTCCGTGAGGATGGAGAAGAAAATGCCACTGCCTTCACTTCTGACATGTATTATGTGTGAATTATTTATGGTACTTCATTGCAAATGGAGTGTTCTGTAGTATATTTGTAAATAATGAATTCTTTATGACAGAACATCTGTGTCTCATGGAACTAGTTTTCTAAATACACTTTATGATAAGGTATCTATCCTTTTCCCAGGCTATCCTGTAATAAAGTATCTTTGTATTCCTGGTATATGTTACCTATTCTGACTCCTAAATGATAAGATGGATTCATACGTAGAGGTTTGTACTGTTTGTTGTGAGTTGATACTGTGTTAAGTTCAGTTTATATTTATTAGGTATCTTTATATGTAAACAGTCTGATTTTTATGTTCTGTAAAATGAAGTTAGTGAAATACTTATGTGCCTCATAAATTAAATTTGCTTAGTCTTAACTGTCCTGAAGAGAACGTATTTTGTAAGACAGTTCTCATTATTTTTTTTAATTATTATTTTTTTAATTAATAAGAACTAGTTTCTGGTTAAGCCAGTAGTTTGTGGGGCTAATGAAAATGGTAAGTGCAGTGTGCAGTTCAGAATGGTGAAACAGGAAATGCAGGATGAATGCCTGTTTGGCCCAGTACATGACTTTGGGGATAACATTTCCCCTTGCTTTTCTGTGCTGCCACACTGGGGGACTTGAGATTCACCACCAGGGTGTGGCTGAAGGGGTTGGCATTGCCTGTGCTGACCAGCTGACTTGTGCAGCTCTCTGGTGAACCAAGCCAGTCAAAAGATCCCAGCTGGAAAAATAATTTTCCACAAGGGAAAGGCCAGTTTATCAATAATCATTTCAATAATCTGGTTTTCCGTGTGGCGCACAGCTGGATTGGGCTATCTCAGTGAAGGGGTAGCTGCCTGGGGTCAAGGCTGGGAGCTCTGCAGGGCAGATGTGCCACAGATCCTGGACCAGGTGGGAGAATGGCTGTGCATGGTCAGCATGATATGGAAGCGTGTTTGGAGTGCCTGCAAATGGAACAGCACCATTACCATCTTACCACATCTGCTGAGCCAGTGTTATATGTTGGTTACAGTGCCACATGGATGAGAAATGTTCCAAGAGGGAAAAAATGCTTTAGTTTTGGTACGCTAAAAAAATAAAGAAGGAAATATTGTATTTTCAATTTTTGAAAAGGATGGGGAGTCCTCGATTAAATTATCTTCTGCATACCCTCCTTCGGTGTGAGCCTAGTCCCCTGCTGTCCTCTCCTTATTCCCCCATCACTTCTCTTCCCTTTCTTCTCTCTGCCCCATAATTACACTCAGGAACTCAGTACCAGCGACCAGTTTTGCAGCTAAATGTACTGTTTGCAAGCCTTCTGAATTCCCTCAAAACGAGAAGTTGACGCTGGGTGCCTGCCTGGCCCTGTGTGCTGCTGCAGTTGCTTAGCAGCCAGCGGGAGGAACCCGGGGAGGAGAGGCTCAGCCCTCCCTGAGTCATCTGCGGGGAGACAGGAGAGCACAGTTACTGCTGGGGAGCTCCGGTAGCATCCTGCTCTGCCTCCCCTTCGTGCTCACACACAGCCTCACCTGCCTCTGCTCAGCAGCTGCTCACAGCTGGGAAATGGAGCCTCCTGCATTCCAGCAACCCTCGCTGCTCGCAGGCTCGCACGAGAAGAGGCAGCAAAACCATCCCAGGCAACTGCGAGGCCTTGGTGCAGAACATGGCAGAGTGTGGCAAATATACCACGTGGATGTTTTACCTTCTTTGGAAGAGTGGCCTTGCTTGGGCGCTTCAGCTCACGAGGTCGTGGTTTTGCACAGCGGCCTCTTAAGTTCTCCATTTTTAGTTGTAGGGTGCTCATCACTTCTCATCACTTTTCCTTGCGGGCTCTGACAGAGTAGCTCTGCTCAGTGTTCTGAGTCTTCTTGGAGAAATCTCCAGCTTCCAAAAGTCAAAAGCTGTGGCCTCTTCTGTCACCAGGAGTGGTAGTAAAGACCGCCAGCCCTGCCTTGGCCTCACTTGCTGCAAGGTGGTTGAGATCTTGAATAGAGGATGGGCTGTGACTGGGGAGGCTGAGGTGAAGGATTACTCTGAGGCTGCCTCAGGGAAAAAAACACCCTGAAAACACAGCAGGTGGCCAAAAATGATGGTGTCTGTTTAACTGCCATGGAAGTTTTGTTACACTTCAGGGCTGAAGGCACAGGTCTTTGAAAAAGTATGGGTACTGAGGTGTCATTTGTAGAACTTCAGCTTTATTCCAGAGGGGTTTCTGTAAACCTGACCAGAGAAGAAGGAATTAGGAGTGACTCAAACCTCTGGTACATCCAATTAACCAGCTCACTGCATATCTCGCTCTGGCTATGAATGTCAAAGTAATGTACTGTTTTGGAGCAGAGGGTGTCTCAAAGCTGTGAAGTGTCCACTGCAGCAGCATCCTTCCTTGCTTATTTCTTCTTTAAGAACATTTATTTCTGATGGGCACCTCAGATTTCATAGATGTGAATGATCCAAACAGAGCAGCTGTTGGCTGTAACAGTCACACATCAGCCAGTGTGGTGTGTCATACTTTTCATTTTAATGCAGATTCCTAGATAGCCACAAACCTAGAGTTGGAGGAACAAGCACATGATTTATATGAAGAAATATAGCGGGTAGTGCTTGGATTTTCTTTTTATAAGGCTAATTGTGTTAATTTGCTTGAGACACAATTATCTCAATGGGATTGATTTGTTTAATTAACTTGGGATGCCTGCAGGTGAAATAGTGAGTATAAATAGAAGGGCAGTGGGGAATGCATCACTAATGTTTGTATTGCAGAAGGATTGACTCATATGTAAATGAAGTGCTGCAAGCCAGCCAGGCTAACCTAGTTCTGGGGTGGTTTCTAGATACAAAAAAAAAAATTATCTCATGCTGTCATGCCTAACACAGGGCTCGTACACTCAGGGTAAGCTGGTGAGGAGTGTACGCTGTAGTACTAAGGACAAACATACCTTGCTCCCATTGTAAATACCTTGTGTATGAGCACTGCCATGAACACTGTGAAGGGATGGTGTCTGAAGGACGTGGTTTGTGCCAAGCCACTGTGATGGCACTGCCCTGATGCAACCCAGCAGCTTCTTCAGGGTATCAGTCCTCGGTGGTGAGAAATCAGTGCGGTTTCTTGTTCCAGACATTCTGAGGGCCACTTCTGAACAGAGCACGTGACCCTGTATGGAGAATTCCTGGGATGAAAGCCTTGTGGCAAAGCTGGACCTGCTCTCTCTCCTGCTCACAGATTCCTCTGCTTTACTGTGTGGGCATACCACTCTGCAGAGGATTAGGTGCCTTAATAGACCAGTTCTGCAACCTGTGTGCGTGTCCTTTGCCTGGCATTTGCCAGGGCCATATCCAACACTTTTAATGCGTCCTTTGTTCTAAGGAGGGTGGTTATGTTCGAGGCCCAGAGGGAAAATTCCGAGTCTTTCTGTCAGTTTGGTCCTGCACCATGAAAATCTTACTTGCTACAAATATAGAGGACAGATTGGTGTTTCTGATCTTTTCCCTACCTAAAGCAGATGACTAGTTTTCATAAAATTCTAGTTTTTTTAGAATTTTTCAGAGATCTTCATCATAGCTTGTGGCAAAATACTGTGCAAATTGAGTGCTGAATATAAACAAAATAAAACTAGATCAACAGAGCACTGCCACAGAACCAAACCAACTAAACAAACACACATTTCCTTTCAGCAGCCCTAAGTGTATTGCTGTTTAAAAAATGCCTTTGCTTCTGCAGGACAAGAGTGTGTAGGAGCACTGATGTCTTTACCACAATTCCATTTTTTTTCCATCCTCAATAGTGTTTATCCATCTCCCAACCATAGTGTGGTTGCTTCAAGCTTCTCCATTTTCTTCTGCACAGAAATCTGTCTTTGTTCCAAATTATTCTTGTCCCCATTTTCTGAGGCTTTTACTACATCTGCTATCTCAAGAAGAGATCAGATGATAGGAGCTGAACACAGCACTCTGATGGAGAACAGGCTTCTGATTTATGCCGTGGCACAACAGTGTTGTAGGGCTTATCCTTTAGATAATCATGTGAATGCTTTCATCTTGAAAATGGAAAAAAAATATTTCTAAGTTGTATCCTTGTATATCTAGCAGTGTGTTTCATTTATTTGCTGAAGACTTGATTCAAATATTGAGTTACTCCAGAACCGTTAAACCCAACAATCAGTTTTGAGTGCTTCACATTTTTCATTTAAATGCACTTTGCTTTTTATTGATCTGCAGTGGATTTAATTTGCCCCTTGGTCTGGCTTTGCATGGTTCATCTGGAATTCTTTCCAGTCTTCTCTGGTTTTGAACAACTGTAAATTTTGTCATCTGTGGGATTTTAGCTGTTCAAGTTTTTGGTGGGGAGGGGAGAGAAGGTGTTGCCTTCCTGTTTTTCAGTTCATTCAGGAGTATATGATACACTGCTATCCTGGTACAGAGCTGAGGGCATCCCTCCACTAACCCTTTTTTTTTCATTATTGAAAGCTGATTGTTTTGTTCTCATGTATTTTCTGTGTCTCTCTGCTGCTTTCAAATCTACATGCATGCTCTCCCTAATAAACCTCAATTTTCTTAGTAGCATAAAAGGAATTTTTCAAATATCATTTCAAGTGCAATTCCCAACCTCTTTGAATCCATGCTTAGGCTGACAAGCCAAAAGTACTCATTAACAGCAAAGAGAAAAATATGGAAGTGTTTATCTGTTGGAGAAACTAGGCTTGGAAAATTGTATCTTGTCAGAATTATTAGAGTTGTGTGCACCAAGTCTAAAGCTCTTCCACCTTCAGGACACTCACTCTTGAAGCAGCCTTTGTTTGCTTTTTTTTTTT
>VXAC01000038.1:1332700-1398440 GCA_013399225.1 Rhipidura dahli
TTTTTTTTTTGTTATATGCTAAATCTTTGTGTAGGCTCATTTTGAATGCAGAGAACTCTTTCTGCCTTACCATCACTTGAAATAGCTTGAAATTGTCCTGCTTTATTATTTGTCTACCTAAAGGAAAGCTGTGGTTGGGGTTTTTTGGGTGTTGTGGAGCGGGGAGAGTGCTGTTTGATTTTTTTATCAAGTCCCTCAAGCTTTTTCACCCCTGCCTTGTTCTGAAAATTTTCCCTTTCCATACAGGAAGGCAGGACATCTATCTGTGTTTTAATTGTCTTATGAAAAATATGGGAACCCTCAAGAAATGTCACACTTCTCCCATCTTGCCACCAGCCCTGCAAGTCTGCCATCACGGCAGAGACCTCGACCCTTGTGGTGTTTAATGCAGATGATGTTTTGCCCTGGTTTGCAAATGTTTCTTTCTGTCCTGCCTGTCATGTGGAGTTTAGCAGGCTTGTGACTAGAACTAAGTTTACCCAGTAATGCCAGTTTATCTTTTTCAAGTTAATACTACAAAGGCAGGTGGTGGGGAGGCTCTGTAACTCACATCACTCATCTCCCAGTGTCTGTGGTTGCGAGTTCTTTTGCCCATTCTGTTTGGGTTAGGGTAAGATGGCAGTATCTGAGGATGATTTGACATCTCTTGAAGGAAACATTACAAAGAAACTCCCCTAAAGTTTCTCTGGAGCTCAGGAGTTAAGGAATAAGAACTTCTCCCCAGGATACAGTTTCTGACCCAGTTATGTAGATTTGTCTTACAAGGCTTCATTGACGTAAACAAATTTTGGTTCTGCCTTAAAACCACTGCAAAAAAAGGTCTTTGTAGAAGTTTTGGTTTATGTTTGGTTTTTTTTTAATCTGTTACACTATTGAAGTATTAAATAACTTAATACTGCAAGGGCTTATTCTTTCCAGTCCATGGCTTTCCCTGAGGAAAAAGTAAATATGCCTCCTCAGAGACACTTTGGAAATGATGCTCCACAGATGTGCAGGGATGCACACACACACGTTTACACCCAAACAGCACCGTGAGCTCCACTGTGAAAGCCTGTGGTTCAAGGGGGTAAGACTGTGGAGGAGGCACAGAAAGCTGACCTGACTGGAAACCGTCTATCAGAAGCATGGAAGTATCATGCTTTTACCATGTATTTATTTTAGGTCTTCAAATGCATACTCAGACATATTAAAAAATATTTTTGCAGAGCACATGATTTCTAAATTACGAATTACTTGCATGGAAAAATTGCAGTGTGCTTTTGTACAAAATTACAAGGAGGTTTCTTCCAAGCTCTGCAGACTAGTGAACTAAAGCATATCTAGTCATTTTGTTCCTGTCTGTAACTTGAATCAGGAGAACACATCAGTGTGATTGGTGCATTTAATGGCCTCTCAGGTTTCTTAAAGCTAGAAACTTGCACAGTAGATTATAGTAGATTACTGTTGGCCAGGTACAGAAAACCGATTGTGAAAGACACATCAGGCACTGCAGAGGAAGTTAAATTCAAGTGGAAATCATTGCTTCTCTTGAGCTGGATATTTACAGGAATACAGACTGAGTAATGCAGCTGGGTGGAGAGGCCAGGTTGTATCTGCTGCAGGAGCTGCTTGAGAAAAGGCAGCATTGATACAAAAAATGGCAAAGGGGCCTGGACATGGGCTAAGGAGTATGTTGATTCAAATGCTGGCTTTAATTTTAAAAAGTCCTCCAGGATGATGCTGTGAAACTGTGAAGAACCATCAGAAATGTAATGAAAAACTAGAAAAGACATCAGATAGGAAAAAAGTCTGAGAACAAGGATGGTTTGGAAAAGGTCCAAGGTTTTTGATGCAACAAAGGCTGTATGTTGCTGCTCTTGAAGTATGCCATGCAAAGCCCCAACTATCTCTTCACTGCAGGAATGCCTTTTTTTCTCTGTGGTATTTTAGAAAGCCGCATCTTCAAGTAAAATTGAATCTGACTTGCCTTTGTCTTTATATTGTTGACACTGAATTACTTGCTTATTGGATACATGCTTGTCATGCAGACCATCTAAGATGCCACTGAGGGTTGGTAACCTTGAAAAATATTTTCTGTGTGGTTTTAAATATAATACATTCTGAAATGAAAAATGCCTTTCTCCATATTACTTTATAAGATTTAAATATTTTTTCCCTGTTGCCTTCACTGGAGTGCAGAAAATAGGTTGACTGAAAGGCTGACTATCAAATTAAATTTGTGCATGTTTTAAATAACTTTTCACATTGAATCTCTGGAGATTTTTATCCCTGTATCTGCAGAAATGTCATTTGAAATTTTTCTTCCTCCAAGATTTTACCAGGGCAAAATTTCAAAAATGTATGCATTCATTTCCTTCACCCTCTTTCTTCCAGTTCTACACCAAGTTGTGCCTCTTCTCCTTCCTTTAGATGTTTTTTCCTAGTGCTCCTCGCCCAGATGAGTTGAAGCTTGGCGTACACAGGCATACCTGCTTCCATCAGGCAGCTGTGACACTCCCCTGCGTGTGCATGGATTTCTGTTTGCAATAAACCAGCTTGTTTACACCTACTGTGCAAAACATGGCTGGTGACTGGAGGAGCTTCTTAGCACTACATAATATTCTGTGTGAGGGGAGGTGGTTAGAGTTGAGAATAACTAGTCCATAAAGTAGGACGAAGCTGTTTTTACAGGAAAACTTGCTCTATTTTGCATCTGTTTCTTTTGAGTGATAAGTTGCGGGAAAAAATCATGATTTTTGCTTTTAATTCAGTGAATTTCTGTAATGTTCAGAAAAAATGTGAATAGAATTTACAGGATTAGTGAAGATTATGCAATGGTCCTATATCTGTGAGCAGTTCAAGGAAAAAAGTCCCTGCTACTTGTACTGTCACTTAAATATGATATGAGAGAGACACTTCCCTCCCCTGCTTCCTGCCTCCTTTTATGCTCTTTGCAATGTGAATATACTAACATCTATTTGAAAGTTATTTTTGTCACCTAGGCCTTCTCTTTCACGTCTACCTCAGAAGCAACGCATGCATCTTGGCGGAGTGTGTTTGTTTAATCTGAGGAAGAGCAAAACTTGTTCAGATGACCACAGAAGCAGAAACAATTGTTTGCCTCAAGATCGTGGTGGGCATTTGTTTATCTCACCTTTAAGGTGTTTTGTAATCACTTTTTCCCAGATCCAAAAGATAACGTCCTAGGAGATAACAGCTAATAGATGCAAATACTGTCTGAATTATACTTGCACCTACTTGCATCAGTCACCCTGTGCGACAACAAAGGAAGAAAAAGAAAACAGATAGTGGTCCTTGTTCTGCACTGTGTTGAGGGCCCTTGACTTGCTGTGAGACAAACAAACAAAATGGATGGATACAATAGAGTAGAAATTATTTTTTTTTCCACTCTCAGCTCTTCACTGCATGTGGTTCTGCATAGATGTGATGGAACTGTTGTTTTCGAGTGTTAAATAATATACATACTTATATAAGAACGAGCTCAATCCCTTTTTTGTGGGAGTGGTACTGTGTGTTAGGATTTTTTTTTTTCAGACACGACAGCAGCTTTAAGGGCTGCTGAGATCCTCGTAGAATTTTTTCCTCACGATGCTGTCCAGTGGGAAGGGCTGGCTGGTCAGTGGCTTGTCCGTGGTGCACCCGGGGCGTTTGCTGCCCCAGTGGCCTGGTAGCGCTCGTGGCACTCGGGTACGTTCTGCAGCCCTTCCCATGGAGCTGCTGCTTGAGGTGGTTTGCTGTGGGTGGGCAGCTCTGGGTGTCTGGGGGCTTTCAGCTGGGTGGGTGGGTTTGGTGTGTTTGAGTGTTAAATACAGTTCCAGAGGTGGTTCTCGTGTGGTTCTCTCGCATAACAACAGGAAAGTATTGGATCTTTGATGTTTGCCTGGCAGAGAGTTTTCCCTCCTCTGTGTTTTGTATCACTTGCATCTGCCTCATCAGAGCCTGCTTTCCTGTAACTGTGCCTTCATTAACAACATATTGAAGCCCCCCTACAAAGGAGATGATATCTTATCCCTAGTAGGGTGATAATGCTTAGCTGTAAAAAAGGCTTAACTGAACCTACTGCAGTTGCAGATAATTTCAAAAGACAGAAGTATCAATAATAGAATGTTATAAGTTGTCCTAAATTTAAGCTTCTGATTGGACCAGCTAATTTCCTTTGACACCTGACTTGTCCTTGCAATCAGTAGAGACAAAGGGTCTTTTCTTTAGGGCAGCTCAGCAGAAACTGAATCTCATTGCTCTGGTCACACTCTCTTTTGGAAATGTTTTCTTGTTGGGTTTTTTTTGTTTGTTTCTCGTCTTTTTTTATACTGGCTGTAGAGGAAACCCAGAGACATGAACCAGCCAAGTTGTCTGTGGTATTAGTTGCACAGTTGTACCCACAGTTAACAGGTAGGGCATCTGTGGACAGTGATAATGAAGGCATTGGTCCTACTGTTCAAGTAGTTTGCCCAGTGCAAAGTGTGTTTTACAGACTTGAAGGAATGCTACATCTTAAAGAAATAAAGACCTGCATTTCTTGCTCTTCTAAATGCAGGCCTTGGTAAATGACAATACTGGATTGTTTCTAGAATCCTCTCTCTGTTAAGAGCAGAATACAGATTGATACTACCTGTAGTCAAATGGGTTTCAGAAAGTAACACACATCTCTTACTCCTTTCAGTGGAGTGCTCACTAGCATATGAGCATCTGTATACAGATAGATCCTTCCTGTGCTGCTGACAGATGCTGCTGATAGACATTTTCTATTGTATTAGAAACTGCTTCAAAATCTGTCAAATGGTAGCCCAAAATCTAGGTTGTTCTTTCCTAAGTGAACTGCAAGCCAGGGAGGGGAGTTGCATTTGAGAGAGCCTGCAAGTGTTTGACACAACTTTGTGAATTTGAAATGATGGAAAACTCTGTATCTGGCACAATTTGGAAAAGTGCTGTTATACCAGACAAAATTAATTTTGTTTCCATTTTAAAAATTAAATGAAAAATGGCTGTAGGAGTTTTCCCCTATGATGTTACATTTTGAACAAAAGCATAACAAGTTGGACAAGGCTGCTGGATGAGGTCCTCTTTGTAGGGAAACTGTGGGAGAAATAATGTGGTCCGACCAAGCCTTTGGGAGCCCTTTGACTGTGCAGGCAGGTCTGCTGCTCATTACTGGAGCTGGTTGTTTCTGGCTGTAAACTGCGAGCTGGGGGGGCAGAAGGCTGAGGGTGGTGTCACTCCAGCCTGGGCTGGTGGCACCTGAGGAGGGAGCAGTGCCATCTCTGAGGGGCTGCACCTCAGCCCTGTCACTGGATGGATTGTGGTGGCAGAGTTGAGTTGGTCAGTCGCTTGGACACGTGAGGTCAGTCCCTGGTGAACCTGCTCTGGTTGCAGGGAGACAATTCAGCCACTTTTTTGGGACATTTCAATAGCATGTTGCCTGCTTGTGTGCTCTAGTTTCTCCCACATATGGATTTTGTGGGAGAAACCACATGGTTTCTCTATGCATCCTTTCACCTCCTGTGTGCTGCTGTTGCTGCAAATAGTGCAAAAGGGGCTGCCTGGGCTGACCCCAGCTTTGCCTCTTAGAACTGTTCTGCACTCTGGTTGAAGTCAGTAAATGTCATCTTTCTGAGCAGAAAGACAAATCTCTATCTCCAGTGGTCACTTATTTTGGTGGGGGAGAGAATGGGTTCAACTTTATATTTTGATGGAATGTAGATTTAAATATTATTAAAATGAGATCTTAAGAGAAAGTGTTTTTATGTTTATGGGGGAAAAAAAGAGCTATGTTAGATAGTTCCTTGAGGTAAATGTACTTGTCAGAGAATTTATTATTTGAGTCCTGTGGTCTTTCTGAATGCATTTGACATGATCATTATTCACTTATACCATTTGTTTCCTGTCTCATTATATAAGTTAGCAAACCACTCTAGGGTTGCCTTTACTTTTATTTGCATTAGAAACTGCGCCATAAAAAACGTTGTCCTTGGGTTGCCTGCTGCTGAGCCAAGAGCTGTAAATAAAGTGGTTTCTAATTGAAATCCAGGAGAACCACAGAACCATTATAATTAATGTACCCTCTGGTTTTTCTCTCTCTTTTTTTTTTCCTAATATTACCACATATCTTTTTTTATAAAGCAAACCAAGCTTCTCTTCTTCCTAGTTACCCTTAACGTGAAATAGTCACATCTTGCTGTTAGTGCTTCCATGCACTTTGCTGGATAAACAAATACTGCCAGTAAGAATACTTGAAGCGGGGGGTTTTTTGTTGTTTTGTTTTTAAAATGGTTTTTTTTTCATTTTTTTTCCATTTTTTTTTAAATTTACATAATTTACTTATCCAGAAGAACAGTTTTGGACAACAGTAAGGAAAAAATATTTTGTGGGTAAGCTTGGCATGGGCATCTTGTGATCTCACAGGCAGGTATTACTGAGAATTGGTTTTCTGCCTTTGACTGGGAGGGTGGGCACATGTTGCCACTCATGTTTTAATGGAATACTCCATCTGCTGTCAAGCAAAGTCTCTTTCTGAGCATGAAAGTTTTGTGCCAAATGCAACATCAAATCCAGATAAAAGCAGTGGGGTGTTTGCTTCAGCACTCTGTAAATGTTAAAACCCAATGTGTCTAAGAGGGTGGGCAAATCCAGATCATCTTGTGTGTCTGGTTCTTTGCTTATTTTCAAATGGCAAATACAAGTCATTCCAGTTGGTTGTCAATTTGAAACACATAGTCAGGTATTCTTTTGATCTGTAAATGGCTGTTTTGTTGGGAATTTTTTAGTTAACTGGTTTGGTATTATCTGCTTTATTCGTAGAGTTCTCATCACAGATTACCTAATGTGTTGGATTCCTGTCTCTTGTGCTGCATGTTATTTTTACCCTTTTTGCAAAGGCTGGTGCTATGCCACCCAAGAGATATTTTTTTTCTCCCCATGTTAAGGAGATGCAGTGAGTCTGTCATCCATTCTTAAGGTTCAGAATCCATAATACTCCTGTGTTTTGCTCTAATCATCTGCAGTGTAATTTTTACTTTTTTTAATTCTGCATATTGAAGGGGTAATTTTTTGTTCAGATATGACAGCCATGAATCATTCAGCAAGTTATTTGATTCACATGGGTGATGATTCTCTTTTTTTTTTTTAAAGCACCTGGTGGGGAAGGCAGGAACTCTTTTCTTGCTGCTTTACCACATTTAGGAGTGGGAGCTGTGAGGGTCTTCACTTATCCTGCTTGTTAAAAACAAATCAGATGCTAACAGCCCTGCTGTGAGCCTAGAACGCTTGTCTGTGGTGGTCCTTTAGGCATTGGGATAGAGTCAAAATCCTGAGTTATATTAGGATTTCCCATCTTACCTAAAGTATTCCAGTTTAGGACCTTCCAAAAGACAGGAACTCACTGGAAATTGTGACATTCTCAAGTCCAGGGCAACTTCCATTTGAGGATGTGGCTAAAATTGAAACGGAAATGAGCCTAGCTGCCGAAGTCTTGCCAAACGTTCTGTTTTTATTGAGCATCATCTTGTTGTTAAGAGCCTGTTGAAGCTGAGAAATAGAAGTGAGATCTGGAAGAAGCAGGTGATGGTGATTTATAATATATGAAATTGTTCAGGTAATACGAACCAGAAACTTCTTGGTGACCCAGTGTTCTATTATTGTGGGCATATAAAATACGCCGTTCTCGTGCTTGTGTGAAAGGTCTATACCTGGGGCAGCAGACCAGTAAGGACATGTCCACAGAGTTATTGCTACCATTTTCATCTCAGGCTGAATGGACTGTGTAACCCCATAGAGATGTAAAAATAGTCATCAGCCACAGCCTGTAGAGTGAAGTTGCATGTCTGCTACCACTGGAGAAGTTGTACAGACTGCACTCCGTATTTGTCCTTTGAAAAGAATGGACAACTATAAGGATTCCCAAATCTTCCCTTTCTCACCAGACTCACCAGAAACCTCAAATTAGAGAGGTCTACGGTCTCTCCATCTCAGGATTTCATGTCTTAAGTAGTCCTGTGCTTTCCAGAGAAAATTACTAGTCACGTAAAGGTTTTACTGTAAGAAATATTTTTCAGTTCAGGACTTCATAGCTCACACTAGTGAATAAATCATCAGAATCTCATCTTTCAGGTTTTCCTGACAGGAACAGGTGTATCTATTGGAAATAAGGACATAATCATTTATCAAATGGATCTCCAGGACTATGCTGTGTTGTTGTACTGTGGTTTGCTGATCAATGTAGAGAGGCATGACCAGCTGCCTCTGCAGTGCCTGTGCACAGAGTACCAGAGAGGTGTTTTTCCTCTTGCACAACCACAGAAAGATTTTCTCCATCATCAGCTCTTTGATGTCTCTGTGGGGAAGGAGAGGACTCTTGGGTTGTGGCTTCTGCTGATACAGCAGGGGCAAAAAAAGGAGGCTTGAGCTGGCTGGAAGTAAGGCACACCAGACCAGCACTCCTTTTTCAACAGGTGTTTGTATTGTGCCAAACCACTGCAACAGTTTTTGAGAAGAAAACGTGTCAGAAGGTAACTGCAAAATGATGGCTTACACTTGCAGGGCTTCAGAAAGTGCCAGCAAAGTTTGATAATTCAAGGTCTCTCTGGGAAGGAAGATGACTTCATGGCATCTCTCCCAGAAAAGGGCAGATCTCGAAGGAACAGGGCATTGCAGTTGGTCTATTAAGACCATTTCAGCCTTGCAGAACTCAGGGAGGGTGCTGCAAGAGAGAACTCTGGGGTTAATGAGATTGCAACTGGGACTTTCAGTGTGCAGAGGAATTTCAGTACGCTCTTGAATCTTGGTGTTGTGGCTTAACCCCAGCCAGCAACAAAGTACCACACAGCCACACCCCAGTGGGATGGGGAAGAGAATCAAAAAAAGGTAAAACCCATGGCTTGAGATAAGAACAGTTTAATAACTGGAAGAAAGTAAAATGAAATAATAATAACTGTAAGGAAAAGGGAGATAACAAAAACAGAGAGAAGGACAAGTGTTGCACAGCACAGTTGTTCCCCACCTCCTTGCTGGTGCCCAGCCAGTCCCTGAGCAGCAATCCTCTCCCCCAGTGTATTTACTGGGCATGATGTTCTGTGATATGGAATATCCCTTTGGCCAGTTCAGGTCAGCTGTCCTGGCTGTGCTCCCTGCCAGCTTCTTGTGCACCTCTGCACTGGCAAAACATGTAAAACTGAAAAGTCCTTGACTAAGAGTGAGCAGTACTTAGCAACAGCTAAAACACGAGGGATGATATTCCCTCTCATCCTAAATCCAAAACACAGCACTGAACCAGCTACCAGAAAGAAAATTAACTCTATCCCAGTGGAAATCAGGTCACTGGCTAAAATTAATGTAGAAGATGGAGAGAGATGCAGCATTTGACATAGCTAGGCATTGCTGGAAAATATACCAGTAGGATAACATGAGACTGCATAGACTGATCTGAGTCCTGCATTACCAGAGACATTAATGAAGGGGAAGATGAAGTAAAGAATGCCTTAAGATTTTTCTGTGAAATGGTCTTCCTCCAAGGCAATGCCCTGTAAAAAACTAAAATGAAAAATCTATACTGGGGTTCTCGTTATTTAAAAAATAAAATTTAAAAAAACATTAAAAATTAGGCTTATTGAAACTCTACACTTCTCAAAGATTTAGATTTTCATGCTGTTGTTAACTGGTACAGCACCTGATACAGACTTTTCTCATAGCCTGAATTAGCAGTCCAGAAATGCTAAGAACATGACAGAAACAGTACTCTTGATTATCTTTTGTCTTGTGCAGTTACTGCTCTTCCAGAAGGCTTGTCTTCAAATTTCCCATAAGGACAATTGGATTTAAAAAAGAAAACAATTTTTTTTTTTAGGTAGTACCATTGCCTATTAAAAAAATAAAGCATTGTTTTGTACAAGCCAAAATCATATTACTGTTGCTGTAGCCTGATTCTTGGCATCTGAAGGAAAACAAATCTTTGTGCATTAGGTATTCAGAGGCAACTTTAAATCATATGTGCAGTGCCTTCATTTTATGTTATCTATTCTTACTGTCTTTTGACTGAAGCAGAGTAATAAGAATTCTCCATTGCAAGATAAAGGAACAAATGTAAGGTTGTTCATACACAGGAGAAAATCCTTTAATAATCTTGTAACCCTACCTGGGAGGTCTCTGCTTGAAATCTTTATCAGATGAGGCTGCTGTACCCAACACGCCTGTAGGTTGGTGCTTTCCTCCTTTGGGTGTAGTCTCAGGAGAAGGCTGTTTGGAACACCCTGGTGCTGTGCAAGTTTTGCAGCCTGCACCTCAGTTCAAGGCCATGAGGTCTGGCCAGGAGGAATGATGGTGTTTCCTTAGCATGAGTGCTGGTGTGCCACTGGAGCTAAGCACAGGCAAGCAGGGACAAGGCTCAGCATCTCTTGGACCTGCAGGCCACGCTGTGGTAGCACCAGCCTTCCCTGTCACAGTGTGCCACCATGCTTTCAGCCTGGGAATGGGTGTCACCATGGCAGGGCTTCTTGGGACACCTGTGCCCCTGCTGTACCTTCCCTTGAGTCTGGCTGTGTTGATTTAAGCTTTGGAGAGGTCCCAGAGCTGTTAACTGTGGGTGAGAGAAGCTGAAGCACCGCCTGCTGAAGTCTGGTTTGTGTTGCCCAAGCTGCTTTTGCTTCTGATTTGATCAGCACACTTCAATGTCTCTCACCTTTTGTTTCTGCTGAGGTTGTTTTTACCTCTTCTTTTAGCTTTTTAAAATCAACTCATAATCCCTCCCCACTCCCATTCTACAGCTCCTAGTTATGTTATCTGGTGTTTGAAGTGATGAGGGTTGTTAGAAATGGCATTTTTGGTTGCATTCTTCAGTCCATGAAGTCCACAGTCAGAACTAAAAATGCCCGAGGTCCACAGCATTACTTCACAATCCTCTCTGGTCATACTGCTTGTAGCCAGTGTTGCTTGGGCACTTCCCAGGGATGCTTCAGTGGGGAACATCCATGCTGCTCAGAGTTACAAATTACTTTACCAGTCAGATGTCTCGAGTAGATAATCCAGAGGTTTCAATCTGCTGTAAATGAAAAGTGAATAGAAGGGAAACCACGAATGTGTCAGCATCACCATCTTCTTTCCAGAATCCTGTGATAAATCTGATAACACTGTTCTGAGAATTGCTTGCCTACTAATTATTGGAAAAGCATTACCTTTTCTTTGTGTCTGTAATTAGCATTTCAGCTTGAGTCTAAGGCCTGATGATAAATGAGCCTGGTATGCCATAGGTTCAGTAAATGGTGAAAAACTGAAGTCTGTGTTTGCTTACTTTCTTTCTCCATAAAACAAACAAAACTTGAGCTGATCTCTGAGGAGAAATGGTGTCAGAAATGATGTGGTCTAAAAGAGAAGGTTGGTTTTATTTCTCCATTTCCTCATCGGATGGCTCACAGTACATGTAAACAATGCAATAAATAAATAGTCCAAGTCCAATCTTAGCTAAGATAACCATGAAAAATCTGTTTATGTGTTCCTAAATCAGAAGACAGAAATGCATCTCCTACAAACTGATAGGAGAATTATCGAGTAAGTGTTTAAAAGTATGATCCAGAGCAGCCAAGATTTCCAGATAGCACACTCTGAAACTTAATATCCATGTAAAACAATTGATTACAAATGTCAATGTAAAAATATTGCATATCCACTGAGACAAGTCTTTTAGGGACAGAGAGCAGACTGAAAAGTTGAGGCACGCTTTGTGAAATGGTCCTGAGGTTCTGTCTGCTGTGCTGGCTTGTGGGGTTTGAGATGCAGAACTTGGTACGTGGCCATCTGAACAACAGCGTGTCTGAATGCAAGACTTCCCTACACAGGATTTGTGCTAAGCATGTTCTCTGGTTTGTTTAATGCCATGAGCTTGCTCTGAAGGTGTTGGAGGCCTTTTGCAGACTATTTGGAGAGATAATTCATAGAGGCTTCTCTAAATGACTGCAGATGGGAAATCACAGAACTTAGTTGTAGTCTGGTGTCTCAAGGAGAGATAAACCAGTGAGCAGACTGTGGAAGGTTATTCCAGAGGGGAAACCTCAACAGCTTAAGTAAACAGGACTTGAGAATATGTCCACTGCTACCTCCTAGCAACCAAAACTTATGAGGTTCAGTTGGCGCAGATCCACTTGCTTGGAGGACGATTATGCATAATTCATGCTAGATTCAGGTCACTGTGACCTCAGACAAAATTTGGACTTGAAATGAGACATTATCCTCTGGCTCCTCTTGTAGAGCCCCCAGTTCCTTCATCTCCATGCAAAACACTGTGCCAGGGTGCCAATGGGATTGTGGGGAAATGTGGGCAGAGCCTGTTGGCTCTTGGATTGTCTGGGGCAATAATTCAAGCTCTATCTGTGATAGAGTTGAAAATGGTATGAAAAAGTCAGGCATTCATTGCTTTCAGTTGGAGGAGTGATGCTTGGTAACATTTCAGTAATTCTGAGGGATTTCTTGGTTAGCTGGTGAGACAGTCATAGATGACAAGCAAGTTTATCCTCATTTTCAAAGTGTTTTCTGCTTATAATTCACAAGAGAGGATGCTGTAGTGGTGCACTGTGCCTGCTATAGAGAAGGTTTCTTCCCTGGTCCTTGTTAGGACTCATTGGAAACTCCTTCCTCCTGTTCTACTAAGAAACAAGATGGCAGTTTGGTCAGAAATAAAACTTTAGCTGTTAAAATATTTAAAAGACCCTTTTCTTACTTGCTCTTTTGTTCTTCTTCTCACCCCGCCCCCCTCCCCAAATTGTTCACAAAATAAAAACAAACAAACAAAACCCCCAAACCAACTGAAACAAATAAACCCCTTCTAGCCAAATAAATATCTTTAGCCTTTCCAGGAAGGGAGGCATTACTCCAGTCTGTGGGGGTTTGTTTATATTTCTCTCAAATAAGTGTTAAGCAGGATGAACTTGCTTCTTGCAGAATGATATGTGTTTACTTTGCCATTGCTGTATCAATAAAGCACCTCTTTAAGGCTTTCTGTGTGCTTTACAAGTTGGCAAAGTGGAGAGGGTGTTGTGCAGCTGGACCTGCACTGAGTGTGGGCAGAACCATGAACATGAAGTTACAGGGCTGGGAACGTGCCTGCTCCAAAACTGAGGTGGTCTTTGAAGAGGAGTTGCAGAAGCCAGTACTCGAAGCTTCAGAGGCTGCGTATCTGTGCCTGGGTGGTGAATGGGTAAAACATTCATAGCTTAGCTAGGAGACCTTTTGGGAGCATTGTTGTTATTTTTGCAAGTATTAAATGCAAAACCTGACTACCCATAAATTGTGCCTAGCCCTTCTTCCTTGCCTGCAAGGTGAAGGCTCCAAGGTTTTAAAAAGCACTGCCCCTTCCCCTCTTCTGTGCTACTTCTGGTTGTGTGGAGTACTCAGAAAGGGAACTGAGGATTGGCAAATAATACCCACCCTACAGGAAAGTCTGTGTAAGGGAGAAGATTACTACAGGGATGGCTAAGAGCTTTTAATGTAATGAAGAAGAAAATAGTCAGTGGAGCTAATACTTGTGGGGAATAAATTCTTCACAGGAAGTTGAGAAATGTTCTTCTGAAAATGGTAAAAGTAATTGTAAAAGCTGAATGGCGTGGCATTTAATTATGTAAGGAACGAAAGAGGCTAAAAAAAATAATAACCTGGTATATCAGAAAGCAATTTAAAATATAAGCTAGGGAAAATGGAATATTTCTGTCACAACAAGATGAATTCCACCACTGGCTGCATTGATTTCGTGTCTCAAGTTTTGTTCCAAACAGATCTGTAACTGGAGGGGAATGGGGGTGTGGGAAAGGCATACTTTTGCTCCCACAGCCTCCCAAGCCAGTCCATTCCCCTGCTCAGCAAGAATGGTGAGAAAGATATGGATAAAAATACAAACAGGACTTAATAATTTAATTAGCTCTGATGGTCATCCAATCTCCAGTTGTCTGGTAATTGCCTCTTTCAAAGGGATCATTTGAAGCAGAGCTTCATATGCTTTGTGCATGTCAGCAAACTAAGCTTGTTAGTGTACAGTGCAAAGGCCAGAGCTGAATTCTTGTGGGTATTCGCAGCCTTTAATAAACAGCGCGGCAGTGCCGAGGAGGAATCATTCCTTACACCCACTCGCCCTTAAGATGTTTCCCTTCAATTCAGAAATTAATATTCAGTTGAAAAGTTATTATACATTTTGTGTCTTTCAAAATATTCTTGGCACTGCATAGGAGTCAGTCTGTGGAGGGGTGGGATGGGTTGGGTTTTTTTTTCCCCCACCTACCTTCTGCAGGGAAGATCTGGAGCCAAGAAGTAGCTGTTAGACTTTTAGGTTTGTCTGCTTACTGGTTTGAGGTTGGGGGTTTTTTTGGTCTCATAGTGCTGTTTCCTGAGCCATGGAGCTCCTGCTCCATCTTCTTAGGGCAGGGTTGTCACCTTAGTGTGGCTCAAGAGGTCCAACCATCAGGTTATCAGGCTGTTGGCAGAAGATCTTGCTGTGGCGTGTTCCCAACTCTGCCAAATTGGAACAATTAGGGCTAAAGCTCATTGTGGCGAGTGTCCACATAGAATTTTTTTTCAAGTGATGGGGGAATTTCTTTTAGGAGAGTGTCTGGTTTGCAGTAATTTTGCAAAGGGAAAGAATAGTTTGAGGTTTTTTCAAGGAAACAGAGTTGTTTATTGATGTCATTTTTGGCAATGATTTTGTTTGAACAGTTTTAGTCACCTCATAGTTTCAAGTAAGAAACTGAAATTTTGCAAGAGTGTGGGCTTGAGGTATTAAGAATAACGAAAAGAAGGGCTGGCTGAAATGTGTTGCAGAACTCCCTGTACTGAATGATTGGATGATAAAATGCTGAAGGAAATTGCTTGTAGATAAATGAAAGCAATGCATGTAGGAGGAGGAGGGCAGTCACAATGCAAAGCATGCCTGATGAGTGCTGCACCCGGCTTTAAACTGCTCTGGAAGAGACTTAGTGGTTGTCCTGTAAAAATGGCAGCAAAATGATAGACAAAACAGGTGTCAGTACTTGTTAGTGAAGGCACGGAAAACAAAACAGAAAGCATGAACGTGCTGCTGTGTAAATGTGTGGTGCTCCCCTGTCTGGCAATGCCATATGCAGCTCTGGTCCTCCCTGTCTCCCATTTCACCTCCCCCGGTCCACAAAGTGTTGTAAAAAAGAAGAAAAATACAAAGTATGGTGTGACAAAAAGCCACCAGGAGTCCTTGGTCTGGAAGGAGATGGGCAAAAAAGATTAATATCACAAAGAAAGAGATGCGAAGTGAGTGTCTGCTGGCCTTCCAAGAAGATGAGCAGGAATTGAGCACAAGAGAGCTGTGAAGAGGAAGATGATGGGTTCTGCTGCAGCTCTGGGGCTCTTGTCCTGCCAGCCAGCTTGCTCTCTGAATTCAATAAGGAGAGAACAAGAGATGGTCATGGGGTAGGAGGTAGAGGGGAATTTTCTCCTGGATAGGCCAAGTGGAGCCCTGCTCAAGGGAGCTGGGTTGCATTCCAGCCAGTGCCAGAGAGCAGTCACTTGACGCAGCTGCTGAGGCAGGCACCTCCTGGGTTATGCCTCTGGTGCTCTCCTCTCCTGTAAGCACCCATTTGCTCTGTGTGATGGGGATGAAGCCGACCAGTAGCTCAAGTCAAAGACACTTTAAACATAATCTCACATTGTACTGTAGGTGTTATCTGAAACCTCGGACCCTACACATGAAAAACTAATAAATTTTGGAATTTGTAATCTATCTGTGGAATAACGTGTCAGCTGTAAAATGATCCCTTTGTCTAAGCCATTTTCTCTGAAAAGAAATGTCATGCAATAATCCTGAAGCATTTCAACGATGTAGAAATGAGCACATAAAAACAATTATGCATGCTTGAAGAATACTGTCCTTAGAGGATAATTTGAATTCCTAGAGTTTTTTTAGGAAGGTGCAAGCAAGAAGCTGAACATGGACCAGGGAAAGGGAACAAATTCATGAGGCTCAAGATTAAGAGAGGACTTCCAGCATGTGAGGAGAGACTCTGCTCAGATATAGTTGTGTTAGGTGAACCAAAGTAATGGTATATGATCGATGGTGATAATTCTGGTACTGGTAACTATTTTGTTGCTGATTTAGCCAGTTGATGTTACAGTCTTTGTTGGTATTACTTGTTTAGGACATCCACTCTGTTGTTGTTCTTGCATTTCTTATCTTATGATGGCTAACTTTTCCCTTTCCTGCTCCAAAACTAATTAAGTGCTGTTTAATCATAACCAAGCAGTTTAGATAAGAAGATGCTCTTTGATACTATGATTTTTTTTTTCCTTTGGTGTATTCTCATTATCATATGTTGGATGCTCTGGTGATCTACAGGAAGTCTGAGTTCCCAATTGTATCATCTTGGTTAAGTTCTTAATGTCAAATGATACAAAGGTAATGCCATCAAAGTAACTCATAGAATCACAGAATCACAGAGTGGTTTCTGTTGGAAGGGACCTTAAAGACCATTCCAACCCCCCTGCCATGGGCAGGACACCTCCCACAAAGCCAGGTTGCTCAGAGCTCCATCCAACTTGGCCTTGAACACTTCCAGGAAATGGGGCAGCCACAGCTTCTCTGGGCAAGCTGTTTCAGTGCCTCACCACCCTCACATAAAAGAATTTCCTCCCAATATCCAGTCTAAACCTACTTGCTTTCAGTTAGGAACCATTCCCCCTGTCCTGTCACTAAATTTGCTTTGTAAATGCAGGACTAATTCATCTTTCATCTAGAAATCTTCCTCTTGTGTGTTACAGTAACATGCAAGCACGTGGAAACTTTGATTTTCTGAAGAGTAACATGACTGGAAAGAACCACCAAATGTCTTTGGTGCGATGCCTAGAGTTCTCCTGCCATCCTCCATTTAATTCCTGGGAAAATACCTACTTTAACTTGCAGTGTGAAGCTTTGCTGATCAATATGTTGCAAGCACAGTAAAGTTCAAGAAATTGCCTCCATTACTATCTTGAGATGAGAAATTGATTCAGCTGCATTCTCGTTCTGCTAATTCATCTGTGCTTTACATTCCCATAAAAGGTCTTATGTGCTCCTTATTTTCCAGCAGCGTCATCAATCCTAATGAAGAGAGAAGACTGAAAATTTATATTGTGTATATGGGATAGCTGATCTCTGACTTAGCTCTTAATTTGTAAATGTTACTGTAGGCTTCACTTCTCAGCTTCTTCTTGCTGTGTTTTGTTTGTATGCAAAGTCTAGGGACTGGGATAGAAGCAAAGCTGAAGAATATGGCAAAGGAATAAGTAATATAAAGCTTGATTGCTTCCTAACCTAAACCTTAAAAAAAAAAAGAGATCATGATTAAATTTGATGTAAAGAATTAAAATCTCCTTTGAATTTGATGTACATCTGCAGTGTTTGGTCGTGCATTAATTATGCTGGGACTTTTTTCAGTATTTATCAGCCATCAGTTCTCCCTCTGGCTCTAAAATGTCCAAAGTTTTACTTCTTAACTGTGTTATTATGTATGAGACCTTTGCACGTGTCTGGTAATTTCTGTAACCCTGCATAGGGGTGGTATTGTAGCTCTTATGATGAAAGTGGTACAGTGGGAAAGGCAGCCAGAACAAATATGAAAAACAGGAAAGGGCTTTCCTGGGTATTTCAGCTGTTGTTTTTCCTAGTGTCCATCAGCCTGGCCTTTGTAGGAAACTACCAGGAATGGTTTGTCTGTAGAATATTTTGGCATTTTTAGGCTTAATAGTAGCATCATTTGTTCAGAGCAGATGGATAAATGAAAAGGGAAGCAAAACTATATATTGTGACTTTGGTCATGGCTCATGATATAGCAGTTATTTTTTTAAATTAAATTTAAACATTTTGGCAGGTTCTAAATAGCTGTGTTAAACTGAGGCAAAAAAACCCAACATTTTCACTCTTGGCTCCACTGACGTTAATCTCTGGTTTTCTCTGTGTGTCTAAGTATTTTTTCTTACAAACAAATGGTACTCAATTTTTAGTCAACTATAAGATTCAACATTTCTGTTACAAACCTAGAGGTGTTTAAATAGCAGTGTGAAAACCAAGTCAGATAAAGCATTAAGTACATGTGAGTTTATTAAAACCTTTTTTCAACAAAGAGGCAGGTTTGTGGATTTGCTTAGAAAACTTGTGAGCAGGCAGGATGCAAGGAGGTGATGAATGGTTTGTGTTTGGGGACATGTGGCATTTATGTTCACATTTGTTGCTAGACATGAGTGCACACAGGTTTTAGTTACTGGGGCTCAACATGATAATGTTGTAATCAAAAACTCACTTAGATCCAAGAAAATCCATGCAGTGCTACCAACATTTACCATCAGCCAAGGTGTTCTGTTGAAGAAGGGCACTTGAGGCAGGTCAGGCTTTGTAAGGGGCTCCGCTGTCTCTCGTGGTGCACACTTTGATGGGTTGGTGTCTGGATTGTGCTGTGCTGGTTTCTGTGGGCTTGGGGGAAGATGAAGGGGGAAGCAGAGGCTGGTGTCGGGCAGGACAAGGGAGTTGCTTGGGTTCCTCTCCCCCACCCTACTGGATAACTAAGGGAGGACACTTGTTCTTTGCAAGGATCTGCTGGACTTGGGGGGTGGCTTTTTCCTGTCACAGTGCCTGGGACCCATTATCAGAGATTTAAAAATAATTTTAACAAGTGAATGTAGCGTGATGGTGACAGGAAGTATGTGTTGGTTGAGATCACTGAGGTTATCTGTGATCGGTTCTACATTTTGCTCTTAAGCCTGGAATGACTTTCCAAAACCCAGCAGGGCTCAATGCAGATGAAGAGTTTTCCACTGATATCAGTGAGCTGTGAATTGCACCCCAAGTTCCAGGCCTGTTTCACAGAATCATAAAATACCAGATGGGAAGGCACCTCAGGGACCATCTGGTCCAGTCTGGAAGACCTTGCATGTCTTTGTTGTACTCCAGAAGGTTCTTGTTAGCCCACTCTTCCAGCCTATCCAGGTCTTCCTGCAGGGTGGCTCTTCCTTACAAAGTGCCTGCTGCTCTGCTTATTTTGGTATCAGTGGCAAACTTTATGAGGGATAAAGATCACTTAGGAAGGTATCAAACAGCAGTGAGCTCAGTGTTGGGGGATCCCCACTTGTGTCACTTTGTCCTTGGTGAATCCATGCTGGCTTTTCCCAGTCACATGCTCCATTTGATTTGTGATAACCCCCTGCAGGATTTGTTCTGTAACTTTCCCTAGGGACTGAATTATGGCTGATGGGCCTATAATTTCTTGGGTCCCTCTTGAAGCTCTTCTTATAGATGAGGTGGCATTAGCTGCCTTCCAGTCTTTTGGGATGTCCCCCAGTCCCCTTGACTTCTCAAAGATCGCATAGAGTGGCCTCACAATGATTTCAGCCAGCCTTCTTAACACCCTCAGGTTCTGAGAGTCTTCCCATCTCGGCAGCAGCATTGACAAAAACAAATGTGTTGTTTTCATTTAGATAATTTAAGATGCCTTGTCTAGATATCTCTTCTGCACTGGGTGACAGCCTGATTTTATCTCCCACATCTTTGACTTTCATTAATCCCTCCCTTCCTGGTTGCTGTACCTGCTCTTGTTTGTGTGATACTTGTCATGTAGGTTGCAAGCTCTGGGCCAGCAAATCTCCTTTAGGGAGAGCATTTAGCCTGACTCTGGGTTCTGTCAAAACAGCATGACGTGCTGTGAAATCTTCATGGTCTCTGCAATAGAGGCAAGATGTTGTTTTATTTATTGCATCAACATAACCCATTCCTCATTTTGCAGCAGGCGCCAAGCTGAGTAAGAAGATTCACTTACTTGTATTTCAGCCTGTAATTTGAAGGTCTGTGGATGTATCAATCCCAGAGATTTGACAACGAAGCAGTCCCTCACAATCAGTAAGGGAAAGGGGTTCTTGGTTGTTCTTTAAAGGAGCTAGAGTGCTGATAGTTGCTCTCTGCCACAGTGACTTAAAGGATAGAGTAACCTGGAGACGCCATATTGAAGTTAGTATTTTGTTGTGTCAAAATACACATTTTATTTGTCACAAATCTGCTTGTGCCAGCTGGAAGATAGTCACATGTGGGGAAAAACTAATTTCCATTCTTTTGCTTTGTTTAGATACGTCACTTTGAGATCACAGAATGAAAGCAGCATGAAATGTTATGGCAAAGACAGCACAAAAAGATACAAGAATCTCACAAATCCTCAAAAATCAGGTAATATCAGAGCATCATATGTCTAGTTTTTCAAAGGCTGTCTTATTTAATAAGGTTCAGTGCTTTTTGACTGGTTTTCAAAATTTGGGCTTCTGAATTGAGTCCCTGCGAGTTTATTGATGGACTTCTCAAATCTGGTTAGTTGTGTGTTGGCTGTGTATCTAGTAAAATATTATTTTGTGTTCCACAATATGTCTGACACAGGAGATATTTATATCTTGAAGGACTACTTTGGTTATGTTGTTTCATACAAGCAGAAGGACATCAACTTAAGAAAAAAAAGAAGCAGCAACCATGGTGGTCATGTTTTTTAGCCATTGGATTTGACTTGGGTCCACTGGTAGGCACCAACATGGTGTGTTTTAGAGGGATGGACTTTTCAAAGGGTCCTGCAGCTGCATTTCTCAAAACTCTCCTTTGGGGGAGACACCAGGCTCAAAATAGCTGTTCCCTCCCCAATGAAAGCCTAGTCAAATGCTATTGACCACATACTACTACTTGTGCTTGGTTGTTTTGATTGTTTATCTGTCTCAGGATGTTTCCTCCTTGCCTGTTTCTGCAAATCCTAGCATGTGTTCTTTGACTGTTTCAGAGCATTTCCATGTACAGAAAAAGGCAATCACATTGCCCTCTTCAGAGCAGAAACACTGCAGAGGTCAGGAAGAAACTGCTCAAGTGCATTACAAGGGTGCTCACCTTAAATTTAACTTCTAGGCTTATCATGGCTGTGGTCACAGCAATAGCTGATGGATTAATGTTTGAAAATTTCCCCTTCTTCCCCAAATCAACAGCAGTGACCAAAGGTTGTAATGTAGCCACATACAGTAACTGAAGGAGGTCTGACCTCTGTCCTGAGTTCTTTTTATGTCTGCAGAACCAGGATCTTGCTGGGGAATAACAAGTTGCTCAGCTCAGTAATAGAAGTAAACTAAAGTATGAAGCTGAAGACAATTTTGATGATAGGACGTGTTTATTTTCCAGGAGGCATTTGAGAGTATTGCCCTTGATGTAGGACTCGGCTGGAGGGACTACAATTTGTCTCACCTAAGCTGTCAGTAAATCCAGGTTGGCTGAAGATATTTCAAATCAAGTTTCACTTGATCAAATATGCAGTGAAGTATCAGCAAATATTAAAAAAAATAGAAGTACTGTGTTTATCACAGGTGATCAGCCCCTTTAGTTAGTGCTGTCTTTAGTATGCTTTTTAGTCACTTAGTCATGGAATATGCAATTCAAGTGCCCTTCTTGCCTTAGTCAAGGCTTGTATTTTATTTTTATTCCTAATCAGTATTGTGAGAAGATCACATCATTTTGAGGTTGCACTTTTTATGAAGTAATGCGATACCTGCTGCAGTTGCAGTTCTCCGAACCCTTCAGAGTACCTTGAGACTGTAACACCGACTCACCGACAGCAAAGATAATCCGATTTGTTGAAGCAACCTTCTTTGTTTCTTTGGGACTCATGAAATTGTATCTGCCTTAAACTAAATTCAGTTAATGGCTTTATTTAGAAATCAGCCTTCTCTTCTTGAATAACCAGAATTCTGTTTGTTTGGGGGGAATAAAAGTTTTCATTAAATTACCAGTGCTTCAGAATGCATTTTTTACATAGATCAAAAGGAGAGGAAAATGTTGCTGATTGTTCGTCTTCCTCCTTTCTTCTCTCCCTTTCCTACACACTTTCCTGAGATGATCAACTCTTGTTTTTCCTGTTGGGTTCTTTGGTTTTGGTGTTTGGGTTTTTTGGGTTTTTTTTTTTTGGCTGCCTTTTTTTAAACCTCATTGAAGTTGAAAAATTGGTTGGTTCCTCTCCCAGTGCCATCGTTGTTCTCCCCTCCCCCAACACCAATGTGTTTTTTATTAAACTGAATTAGGACATTCTAGTCTCTCCTAAGAGTGGAAATGGGAACAGCTTAAATGAGCAGCCACATGAGACTCAGCAGCCTCTCCAACTGCACTGCAGAAGCTTAGCTGCAAAGGGAATGATAATTTTTGAAGGATTTGTGCAACTGTTGAAGAATTACCAGCATTAATATTAAAAAGCAGCTAATCTGTTTTTCCTTTTCCATTTTAAGAGCATATAGCTTTCTTACTATGCTTGCTATAAAAATCAGTCTACTAAATATTTTGCTTCCTTTCAATTCTCTTCCCTTTTGTAATTCCTCTATTTGCATACTTTCTCATATACTGAAGTGGGTTTTTTGTTGTTGGTTTTGCCTAAAAGCATCAACCTCTGAGTTTGAATGCAGATACAGGCGTGGGTTTGAGTTCTCTGCCATTCAAAAGCAGCCAAAACTGAAGTGCAGTAGAAACCATAGAAGCAACTGTATCCAGGATTGGGATGAAAAGGTTCTCATCCCTATAAACATTTGTCCTTGAGACAGCTGTCGAAAATTTTTGGTCCTTGAAGTCCATATTGCTGCTTCAGCATTTACTCTAACCAAAACAGCCATGAGTCTGATATCTTCTGACCCTTATTTTCAGCCTCTGCCTCTCTTTATTGCTATATCAAATGTCTTCAGGATTTCTATAGATACATTTTTTTTAAAAAAAAAAGTAGGTCTTTGAGTTATCGTCTCACCTCTCTTTCCCTTTTCCGTTCTTTTGGCTCACCCAACCACCTTGCCTGGCACTGGAAATTATTCATTCTCTTTGAGTACTGTGCTGATTTTTTCACAGGCTTATTTTTTTTGCCAATAAAAAAAAAAAGGACCAGGGGCTTGAACTCTTGGCTGCATGAAAAGTTATGAGGGCAAACCTGGTACCTAAACAGGCCACAAGAGCACAGGGGTCTCTGAAATATGCCACTCTTACTCTCCCATTCCTGTGCTTCTCAGCCTTCCAGAATTACTCTGGTCTGAAGATGTAGGGACAGTGCCAGTTTCACACCTGGGAGCTGGGCATGAGCAGTGCAGGTGGGTCTGTTCTTGGGTAGCACTCTCTTGCTTTTCAGAGCTGCCCTTCTGGCTGGAGTCACAGTGGTGGAGTGGCCAGCTGAAAACCGTGCCTGTGCCCAGCTTAAAGGCTGGGTTATGCTCAGCCCGTGTGGCAGGGCTGCTGGTAGCACTGGTGTTAGCAGAATGCAAGCTGTCAGGGAAGGAACTGCCCTTTGTTTCTGTGTCTATCCTAAAGGAAATCAGAGAGCAAGATGATGTGAGTGATGGCTGTCTTGGTTTAGGAATAGCTTGGCTGGAGATCTGACAGTTCTGAATAACAAAACATGTCAATAAAAACATTCTCATTAAAAAAAAAAAAAAAGGCTAAAAAATGAATAAGAGAAACCCTGGTTTGTTTCTATGGAAGCTGAGTAGGGGAAAAATTGAAATGAAAGAAAGGAAGGGAGAACTTGATTTTAGATTTCATACTACCCGAAGTTAAGAATGAAGCTTATATTCCACTTGCAGTAGCACAGCCACACAAGAGAGCCCTGTGTCAGCCTGTGAGACTGAGGCACAATTAAAACATGAGAACACACAGCAGTGACACATTTCTGTGCAGGCCTTAAGTGTTAAAACACAGTTTAGGCTGCTAGGGGTGGTGGTTAACTTTGCTTTAGCCGACATTTTACCATCCCAGAAGGAGGGAGGGACATGAGGAGGGATGGTGCCCAGCAAATCAGTATCTGCTGCTGCTGTTGCTTGCAAGTACCTGCAAATACTCTGTCCTGCAAAAGCTGGTTGAACAGCTGGGTGTGGGGTTTTTTGCCACCTTATCCAGTCTTCTTTTTTTCAGGCTAGCTAGTAATTAATCTGCAAAAGCATGTAGATTTTTAGCTTAAAGGGACAGCTGAAAAACTTGAAATAAGTTAGACAAACTGTAGGATCCAATTCCCTTTTGATACACAGCCATGCAGCCTACTGAGATGGGTTAGATTAGTGCTCTAATAACTTTACAGCCTTTTACTGAGTCTGCTCCCTTCAGCATTTGCTATTGTACAGTCTTTTGTCACCCCTCTCCATTAACTTAATTCTGAAACTGGCTCTAGCTGACATTTAGCCCTGGTTTTGCAGCCCACACCCAGCCCAACTTTTATGCATTGACTTATTTGTAGTGGATGTCTCTTTCTGAAATTCATGTGAATTCAGGCAGTTCAATTGTGTGACTGTCATTTGATCTGTTATTTTACTCAAGTAGAAAAGTTCTATGGGTTTCGGCTTCTGCGGTGTGTGACGGAGCCAGAAGTGTTTATTTTATATAACTATCATCTTGGTGGTATTTCACTGCCTGTTGTCTTCTTTAAGTTCATAGAATGGCCTAGGTTGGAAGGAATCTTAAAGGCCATCTAGTTTCAACCCCCTGCTGTCAGCAGGGACACCTTCCTCTAGACCGGGATGCTCAGAATGCAATCCAGCCTGGCCTTAAACACTTCCAGGGATGGAACACACACAGTTTCTCTGGGCAATCTGTTCCAGTGCCTCATTACTCTCACAATAAATAATTTCTTCTTAGTATCTAATCTAAACCTACATTCTTTCAGTTTGAAGCCATTCCCCCTTGTCCTGTCACTGCATGTTCTTGTAAAAATTCCCTCTCCATCATTGTTGTAGGATCCCTTCAGGTACTGGAAGGCTGCAGTTAGGGCACCCCAAAGCCTTCTCTTTTCCAGGCTGAATAATCCAAATCTCTCAGCCTTCCCTCAAAGGAGAGGTGCTCCATCCCTCTAACCATCTTGGTTGCCTCCTCTGGATTCACTCGAGTGGGTCCGTGTCCATCCCATGTTGGGAACCTCACAGCTGCCTCTGGCTCTCCAGTTATACAGTTTACAAAGGAAAAATATTGAATCACCTTTATTGAGGGCTGATATTTTCTTCCATTTCAAGTTTGCCAGAATTAAGTTATGGCAGGCTTCCAGGAGAGACTATTTGTATTGCCTTTTAGTTTCTTGTGTTTGAAGAGGGAGACAGCTGGAGTGTGTAAAGGCATTTCAGCCAGCTTGGCGGGCCCCTGGCTTTCAGTCTGGAGAATGGAGCTGTGCAAGTTGCAGGGGACCTTGTCGAAATGATGAGAAAAGAATTGGAGCAAACCCTTGTCTCTGTCGAAATCAATTGAACTACCATTAGCTTGAGTCCAGATTTCATCCATAAACTTAAGTAGGGTATTTCTCTTTCTAGGCAGCCTACAGAAATGTTTCTGTCTGTTGGCATTTGTTTTCATGTTTCTTTGTAATGATTGCATAATTGGGATGTATCTGTAATGTCAGAAATGTAATAGGTTAAGTAGCATAAATGACTGCTAGGAAGAGAAGAAACAGAGAACTGCGGAACCATTGTTGCTTTAAAACTTCTACCAGTTTAGTTGTTCAGTTTAACCATTTAGTAGTCAGAGTTGTTGTGATAAATGGCAGTGAAGGGGGAAAAGCACCCTTTTCTTCCTGTCTCTTAAATGGAAATCATTGAGAATGCTGCTAATGGTTTCTCAGTTGGCCAGAGACTAACTTTGGTGCCCCTGAACCTTAATGATGTCGTGATATACCCTGGTTTTAATCTGACAAGAAATGTTTACTGTTAGCATTTTGATAAAGCCGATAGCAAATGCTGTGTGTACAGCATTAAGCCTTTGAATTTAAGCCTTTAGTTCAAGTACTAAAAAAACATTCCATATCTAAGGGACTGGTTGATTACTGATTATGTTCTTATCAATGTGCATATCTGGGGTTTTTTCTGTTACCTGAAGGTAGAATAACAATGCTTTTTAAACATTTGCATTTTTTCCCTCCAGATCAGTGATGCCTTTGAAAGGAATGTTTTCATCTTTCTTTTATTTTTATTTTTGGGGAGGGGAGATAAGTGTTTGAAAACAATGCCATTTTTTTCAGATGCAATCTGATAGTGACTAAACTTTCCAGTCCTTTTGTGACTTGATTGGTACTTTAATGTAATATCCCACTATAAATTTTTTCAGATTTCTACAGATGTTTCTATATGACTCTGATGGTAACTCTGTAATCTACCTGACAGACACCAGCATGTCCCAACTCCCAAACCAGAGTTAAGTTGAGGATGCTAGAGCTCCTGAAGAGGAAATTTCAATGAATTTTTTTTCTTTTTCCTTTTTTATTCTGAGTGAGGGGAAGAAAGGTGTTTGTGCTAATGCCACAGATATAAAACTTCTTGACTGCTATCCAGTGTCCTGAGACCTGCGACAGGTAACCCCCAGGTGAAAAAGTGCAGTAAGTGGAATTTGGCACAGGCCCAAGGGACAGCACTTTTTGTGGTGACAGTACCAGCTGGGACTGCTGGTACAGCCCACAGCATCTGCCACCATGGTGCTCCTGCCTGTGGGAAGAGAAGGGGTCAGGGACCTGGTTGGCCACTTTATTCATTTTTGTAACAAAATCAGTTTGTTTGCTACCTTAAGTCTCTTACTGTCTTTACTCTGGAATTCTTGTGGTCTTTTAATTGTTCTTCCTCACTGGTTTGTATTGTTTCTTGTCCTTCAACTAATACTTGTCACGTCAGACTTTAAAAGGAAGGGCCAAACTCATGGAACTTGGTGTAAATTACAGCTTTGTTAATAGGTGAAATGGGACAAGGCTCCTATACAAAAGGTGTACCTGTAGATCCAGCAGCGCCCTGTTTTTATGGGAAGATGTGTTCCAAGCATCTTGACTGAGCTTCCTTAACTTGGCAGACATAAAAGGAGATGCACGTTCCCTCTCTTCCTCTAAATGTTGATGGCCTTTCAGTGTGAAACACCAAACAGTGTTTATTTTTATGCCCTTTTAATGTTTTGTGGAGGTTTGTTTAGTTTCCCTTCATAATTTTTAATAGGAAGTCTTTGAAGTTGAGTCGTGGATGAAAAATCCTGTTGGCAGCCTGACTATTCATTGTTGACTCCTATCTTCTTTAATTGTTCATCTATAAAAATCTAGAAGGGAGTGTGTTCAGAGAAACTGTGAAGCAATGTATATTTCTGGAAAGGGGAAATAAACTTGCAATTATTCTCAGCTATTATTTGTCACGTGAAGATGTTACATAGTAATGGTTGCAGATGGTTTACACAAAAACTATGCACACTGCAAACCCTCTTCACTGGGAGCTATGGTTTTCTGTTATACGTTATGCTAGAATGGAAAAGGTTGTTTCTGCCTGTGGCTATGTATTACCCTTTGCTGTTGCTAGCACAAACTCTCCTTAATATGCATCCAGCAATGGTTAAAATTCTCCTCCATCAGTGTCTTCACGTTTATCCACGTAGATCGAGGATTCTTCTAAGGTTAAAAAGGTAAGGACATCAGTGTGCAGGAGTCTTTGGTGGAGAGCACTGCATTTAGAAAATCAGATGTGAAGGAGACAGAGTTAAGGTTTTGGTTTAATATATCTGTGTTCTTGTTCAAGTTCAGGATCTGTTTTTATTTTAAAATGTATTTATGAGTGCATAAGCATATTGTACCTCTGTGCATATGTGTGACTGTAGACACAGGAATTGCTTCATACTGTGGAATAGTAAAACAATCTTATCATGTGCTTATGTATTTTTTATTCTTCAAAAACAGTACAGACATCTGTAAAATGTTATTTGAATTACAGTTTATGCAGTAAAAATTATAAAAGGCTGCATTCAGTAAAAATTTGCCTGTTAAAATCATGTAACACAAAGAAGGAAGGGTGAGAAGGAGGAATAGAAGTTGGAGTTCAGCATTCCTAATGTAAGGTGACTGGTTTGGTCTTAGCAGACATACTCCAGGTCAGTCAGCCTCACCTCCATCCCTGGAAAGGTGATGAAACAGCTCATCCTGGCTGTCAGCTCTAAGATGTGGAGGAAAAGAAGGTTGTCAGGAGTAGGCAGCAGGGATTCAGCAAGGAGAAATAATAGCTTGACCAATCTGATAGCCTTCTGTGATGGAATGTGTGGCTGTGTGGGTAGATGAGGGGAGAGCAGTGGATGTTGCCTACCTTGATTTCAGCAAGGCTTTTGACATTGTCTCCCGTAACATCCTCGTGGGTAAGCTCAGGTAGTGTGGGTTAGGTGAGTGAACTGGGTTGAGAACTGGCTGAAGGGGTGGTGCCAGAGTTGTGGTCAGTGGTGCAGGGTCTGATTGCAGGCCCATTGCTACTGGTGTTCCCTAGGGGCCAGTACTGGGTCCAGCCTTGTTCAACTTATTTGTCAGTGACCTGGATGACGGGACAGAATGTACTCTCAGCAAGTTTGTTGATGATACAGAACTGGGAGGAGTGTCTGATTTGCCAGAAGCCTGTGTAGCTGTTGAGCAAGACCTGGACAGGCTGGAGAGTTGGGTGGAGAGGATCTTAATGAAGTTCCATGAAGGCAGGTGCAGGGTCCTGCAGCTGTGGAAGAATAACCCCATGGACCAGCACAGGGTTGGGCCTCAGCTGCTGGAAAGCAGCTCTGTGGAGAAGGACCTGGGAGTCCTGGTGTTCAACAAGCTGTCCATGAGCCAGCAGTGCCCTTGTGGCCAAGGAGGCCAAAGTTATCTTGGGAGGCATTAGGAAGAGCATTGCCAGCAGGTCAAGAGAGGTGTTCCTGCCCCTCTCTTTTTGCCCTAATGGGGCCTCATATGAAGTGCTGTGTCCAGTTCTGGGCTCTTCAGTTCAGTAAAGGCAAGGAAAGAGTTCATTGGAGGGTTGTGGAAGTGATAAGGGCACTGGAGCATCTCTTATACGGAGAGGCTGTTTAGCCTGGAGAAAACGGGATTTTATCAATGCATACAAATATCTTAAGGGCAGGTGTAAAGAGGATGGAACCAGACTCCTTTCAGTTGGTGGCAAGGGGCAGCAGGCACAAACTGAAACACAGGAAGTTCCATATAAATATGATGCATCCATCCTTACTTCGAGGGTGTCAGAGCACTGTGTGCAGGAACAGGCTGCACACAGAGGCTGTGGAGTCTCCTCTGGAAATAATGCACAGGTGAACCTGCTTTAGAAGGGGATTGAACAGATAATCTACAGAGGTCCCTTCCAAACCCAACCATTCTGTGATTTTGTGATTCTTGATAGTCAACTGTCTGAGTAAAACTCATCATGAGAGCACAGTATATGGCCAACTGAAACTGCTTGAATGTTTATATACTTTAGGGGAAAAGACAGTTTTGAAGAATAAGCTTTTATTGGTTTGGCAGAATGATTTTATCGGAGCGCTAGAGGAGAGGCAGGATAATAGGATGAGATGAAGTAATCTAACTGCTCTGAAATAGCCCAGCTGCTACAATTTTGCATCTGATTATGTATTTCAAACTAGAAGATCTTACAGTTTCCTTGGAGGCAATAACAATAACAGTTTATGGAGAGAGCCAGCACTTACCTTGTCTTTCTCTTACTCTGCAGGTGCTTGGCACACTGAACTTACTGATTTGTGTAGGATTTGTGCTGTGGTCCATTTATTGAAGATGTGAAACAACATTGAGTCTGAGATTGGAATTACTGACAGACTGGACGAAATTTTAGTCCTTGTGATGCACGTGGACATGCTGAATTTTAAGTAATTCTAGCTTCTTCTCCCCTCCCCTCCCTTCCCCTCAGCTATCTCAGGGTTCATAGAGATTTCAATGGTTTGTGTGCCTGTAAGCTTGGAACAGAAGTGACCAAAAATGGGGGACCAGCAATTGTATAAAACCAATCATACTGCCAACAACAATGAGAACTTGTACTACGAACAACACCAAATGAACTCCCTTCCATCTCTGAATCATAGCTATGGGACGTCTGTTATGGATGCTCCCCAGGCATCCCCTCTCTCCCCTCCATTTCCCCAAGATTCAAGGGACAGTATAGCTTTGCCTGTAGGTTCAAAAAGTCTTGGGTCAATGGATACATCTAGACAAACCAGTTGGACACATTCTGGCTCAGGAAACCATGTCCCAGCGAGGAACAATTTGAATAATCAAAGTGCAATGTGGAGCCCCCTCGGGCAGGGGGAGTCCCATGACGGATACCAATATTCTTACCCCCAGCCCAGTGAAAACCGATCGCAAAAAATTACCAGTGGGGTCCTGCACAAATTGGACTCTTTTACACAAGTATTTGCTAACCAAAATCTGAGAATTCAAGTCAACAACATGGCTCAGGTTCTGCACACTGAGTCTTCGATGGTGGATAATTCCGGTGACAGTGCGCTCAGGCAGCTGCTGTCCCAGAAGCCGGCGGTTGAGCAGCAGCCTGTAACTTCCACCGTACAAAGATACCAACCAGTGCCACAGCAAACACACCAGAATTTTTCAAGCACACAGCAAAAGCAACAAATGCAAGTCATGCAGCACCAACAGTTGTACTACGACTACCAGCAGCACTTATCACAGATGCAGATGCATTCTGCGTTCCAGCAGGGACAGGCACACGTTGCGCAAATGCAGCCCCAGCAGCTCCTACCGCAACAGATGCAGCACTTGCAGCAGCCGCAGTACTACGCTCAGCCCCAGCAGGGACACCAGCGGCTCTCGATCCAGGAGATCCAGCAGCAGCAGCAGCAGCAGCCAGCTCGGCAGCAGCGGCAGTGTCCAGTGCAGCTCGCTCAGTATTACCAAACACAACCTGTCATGCAGCAGTTACAGCAGCAGCAGCAGCAGATGCAACTGCCGCTTCCTCCGTATCACAGGGAACACGATCCAAAGACTATGCATGAACCACACCAGTACTCTCAGGATCCCAGTCATCCTGTGCAGCTTATCCAGTTGGGAGCAGTGCCTCAGTATTGCTTCCAAGATCCCCATGAACAGTACAGGCACTTGTACCCCCAGAGTTTACTGCAGCAGCAGCAGCAAGATCAGCAGAAGCAATACCTGAGTGAGAGCAGAGTGCCATCCCTGAACTCCCACCTTGGCCTCACTCCACCAGAGACTGCCGAGGATCCCGCACAGCAGGAGATTAATTCCGTAGGGAATGCTGTCCCTCATCGAACTCTTTTGCCGCCCTCGGGAGTTCATCTGAACAACAAAAGCTCTCAGCAAGACTCTCCCAGCACCACATGGCCTCAGGTAGGTGGTATTTTAGATCCATGCCCAGCCAGATTTGTTTGCAGAAGAGAAGCAAAGTGTGGAAACCGAGCGGTTTTGGCAGAGGCAGAAGGTTAGGATGTGAGCAGTGGGCATCACTGGGATGTTTTGGGGAACTTCATTAACAGACTTCTGTCTACAGCTCTGGGTTCGCTTTGGGCCAGGTTGGCAGCAGCACAGAACTGCTGCTAAGAGGCTGCTGCTTTCCTTGTGAGAGGCTTTGGGAAGTTCTGCCTCTGTTTTTGGGAAAGAGGGGCCCAGTTACAACAAAGCCTTCCTGCTAATTTTTTCAACACTGTGGGCTCAATTGTTCAGGAGCAGTTAGTCAACTCTGTTTCCAAAAGTAGTGCTTCTGGGTCTAAGCAAAAGCTTCAAACAGCAGGTGAGTGAAGAAAACTTGAACTAGCTGTGCTCGCAGGGGCAGATTTGTTGTCTGGCTGTAAACTCAGAGGCTTTTAATAGTAGTAAAATTGTATGCAAAATGCAGACTTAATGCTGTGGGGACCTTCATTTACACAGTATTTCCTGAAAAGTTCTTCTCTCAACTTTTTCCCTCTCTTTTCCATTCTCCTGTTTTGATAGCAGGTGCAACTGTCAGATGGCAGACTGCAGCCACTGTCCCCAGAACAAAGGTATTTTTAAAATATTCTTTTTGTCTTTTTAATTAAATATGAGAACTGCAAAGGAGATCTGTATTTAGAGGGAAAATTGCAGTCTGGGGTGGGTAATAATTGTTGTTCTTCTAGAAACATCTTTAATTCTGTGCTTTGTGATTTTAAATTTGTATGATTTCCAGCGTCCTCCCAAAGCAATAGAATCAAATAAATGCTTTCTTTTAAAAAAATTTAAAAATAAAGGGAACCAAAGGAAAACCAAAAGCAGGGAAGCTCCAGTGTTGCATTTATAAGAAAAGGGATGCTGTGTGCTTTGTATCTTTGGCAGTAAAGATCTTCATTTTTTTCTTAAGGTCTCAATTCTGAAGGGCCAGGGTGTCAATCAGAGTGGTTGCCTGCAATAAGTTAGAGGCATTGTGTCCAAGTAGTTGTTAATTGCTGTCATGAACGGGGAAATGCATGTCTGTCATGGTAGATCTCCTGGGTTCTCAGGCTCTTCTGTATTGATGAGCATGTCCTACTCAAAACTTCCCTTCTCCCCATCCTGGGAACGCCTGATCTAGGTTATTTGCCATGTATTCCACAGCAGTTGCCACGTGCTTACTTGTGACTTCATAACCATCTAGCTGTAAAATTTTATTGACTTTCTTGATTAAAAAAGCTCCCTCTGCAACAAAGGGAACATGCCAAACTAATGTTTTTTTCTTCTGTTCCATGCTTTAAAAAATGAAAATAAAAATAGTGGCCAGAACAGAGATACACTTCCTGAGAGAGCTGATGTGAAGAACAAGCTAATGTGTTCAATATGCTTGAAGGAATTTAAGAGTTTGCCTGCTCTAAATGGTCACATGAGGTCACACGGAGGAGTAAGAGCATCTCCTAACTTCAAACAGGTAGCAGTCCATTGGACTTCAGTATTTGGCACAGTCTTTTTGTGTTGATGTTTGCTTGCTTTGCCGTGCTTTGCTTGCTGTCAAAACTTGTTCTTCTCAGCACTGTTTTGTTATGTCATACCCCGTGGAAGTAGAAATGCACATAATTCTGTTAGTTTGTAGGCCAGAAGTCTTGTTTTAAAGACAGAGGCAGTGGTGGACGACAGATCTGTGTTTGTCCCTCTCTGTTTCTCTGCACGTTACAGAACACCCTACCAAGTCATGTCAGGAGTGTCTAATTTTTTTCCTCCTCATGTTTGTTTATTATATTAGAAATAGCAGGAACATCAAGTCTTCCTTATTTTCATTTGAACTATTTGGATGATTAAGGAATATTTATTGGAAGCTTTCCCAGGCTTTAACTGGAGGAGCAGAATTGTTGAATCTTTGACAGCTTTCTTCCAAAGTGTTTTAGCTGTATAGGTATCAACAAATACCAAACCAAAAACGTGTTTGAGTTGTTCTGCATAAAAATAACTTGCCCTGTCAGTCAGTCTTTCACTATCCTGGTATTTTAGAAATTCTGTCCCAACAGGGAATACCATAGGGAAGGCAAAGAGTTCCACAGTTTGTGTTTTTGTTTTCAGTTGGGTGATGGAGAATTCTGTGTTTGTAGTGATAAACAGAGACATGTTTGTCTCCCCACCCCTGCAAGTTACCTGGTAAAGATGCTTCAGGTGATTATTTGTCACCAAGACTGAATCCTCTGCAGCAGTCACAAGTACCCTGCCGACTTCATTTGAGGCAAATAAAGAGTCCCAGGAAGGAACACTGTTGTGTGTTTTGTAACCCTGGCCACTTCTTTTCAGCCACGGTGCACACATTGTGTAGTGCATCAATCCAGAAGCAGCGCTCCCTCACTCGGGCTGAAAGCCTTTAATTGTCTGTGCAGGATGAAGGAGAGAAAGCGCCACAGCAGCCGCTGCCTAAAGAGGTGGATGGCCTCACGCCCATCGTCATGCCAGTGTCTGTCCCTGTAAAGCTTCTGTCACCTGAGCCCAGCACGCAGCCCTCTGCCAGCACTGCCACAGTCACAGACAAGCCTGCCAACTCTGTGTCAGATGACGAGATGCCCGTTCTCGTGAAGATGACTTACTCTCCACCGTGCAGTCCAAAAGTGGCCAACCCCTGCTCATCCTCTGTGAGTGCTGTGTTTCTTGCCACTAACTGTCCTGTGCTTGTTAAATCCCTTTGCTTGTAGTGCTGCTACTTTCTAAAACATCTGTATTTTAGAATATTTTCTGGAATCTTTATGATTCCTAATAAATAAAAAAAGTCCTGGAGCATCAGAACATTACTTCCTCAGTCATTTGAAAATATTAATTTTCCTTTGCTGAGGAATCAAGATCTCAGTTGAAAACAAATAATTTGAAATTGGAATGTGATATTCTTTTATCCCACTAGAACAAAGGGATTTACTATCTTTTCACTGGTTTTGTTTTTTCCTTTTCAGGCTGCTTCATTGTTATGTTATTGCTTAAAATCGGCAGTTTTATTTCTTCCTGTTTTCTGAAGTCAGATATGTGTGCTTTTCATTTCAGCCGAAGAGAGTGCAGTGCTTAGAGTGTGTGCTCTAAGCCAATATGAAATTCGGAGTTTTGCCGTGAAGTCATTTTTCCCTTTCTCTCTGCATGCATCAGCTCTAAGGGTTAATCATTGGGATTTCTGATACAGGAAAAATAGCTCTGCTCGGTGCTTTCATTTCGCTTATAAAACTGAAATGGCCAGGCAGCACGAGGAATTGATGAGTGCTTGAATGAGATGTGAGAATGCTCATTATTATTTTCCCGAAGGAGTCCTGGAGCAAGCAGTATTTCTTTCGTGTTCTGGTGTAGAAATGGATTCTGCTCATTCCTTCAAATCCATTTTGGCAGACTATGCCATGATAAGGGATTATTGGGGAGTATAAGTACTGTATGGCATTATCTGTACAATGCAGAGAAATATCCTTGTGATATTTTTGATTTTCCTTCTCCGTGTGAGACTGATGGCCTAATGAGGGGACAGCATTATACCATCATGGGTGACTCCTTACAATATTCACTCCTGACTCTTCATTCAGACACACACACTAATTTTAAATATATATAATGTATATAACTATATATAAAATCTTTCCTCTCTTCCTTTAAGACAGAGGTTTAACACATAAACTTCCACTTTACTGTAAAAGCCATCATTTCACAATACTTAGTAACTCAGCAGTACAATTTTTCATTTCTATTTCTAGTTCCTCTAAAGAATAGGGACAGTCTTTTCTGAATCCTTGAGCTCTGAGTGGGAGATCTTCTCTAGAGACACCAGAGTAGGTGGCTTGGGCTTGTGTATTTCTGCAATGTATGTAAAGTGACTAAATCGTATGTAAAGTGATTAAATCTGCCAGTGTTTGGCTAAATGCACATTCATTCCTTCAAAATTATGCTTGTGGTCTTTGTTATGGCCCAAGCAAACCAAACTCATGCAGTTCCCTCTCTGGACAAAGCAGTAGCATTGGAAACATTAAAAGATCAAAAGATCCAGTTTCCTCTTCTTCTGTAAAGAGATTGTGCCATTGGAGAGGGGGTTTTTTAATACTAAAGAAGTGAAGCTGTGTTGCATTTATTTATACTGTGCTTTGAGCTGTCCAGAAAAGCTCCCACAAAACTCACGGAATCAGTAAAATGAAACAGCAAAAAGGAACTAAACATTCAGCAAGGCTAAAGGATGGTGAGCTGAAGCTAGCAGTCAAGTGAGGTCCATCAGGATCTGTCCAGAGTGGACCTATCAAGGTGCAGCAGCAGGGCCCACAAGGATGCATTCTCAGATAACGAAAATCAGTTACTCGAGCTTCAGAAGAGTATTGGGGTGGTTCTGCACTGAGAGCCCAGGGACACCACTATGTCCTTTACTGTTCAACGTGACCTTTTTTGAAAGGAGTGGCATAGGTATGCTCCAGGTGAAGCAGGGTAAGAGATGGAGGCGTTTAGGATTTCTAAGACATTGCATTGGTTTGCTTTACACTAGAGAGAAAGGAGTACCAGCTCTTTCACACTTGGAGAACAGAACAAAAATGAGCCCTTAATCAGAGCATTGGATCTGGCCTTCTGGGTCTCATTTTAGGTTTTGGGTTGTTGGGTTTTTTCCCTTGAGTTTAGGCGTTTTTTCCCCTTTCTCCTATACGAGCACTAAATGTTCACCGTCTTGATGGACTATATTTGTCATTACAGGTAACTTTCACCGTTCTGAATGCCCATTATTAAAAAAAAATCCTTTGCAAAGATTAATTTTCTTCCCTGCAGAAGCAAAACGCTTCCAGAACTAAAATTTTTTTTACAGAGAAAAAATGTCAACAGCTGTTGGAGAGGATGCAGCCATGATCTAACAATGAGGACAGGACCTCTGTAATCAAAAACATTTCCTCAAGCTGGAATTTATTAACATAAGGGATTAAGGGTGACAGCGCTAATGCTCGTTTAACATGATTTTTATTGGGTGAATGTGATTCTCAAGAACCACCCATGGTGTAAAGATGTATGTTGTCTAAACATACATTGTAGTAATTTGCTTTATGTAGTAGTTGAATTTACCAGATGATGCAGACATTCTGGAGTAACGCTATCCAAATTTTCTTCTGCTTCCCAAATTTATTCTAAAGATGGCTTACAGCCTAAGTACCTAAAAGCAGTACATGTAATAATACTGTGTTCATCTACCAGCTTGTGTGTTCTTAAAGCAAAACCTGAGGACCTGTTTTTTCCTACCTCATCCCCACCCCCCCCAGAAATCCAGATTCCAGGTTTGCATAAATTCTGTGCCTTCTCCTGTATACTCTAGGGATTTGTTATTAAATTATTTTTAACGTTGAAAGTCTAGAAGTCTGGGTTTGTTAACAGTGTGTAAATTTCCCAAATGGTCATCTACTACCCTTTTTTTCTCCAAGGAAAGAGGAGAGAGTTAAGTTCAAGATTTGTTGCAGCTGGACTGTAATCAAGCTGATCGGAATGTAGTGATAAGAGGCAAAGAATTTGAATTTATTACATTTTTCTTCCTTTCCTGCTGCTGAGTAGTTCAGTAATTCCACTGAGCTCATGTGTCCTTCCTAGTCTCACTAAATAAATGCATTAGAAAGCCTCTCATATAAAGTTTCTAATAAACTGTGACTGGGTAATGAAGTATCCCCCACCAGCCTGTGTGTGTGTTCAGTGCAAACAGAAGTGCCCAAAGTGTCAGGGTAGTGATGGAGAAGGGTATGGGAGACTCGTGGTCTGGCAGAGATGTTCCCTGCACTTTCAAAAGCTGACAGCAGCCTCTCGATGTCTGTCTCTGTGGCTCAGCCCTACCTTGACACTGAGGTCTTGCTGATGGAGGTGAAGGGTAATTCGTCCTGGTTTTTCTCACTCCCCTGAGGTTTCTTGGTAGTGCCAGATACTGTACTGGCCAGGGTTATCATACTGGTACCTGAGTAATTGGTTGGTGTTAACAGCTTTTCTGTGGCCATTGCCCAAAGCTGTAGAGGATTGTGTGCAAACCACATTTAAGCGTGCCTAAATGCTAAGATTCCATGTGTTTTCATTTAGGAAACTAGCAAAAAGCCTCATCCAGGTGCTGTAAAATTGGAAGAAAACTTCAAACCGTTGCAGGACAAGAAGAAATATCGGCACAGACCCGAACCTCTCTTCATACCTCCTCCTTCCTTCAACCTCAGCATGTCCCACTCCGGTGCCACTCTGTACCAGAGTCAGCTTCGCTCTCCCCGTGTTCTGGGCGATCACCTGCTGGACCGGACACATGAGCTGCCCCCCTACACTCCGCCACCGATGCTCAGTCCCGTCCGGCAAGGGTCTGGTCTCTTCAGCAGTGTTATCACTTCTTCTCACAGCACATCACATGCTCAGCTGCCACTTACTCCACTGACACCCATTCCTCGGGTTCTCCTGTGTCGGTCTAGTAAGTATTGCATTTACAGAGCAGCAGCACAAATAAGAGACCACTGTCCTCTCTTCTCGTGTCACCACACTGATGGGTTTTGTGTGTGCTCACATGCATGGCCAGTTCTGCTACTTCACAGGAAAAGTCCATCTTTAGTGGCAGTTTTGCCTTGGATTTTGTGAGGTGAGGTTTAAGGCATAAAGTGAATAGAGGAGCCTAATCTGCCAGTAGGGCTGTAATCATTCCATGTGGTCTGCCTCAAGAAAGGACCACCATGCCTCTCATTACATCTGGGTCTGCTGAAGTGGAGGAAAAAGACCTAGTTGGAGACACGGGGCATGCTTTAAGTATTTGTTTTTCAGTACGTCACAAGAAAAGGTGTCTAATCACTCCAAATCAGGATAGTAGAAACTTCTGCAAGTTCAGACATTTCTATTATCTGTGAAAATTTAGACTGTTTCTAAATATCAATAAAGGGTTGTTTTTGCATCATAGACTAGAGTAATGTTGGTGTTAGTAGGGAGGTGGCAATGCAGCCTGGGAGGGTCACCAGCAGCAAAACAGCAGTACTCAAATTTCAATCTCTGTTTCAGATAGTATTGATGGAAGTGTCATTCCAGTGACGCCTGGGCCTGGAGAACAGACTGTTGAACCGTAAGAAAAACAATTTTGTCACCGCTTCTGTAGATTAGCTCCAACCTAGAGCCTGTGGCTTGAAGTGTTTTGAACCAGGCAGGAAGCGTTCAACTGCATTTAATGTTTCTGTGGATGGTGGCTAAGGACATTTGGAGCAAAGTGATTGTGGAAGATTTAGGTGTCATGGCTCAAAAATGCCAGGGAGAGGCTTGGTGGGAGCCGCTGAAAGTGAAACAACAATTAGTGATGGCTGGGAAGAGTGCTGGGAGGAAAACGTGCTAATCCAGTGCTCTTGCTTTTATATATAAATATTAACAGTGGGGCTTTGGAGTGGTGCTGTGACCTGGTAGGTTCCCCAGGGCAAAGTGCAAACAGCATTGTCCCTCAGCAGTAATGGCTCTGTTTGCTTTCTGCTGAAGAGTACCATTCTCTGTGGAACAGAAATTTGCTATTTCTGATGTCTGGCCTCTTTGCTAGTCATGCATATAAACTAGCTTGGGTGTCCCTAAGGTATGATGTCTCAGTATGGCTTAAATTGCATATTGAAATTTTTGTTTTTTCCCAAGAGATAAGTTCTCTCTAGTATTCAAAATACTTATCCCACTGGGAGTAGAGCATTGCATAAAGCAATCTGACACAATTTCCTGCCACTTCAGTGCAATAAAAGTTTCGTTGGAAATAAAATGAACGCTAATCTGACTTTTATTTTTTCTACACATTGCGTAGTTGAATACTTATTTATTTATTCTTCTTTATAGGCGAATCAATATTGGGTCCAGGTTCCAGGCTGACATTCCTGAGCTGCAGGACAGATTGCTAATGGAGAAAGACGTGCACAAGGCTACTTTGGTTTGGAAACCATGGCCAGAACTGGAGAACAAAGTCTTCCAACAAAGAGGTATAATGACTTGCCATTTTAGAAGTTCCTGCGTCAGCCTGTGCCTGTTGAAGAAATGCGCATTGATATCTCGTGTCTGTACTGAACAAAGCGTTCAAGAGAATATTAATTACTGAGAGGGCAGAGCGAGAGACTGGAAGTGCATGGTATAGGTTCAGAGCAACTGCATTAAATAGTGGCATTTAAAGGGGAGTCTGGATGAAATGTTTTCTGGCAGCTGGGGGGAAAGGTCATTGCTGGGAAGTTGGGTACTGAACTGCCTGGTAAGGGCAGAGGTCACAGCTGAGAGGCTGCTGATGGATCCTGGGCCTGTCCTGTGACCATAGTTGAGAGGAAATGTGGCACACTTGGTGGGTTCTACCAGTCCCAGAGCAGAGTTTTGTCCTGCTTCTGACATGGTTCATTCTGTTTCTCCACCCTGGCTGGAGCCTTCTTGGCACAGCAACATCACTGGTGTGTGCAAGTCACCACCTCACAGGCAGATCTCTGGCTCTGTAGTAGCCTGTCCCATCCCAAGGATGTGCTCCATTACACCCTCTCCTCAGTGATCCTAAAACAAGGAGATGAGATGCTGAGGAGAAAAAGTGTGAAAGAATCTGCTGCCCTGAACTATGTAGTCTTTGAGGGGCATTACAGAATCCTTGGCTCCAGATGTTTGACTGACAGGCTACTGTATTAGCAGTAAAATGTTGACTTGTTTCTGACAGTGGAAGACCTTTTAAATATGAGCTGTTCCAGTGTGTTACCTGGTGGAGGAACTAACTCAGAATACGCTTTGCACTCTCTCTTTGAAGCAAAAGGAGATATTATGGTAAGATAAAAAGCTGAAAGGGGAGATACGATCCTCTTCTGCAGATAAATTAGCATGCTTTATTAAAAGGATTTAGATATGGTTATATAAAAAAGATTTCTGATTGATTTGCAATGATGCTTTAAACATCCTGTAACATTTTTGGGGAATGACTTTTCCCTTTATTCTCTAATAAATTTAAATTTCAAAGCAATGCCTCTCTGAAGGCTTACTGTATATTTCATATAGATAAGATTACTTAGTTTATAGCCTTGGGGCTTTGAATGTCTCCCAGTGCTTGCTCCAGCCCTGATATTTCACAGGCTTTATATTTGGTCACAGAGAGCTTAGTCCTCCTCTAGCCCTTATAAAAAAACCTTTTTTTGGAGCAGCAATCACATCTACTTATTTGTTCAGAACTGTGAGGTAACTGCACACAGTTCATGTATAAATAATGCATTTCAAATATTTGCATTAGTTTAGTGAAGGGAATGTTATTAACTAAGGCAAAACATCCATTTTGCCCAGTGTTAGGGGAAGGCAAGGCCCCTTGCACCAGTTCCTAGAAAGCCAATATAAAACCAAATGCAACAAAACATGGGGCTGGAATGAGTCTCACTGGATTGGCTAATACAGTGAGTTTTAGCTTGTGTCCCAGTTTCCTTAGGCTCTGTTAGCTGTATCTGAGAGGTCTGAGAATGTCAGGATGTGGAATTTGCTTTACAGAGAGTCTGCATTTTCAGGGGAAAAATTTTAGCAATCCATAAATCCTCTGTTTTCCTGATCTGAAGGATGATTAGCTATACTTGCTGTCATTCTTGACAGATGTTGACCTAAACAGATATTCTAAAATATTTTATGCTATAAATATTAATGCTGTCAAACCAACCATTAAATATTAGTATTAATTCACACTATCAAGTCAGACACTATAAATGTATTTGTTTGTGGCAAGCAGAAGGGAGGGAAAGAGCTGTAAGTTGCGAAGTAATAGCCACATTTGTGCTAATTAAGGCAGGACAGGTGTACATTAGGTGCTCTTCTGTGAGGTACAGTGTTACTGGGCCTTGGAGTAATTTGATGTGGTTTTGTATGACAGAAAAGAGAAAAGAGAGAAAATTAATTCATATCCTCGTACCAAATAGTCTTCTAAATGCAGTTTTATGACACAGCTGATTGCTTTTCCTAATTCTGTTTTTCCCTGCTTTTTCATTTAGGTTGCTCTTGAAAAGCTGCTGTTGAGAAAGCCAGTGAGATTGAAGTGTCATCCTTTGGCAAATTACCACTACGCTGGTAGGTTTCCTTGTGATCTCTCTATCTGTTACACAGAGTCCAAGCCTGGCATCCCAAGCTGGAGCATGGGATCACGTTGCACTCCCTGCTGTCTGCTGCAGGGATGGCAGCATTTAATAGAGAGATGATGTGGACGGTGCCAAGGGTACTCCCTAAGCCGTTTGTTGCAACTTTAGCAGTTTTTTACATGACTGACAACGTACAGAGGCTTTGCATCCATGTTGCTGTGCAGGATTCTACAGATTTAAAACTGCCTTGGGTGATTCTTTTTCTCTTTTAAACTGAAATTTGACAATTTAATCTCCTTTTAACACTGCTGCTATTTGTAATTTATAATTTACTATTGCTAATGTCTTAATTTCCTGGTACATAAATATCTGCCATGGTGCCTGCTTCCTCCAAGGTGACGGTGCACAATAAATGCATGTGATAATCATGAGCATCCTTCCAAAGAGGCAGTACTGTAACTCTCACTAGGATCTTCGTGCTGCTTACAGAGCCTCTGTGTGTAGCTCTAGTGGAAAAAGTCTGGCTTGGTGACTTGTTTCATAAACACAGCAAGAACTGCATTGTGGTGATGAAGCAGAAGTGAAATTCAGATGTGGTGTTAAGCCATTGGACTTCAGTTGTGTCACCTGAGCATAGATGGCAAATGTCTCTCCTCTGCAGCCCTCCATGCTATTGCTTAATGCTTTGTAGTGGCTAACAACTGCTGAGACACAGAACAGCGTTTTACATAAGACATTTAAGACTTCATCTCCAGTTCAGGCTCAATAGGAAAGGAGCCAAGAGTCTTCTGGTGGCCAGTCAATCACAGTGTCCAAGGTCATGTACTCATTGCCAGTTACAGTCACTGTGCAATGTAAGTATAGTAGCAGGCTACTTCCTGGCTGTAGCAGCTCACTGGAAAGACTTACAAGTAACAAGAAATCTTTGTAAAGCAACTCCTCTACCCCTCGGCCTGAGAAGAAGAACAGAAATGTGTTTGATGGTAGTTGATAATGACAGTGAATAAATGTGAATGTCAGGTTTTCAGTTTTGTCTGTGGGAGGTGCCCGGTACCTGTGATTCCAGCTCTGTTGCAGTCCAAAGGGTAGACATGGGAATAGATGGAGAAGGAGGACATCAGCCAGGAACTTTGATCAGGGTCTGAAGAGATGACACCAAATCATATATGTGAGACAGTTGAAGGGCATGAGAGCAGGAAGATGAGGAGATATCCCACAGCTTCATCATTGATGAGTACAATCTAATTAGCAGAGCAGATAAGAAATTTCTGCCTGTGTGGCAGAGGAGGAACAGTCTTTACTAAAGCAACTTCACAGTAGCTTCAGAAGTAATTCATTGGGATTCAGGGAGGAGCCAAGAGAGACTGTTTTGTTTACTCTTTCACATGAGATGATGCTAATCCTTGGTAGCTAGCACTGAGACCTGTGGACACCTGTGAATCCCTATTTCTCAAGCAGGAAAGAAAGTTTTTATCACAGCATGAAATAAAATTTCACCAGTCTGGATTTAAGTGACATAGAATAACAAGACAAAGCATTACTTTCTAATGCTCTTGCATGCAACATGGGATTGCAACTTATATTGACAGCATTGCTCTAGCACTGTGCAGCAGCTCTTGAATAACAGTTTATTTCTGATTGATAATCAGCCACTCGAGGAATGAGAATTTTCACATATGAGGATTTTCACAATCTAGTACATGAATAGCTTTAATATGACTTCAAGTGGCATCAGTTTGGGTTACCTTTGTGTTTTCTGCTCCATACTCGGAAATCACATCTCTCAGGCGTGCCACATTTAAAGGTGGAATACACTGAAACAGAGCATGCCACTGACTCATGAGAATTAACTCGTTAGAGTACCACAAACAACAGATACCCAAACTCATCCTTAGCACTGCCTTTGAATGAGGGTACAAGCAAATAGCTCACCTCTGAAACCTTTTGGCTTGTGAGGGAAGCCAATTCTGTTGTGTGCCAAGAGAGCTGGAGATACTGACCTAAGGCTCCTTGGAAGAACACCCTAATCTCTGTCCTAAGACTTTGCCATCTGTCAGGATGGCGTTTTAGGGAAGAGAGAAGGAACACGTGTGTAGTACAACAGGGACACTGTTGCAAACACTTGAATTGTTGTCCTTTGAACAGTGGAGTTTCTCAGGTCTGAAGTTCTGCAATGAGAACTGCAGGAGAGATGGTCCCTGACATAGGGCACTCCAGTCAGTCTGGAATCTTCTTGTACGTGCTGTGACAGGGTGTGGATCAGACCCAGCGTATGTTGCACACAGTGGATTTCAGCTCCTCTCCATGGGGCTCCACAGGTGTACATGTAGCCCCCTTGAAACCCACAAGTTGGGCCCAAAGCACACAAATGAGTAGAAGATACTTAATGTCAGTTAATCAGTGCAAAAACAGTATGGCAGGTAAAACAAAATCTAGAATAAATATGTAAACATAAAGATCAGCTTTAAAATTTGATCTGTATTCTAAAGCCCCAAATTCTTTTTTGCTGCATTGCAGATCTCTCTCTATGCACGTTCTCTATATCTCCCTCAAGCTAACAAGAGCAAAAGTGGTTTCCCAGCAACCAGAGTTAAAAACAGCTTTTCTTCTGTTTCTTTTCCTACACAGGATTTATTCTATTAATTAGGTTACTTCCAATTAACTCGCATAATCTTATAAGGGTCTCTGCTAATACCACAGCTATTGGGGAAAGTCTGTAAGGCCCAAATTCTCCACAGGTGCACAACAAAATTAGTTCATGGAAGTGATTCTATGTCATTGTTTTATTGTGTTGGTTTTTTAGGGGGGGAGGGGGTAGAAGCAGGAGAGCAGAATAAGTAGAAAAAAAATATCTCCTGGTGTTGTCATGCTTTGTAAAGTTATGTTTTGGCATACCAGAGTAGCCCTCTGGACTGAATGAGTGCATTTACCCCTGCACAAAGGGAGGGTAAATGCAAATGACTGACAGGTGGTGTAAGAAGGGAATGATGGTGGTTCAGGGTGGGAAAAATGGAAAGGCAGTGTGTCAGCAGAAAGATCTCTGGGTGATAACAGAATAAGTAAAACTCGTGGCTTGAAGCCAGTGCCTTTCTCTGATGCTTAAGAGAGCTTTAAGTGTAAATCTCTGTGGAAATAATTAATGCATGCTTATATCCAGTACTGAAAGAGCCTACAGAGAACAGGTTGCAGAAAAGTTAATTTTGTAGTTTTCAGCATATAAAGGAATGATGAGATACCTGCTCGGAGCTTGTAAACCTGGGAGCTGATGCTGAAAAGCAAAACATTTGCAGTTAATAACACTGATATTTTTTTTAGACAAAAGTAAAAACTGTAGAACTGTAGAGTTCAATACCATGTGTGGTGCCAATACTAAGTTAATTGAAATCAGTGCAGAGGCAAGCATTTCTATGGAGAGTAGTAACATTGACAGGAATATTAGGGATTTATTTTCTTAAAAATTTTAGATGTTTCAGAAATTCTCAGACTGAAGTAGAATCTTCTCACAGTGTAAGTCATTTCAAAGGCATCCACTTGATGACTTCTTGCATATCCTTCCTTTAATGTATGTAATGCTGCCCACTCCTAACAAACAGAATACTGCTTTGATGCAGTAGAGCAATCCTGTGTTCCTTCTGTTTGACTAATATTGAGAAAGCATAAACTCATTTCAATTTAAATGTTGATTTCACATTTTCATGGGCAGTTAGGCCAGGGGACCAAACAGAAGAACACTATTTAGAAGTTTTATATACAACTTTCATTAAAGGATAAAAACCTCTTTTTGCATATTGCACATTGCTGCAGTCTCTACCCACTTGTGACCTCTGTCACAGAGGATTTAAATGTGTTATCCCAGACCATGCAAGTGAGGAGCTGCAAAAGGATGTTACAGAAGTTACTGTCTGGAGAACAAAAGGATATATGAACTTCTGTGTCATCAAATGTAAAGTGGCATACATGGGAATAAACAATACAAGCCTTACATAAGAAATTACGAGCTCTGTGGTGATACTTCTCAATTAGAATGAGAGTTTGGGATTGTAATGCTAGTTCTAAGAAAGTATCAGCTGTATTTTGCAACAGCTAAAAAAAATAGTCAGGTGTTAAAAGGGTAGAAAACATGGTGATGCCACTGTGAAAGTCTGGATTATAGGTGGACTTCTATGTGCCTTTCTGGTTGTGTTGTCTCTATAGGAATGTTTTAGTACTGGAAAAGCTTCAGAGGGGGACAGCAGTAATGATCAAAGGTTTGGGAGTGATAGAAAGGGTACACAGTTCTGAATAGCATGGAGGTGATGGTCAAGGTTGGATTCACTTTCTCCTCCACTTAAAGAATGAAGGGTCATCCAGTGGAGCTACTGGAGCCAGGAAACAAAGAAAGGGAGGTGGCTCTTCATGCAGAGGGTCCACTGATCTGTAAAACTCCTTGGCAAAGGATGTTTTGGGTACGAGAAGCTTAATTGGTTGAAAGAATGAGTGGCTTAGCACTTACAAGGGTAGTTACTAAATAAGCAAATTGCAACAGACTCAGGAAATCCCCTGCGCCCAAAGTGGTCAGAGGTTAGGAGAAATTAGGGGGAGGCATTGTATTTGCTTGCCCTGATCTTACTGTTTCCTAGGCAACTCCCTGTCACCGCTGCTGAAGACCAAATACAGGTTAGATGGACTTTATGTCTGAGTCAGTACAGCCATACTTGTATTTGGGTAGCAGCAATCTCTCACATGTGCTTGAGACTTCCCAGTTCCTGTTTTGGATGCAGCATCAACATAAAGGTGGTGACTTTTTATCATTCATAATGATTTCACTTTCTTTTTAAGGCTCTGACAAATGGACACATCAAGAAAGGAGGCTGTTCAAAGAGGCACTGTCCACCTACAGCAAAGATTTCATATTTGTACAGAGAATGGTAAGGTTATTTCTGTTCTGTCTGCTGGGGTTTTTTTTCCCATTGCCCTGTTCTGTTCCTCTTCATTTTCCCTCCAGTGCCAGACCAGCTGATGGCAGGCTTAGAGGCAGCAGTGGTTCCAAGAACACTGATAGGAGTGGTATACTCACTGGATGTACCTGTGCATTAGTTACCAGTAAAAAACAGTTATAAATAAATAAAAGGTGTTCCTCTTGTTATTACATGCAAAAGTTTTCACACCTGGAATCCAAATCATAGCATTCTACATGTGGGACAAGTATGGTTTTCCATTATCATCTTGGTGTTCTCTGGCAGTTTGTCACAAGGTACCTCAGTCACTGGCACTGAGCTTGGCAACAGAAAGGGTTAAAACCTGCTAATAAAGAGAAAACATGTTTGGGCTTACTTTTCATGTTCTGCCACAAAGCAGAAAAGACAAGGTTATAGATCTCAGGGCACAATACCGTACCTGTTAGCCCAGATGTTGAAAAATACGTGGGTTTATGTGAATCAAGACTTAATGATTAGATTTCTCAGTGGTACTCTACACTTTAGCTACAAAAGTACATTCTCAGTCATTTTCTGTCTGGAGTCAAGGGAATCCCAGAGACATGTACTGCAGCTGAAAAAGTCAATGCAAATTTGACTGAAAAAAAATTTAAAAAGAAGTATTCTACAAGAGTAGACAAGAGTCAAACTGCCATTTCTTTCCCCCTCCATTTGAATGTTTGAGTAATAAAGCCTGCCTCTTGGAATATATTAAAATTGTGTTGAATGAAAGCAAAAAATTAAGACTGGACTACTTCTGCAATTCCTTAACTACAGGTTAAGTCTAAGACAGTTGCACAGTGTGTGGAATACTACTATACCTGGAAGAAAATCTTGCGTTTGGGACGGAAACACAGAACGCGTTTAGAGAAGAAAAGAGATGAGTGCTTGGTAAGTCTAAAAGAGGATGAGAAAGTTTAACACTTGATAATTTTTGTTTGTCTTGTTTTGAGGAGGAGGTTGAATTAGGTGACATAGATATCTTCCAATAGAAATTATTCCATTACTCTAAATTATGTTCTGTACAAACACTGTGTGACCTCAGCCACTCCAAGATTTATGTGGCTGTATTGCAACGAGATAAAAGTGCATTATCTAACTGTGGTCCAGGTAAACCTCTGTAAATTGTGCCTGTGCCTGTGTGTGCTCTTACAGGCTGCTCTAACATTCTAGTACAAATACCATTTGAGATGTGTTGGTTTGTGGGTTGGGGGTTTTTTGGTTGGTTGTTTCGGGGTTTTGTTAAAGTAACTTGACTACAAGTAGAGCATACATGGCCTTTCCAATGGCAGGAGGACAGCACTGCACCTGGCATCTGTAGATCTTTGGAGCCACAGCTCCATAATAATGATGGAGGCTTTGTTGAGCAATGCAGAGAAGCTTTATGTGCTGTAGCTTATCCATTAAGGGGTGATAGCTCCAGCAAGACCAGAAGTTCATTCAGCATGGGAAGAAATACTCATACTGGGATGCACTCTTGACAAAACAGCATACTGTTCCAGAACTGTATATAACCTAATATCCAGTGCTGTCTTTGACCCTATTTGTAGTATTTCTTAAATGCACTGTCTGTTTTAGACAAGTGGAGAAGAGGAAGTGCTAGAGGAAGATGAGGAGATCGAAGATGACAGAAAGGATGAAAGGGAAATGCAGAAGTCACCTGACCCACCAGCTATCTCTCTTGTTGGACCTATAGATCTGCCTGCCGTGCAGGGTCTTTCACTTTCTTCGTCCTCCTTCATCTGTGAAATGCCAAACTGTGGTGCTGTATGTGTGCTTGATACATTTAAGGGGGAGAGGGTGGTGGTGGTGGTGGTGGTGGTGGTGTGTATAAACTAGTGAATTGTGATTTTGACTGCTTTTAATTCCTGCAAAATATAAGCAGTTTGATCTGTAAAGAAAACTGAATTCTGAGATGATGTATTAGTCAGAAATACTATATGGCAAAAGCTCCAATTAGGTTACACAACTTCAATAATAGGATAGCTCACTGCTTTGTTTTATTGTGACTGTCTTCAACTACAGTGGGATATTGCTGAAAGCAAGCACCATTTGAAGGAGTAGATGGTGCCTATTAGATGTGTACAGTTCTGTTGTGATATGCATTCAGCATCCTACTTTCTGTAGTTCCTGTTCCAGTGCCTTCTTGTGATTTCTTGGGGTTTATTTTCTTGTGTGTGTGTGTTGGTTTTCCCCCCCCTCCCCTGCACCCTGCTCCCTGCCAGGTGTTCAGTTCCCGACAAGCTCTGAATGGCCACGCTCGCATTCACGGAGGTACGAACCAGGTGACGAAAACACGCTGCACCATTCCCGGCACTAAGCAGAAAACTGGTACGCAGAGCGGATACTGCTCCATCAAGAGCTCGCCTGCCCACAGCACAACAAGCGGCGAGACCGACCCAACAACAATATTTCCGTGCAAGGAGTGTGGCAAGTAAGTGTGACTGTCTGCAGTACTGCATCGCCTTTGCCTATTTAGAGTCCAGATCAGTAGCGCTGTGAACAAACTTTGTACTTTGCTCTGATGGTCTTGGAAGAAGTTTTCCCCCTAGATGATATGTTCTCTTACCAAAACCGTCAGAGATAGGTTTGCATGACATTTTGGATGCCCCTGCAGCATTTGCTTTTATTTTCCACTTACCTGCTAGAATTTCTACATCTGACATTCCAGATTCCTGCTTCATCACAGACTTGAATGTGCTTGAGTTTGTCCATCCTAACGTGGTATTCCTCCACTTTCCCCTTGTTGTACGAGATGGTTGTGAAACTGATGCACGGAGAATTAGGATGTGCATAGATACTGAAGCAGGTGAGGGAGCTACAAACTACCTCTGTCAGAGTTAGAGTAGGCCATTTTGATACCGTCAGGATGTATAAATCTGGTAATATGTCCCTGAAATTCACACCATGGCATTGCAGACTTCACTGACTTCTATTTCAGGACAAGGAAGCAAATGTACTGATAAGTTGTTGAGTCTTTTTTGGCTCATTTCATCAAAAGCGGTGCATTTTTATCTGATTTTTTTTTCCTTTAAAATTTAGGGTCTTTTTTAAAATCAAAAGCCGCAATGCTCATATGAAGACTCACAGACAACAAGAAGAACAGCAAAGGCAGAAGGCTCAGAAAGCTGCTGTGGCAGCAGAAATGGCAGCCACTATTGCAAGAACTACTGGGCCAGCTGGGCATAGTTTGATCCCCCTGGATCACATGAGTCTGGTTAAACATGTCGAAAATGTTGGTGACATTGATGATGATGTTGTTCCGGATCTGGGTGATGTCATGGAAGAGAATGAAGTTATGGATGCTGACCTCTTACTGGATGATGAAGATCCAGATCTACTGCAGGATGATGCTGAGTTGTAAATAAAGTTGTTTGATAGACAGCTACTGAGCACACCCTGAATGGATCAATCAGGAAACCTGGACTGCTTGTTTATTCCCACTGATTGTAAACTACCTGTTGAAAATTATAATTCTTTTATCCAGGTCTAGAAAAAAAAAAAATCTGCTTTTTTTCCTTTTTTTTTAATTAATTTGTGTTTTGGGGGAAGAAATAAATAATTGGTACAAATATTCTTATAAAGTGTTTTTATCTGAGCTCTTTTTGATGATAACTTCCAAGGCCACTAATTACAGAAGTTCATGGTTCTGCTATCAGTTCCTACCAGATGGTCCTGGTAGAATCTTTAGTCTTTAATTCTTCCAAGTTTCATTTTGCCCCAATTACAAGAATAAATTTCCCACACTTCTGATGAAACATTTTTTTTGCCTATATTGGCTAATTTCCAGCATCTTCTAGAGAGTAAATGTCATCTCTCTTAAAAATATGATTACATTATTTGTCTTTGTGTTGCCATTTTAAGGGAGATGGAGGAAAAGAAAATCAGGTTTAACTATGAAAGAGTTAGTAATATTGCAATTCATTTTCAGTTCTGGACATTTCAGACCTTCCATTTTAGCAAGGTTTTGATCTGCTGATTTTAAAATGACCTAAATTCAAGGATTGAAGAAGGAAAATGATTGTACTGTGGTTCACATCCTCTGATGTGAACACTGAATGAGGAACACTGTCTCTTGGTAATCAGATTGCACTGGAAGTATTGTCCTGTGACAATAGATCACACTGTGGAATAGCCATCTCGGTCATTGTAGGGGGGGTGTGTGCTTGAGCAATGCTTGCTCTCACCAGGCAAACACAGGGAAGCATTCTTGCCATTGGAAAAGAGACTGATACACGTTCAGCACCTAGGTATAATGTGTTATTCTTGTGCCATTTTCAGTCCTCTTCATCCATCAAATTCAGCTGTTGTTTATTTATTATACATATACTGCAAAGGTGAGTTGATGTTGCTGTTTAATGACCATTTATCTTCCCTTAGGTTCAGATCTACATGCTGGACACCTGACACAGTATATATACAAATTTAGATTTGCTTCTCCAATTAAATAGGATATTGAAAGAATTGTACTTCACAGAATAAAACAATTAAGGAAGAAATGGAGTTAGGTTGAGTAGACCTTTAATTACAGAATACGAATGCTGATTGCTGAGGTTTCACAGGCAGCAGCACTGATTTTCTTGTGAATTTTGCACAGTAGAGGAGTATTGTTAACTTTATAAAATATTTTATAAGACTTATTTCAGATCTTCCAGGATTCAGGTTTGTTTGAGGGTTTTTTTTATGGGTTGGGTTTTATTTTATTGGGTTCTTTTTGCCATATTCCTAATATCTTCAGCAGAATCTGGTGGGTCTTACCTTCTACTGTCTTTCATCCTTGTTTAACTATGCAAAATGAGGGTAAATCATGGCACTTTTATAGGACTACCAGACCACACAAGTTCAAAACCAGTGGAACCCACTGACAGAGAGAGGTGCCTTCTCTGTCAAAGCCAAATACATGAAGCCAAATGACCTCAAGTTTCTACTTAAGGTCGAATGTTCTGATACTAAAGAACCAACCCTTCAGGAGAATGGAAATAACTTCTTAGTTTCCGGTCAGTGAAGTTCCCGTGCACATGGTGGCTTTAGTGTTTCGGGGGGTTTTCCAGAGGTTTTTGCAGTTGGTTTTGACCAGTGGGTGGAATTTCACTCCTGTCACATAAGAAGTGATGTTCTCAGACATTGCACCGTCGAGCTTCAGGAGATCAGGCAGTAGTAGCCTTTTCTTTCCCAGCCTGCCACTCAGCACATTGCCCAGCCGTTCGTTCCTGTCCATGCTGTGACATTTTACTTTTTACAGGGGCCATATGCAACCCAGGTTCAGCAGACTGGGTGCTCAGCTGTGTACCACCAGCAAGACCCACTGACAAAAAAAAATCTCACAGTGCAAGTCGTCGTGGTTTGCAAAGTGGAGGGTTTTGTGAACAGTAAAATGTGTTGGCTTTCAGGAGCCTCTGTTGAAACAGCCCAGCAGAGTCTACTCTTCCTCTCCCAAGCTTGTATAATTTTGAACTTTCAAGGATCTTTGTGAGAATGGCTCTACCCTGGAAAATGCACATGTTTTCAGTTTCCTGGTGGGAAAAACCTGTTTAAGCAAAATGATGATTGAAATGAGAGTTCTGATTGAAGAACTGAGTGAAATTCAGTAGAAACTTAGCAGCTTGATTCTGAAGAGCAGCTCTGTATGAAAGAATCTACAGTGGCACTTTCTAGCAACAGTTGGACAGGACCTGTGCTAAAACTTAGTATCTATAAATATATATATACACATACATATGCCTGGTTAAGTAACATTAATCGGGTGCTGTTTTATTGTACAGCCAAGAATATAAAAGAATAACAATAACCAAAGAAGTTATTCATCAAGGGAAAAAAAGAAATGCACATTTCCTAAGCAGTACATGATTTAGGCCTCAAACATTGACTTCATCATTATTAAGTGTTGCATTGGCTGATGTTAAATGTGCTGTTCTGCCTATTTGTACATGAGTTGAAGTGAGTTTTGTTTCAGAAAACTTTTCTTGTTGATGGTTGATGATGGAAAACTATTCAATATTGGACCTAGTCCTCTTTGATAAAACCTGTACATACAGAAAACATATTTTATGAGAAAAATCTTATTTTCAATATTTAACTGTTATTTTACTAGAAGATGGTTGTGTAAATATTTTAGGCGTTTTAGTGTAAAAAGCAGACTGTAATTTTAGGTGGCAGAGGAAGTAACTAAATAAAAAAAATATACATTTGATAGAGCTTGTGATCTCTGCTGGTTTCAGATTCCCACTGTTAGCATTTGACTTGCACACAGCTTAATTTCAGGTTACTGCCTACTTGGTTGTGTGTATTTAAGGATGGTTTAGTGGCAAAAATTAGTACTTGTTTATTTCCCCGCCCGCTGTAAAGATTTGGTACCGATCGGAAGCTGTGTTGTATTATTAACCGCTGTGTGTATGTGTAAAAAGAAGGGTTTGTTCATGTGCCATTTCCAGTCATTTTTATATTTCGGTAAAATACAGTCGGATGGGTTTTGCTCTAACGGGCTTGTATCCCTTTGTAAAATATTTTTAAGAGCGGGGAGAAGGCTGAAAAGTAGAGTTCGTGTAATTGTTTTTGCTTTGTTATTTTTAAAGGATTCCTAGAGACCAGGACGGGAGCGCCTGTGAGGGGACCGGGGGCCGCCGTTGGCGGGGGGCGGCTGAGGGGGAGCCGCTGCTCCCTGGGTGCTGCCCTGCGGCAGCGCTCGGGGCAGGCGGGAACCGGCGTGGGGAGCCCGGCTGGGAGCTCGCAAGGCTCGTTCGGCACCGTACGAGCTGCAGGCTCGCCTCCGCACCGCCGAGCCGTGCCCCGCGGCCTGAGCCCCCGTCAGCGGGGAAAGCAGGTGGGGGATGCGGCCGCGCTTCTCCTTCCGGGCGATGCAGGGCGGGCTGGGGCGGAGCCAAGATGGCGGCCGGGTGGCTGTGGCGGCGGCTCTGTCAGGTGCGCTGTGTGGCGGGAGAGGGGACGCGGGAGCCCCGACCTCCTCCTCGTCCTTTTCCTCGGCGTCTTCATTCCTTAGGGGAGTGGGAAAAGGGGACATGGCAGATGTTTTCCTTCGGGCGCGGGATGGTCGGGGCTGTACATCGTGGGACTGTGTCTTTGCACGCCATCGCCGCGTGGCGAGTCCACGGAACTCTTCCCTGCAGTGCTGTGGTTTTCGCGCAGTCAGTCCGCGTGGAAGGGAGAGTGAAGGATAGGTGACTTGGATTTGGAGGTCGTGCTAGGCGAGTTTATAGTCTTAAAAGTTTCAAAGCTTGGAAGTTGTAACGTAAAATAATAGGAAAGCATTTTGCACTGCCGATGTTTGCTAGTTTGGACTTTAAAACAGTGATTGCTTTCTCTCAAATTGAGAAAATTGGATTTTCTGAAGCCCTAAACTCTTCTGTGTATCCACTGTCTTCTGGACTTGCTTTTCAGGCATCTCTCTCCCCCTGACACTTCAGAGGCTCGCAGCCAAACTAAATTAAGGCTATTTTGTGCTCGGAGATGAGTAATTGTATTTTGTACAGGGTCTTGGTTCACCAAGGAAGTTGAATTCTATTACGCTGCAGTCTTTGAGCGTCTTTTCCACCTCCTGTGATGGCCATTAGCAAGAGTACATCATTAAATCAGAGAATGAAGCTGGTAAAATACACTTTCCTGCCCACTGAATGCCATCTTTACCACCTAAGGTATTCAGTGTATCATTTTGTCAAAATTTAATACAAAATTTAAAGAGCACCTTAAATTCAATGTTACAAAAATTTTTGACTTGATGCATATCTGCTTAATTAGTAACAAAGGGAGATGGCATGTTGTGGGAATAACATGCACAATCATAGAATATTGGAAAGGCTGCAGACCTTAGTGCGTGGGATAGGACTCTACTGCTTCATCAGGTTTTGTTTTATTCATTTTTATTGCATGAAGACTGAAATTTTTGTATCTAAAACCACACAGTACAATATACTATGAGTGCATATATCTTTGCATGTAAATAATAAATGTTTATTACCAGATGAAGCATTTTAAAGAATACACAGTATAGACTGCATATGCAAGCACATAAAAAAATCCCAGAACAGATAAAAATTTTAGTTATGATTAGAGTTAATAGCCTTACATTTGTTATCTGGTTTCAGGTTCTGTGCCACTAATTTGCACAAACAGTTTAAGCCCTGCACTGAATACAGTCTTTTATGCTCATGGGTTTGTCTGCTTCCTGAAGTGGTGTCAGGTGATTGTTGCTGTACTTCATAGTGGCAATGGATGGAAGGAAGGGAGCATTCTGACTTCAGAGAGAGTGAGAATTGAGGTGCAAATGTCAACATAATTTTGTCACAAATCATAGAATGGCCTGGGTTGGAAGGGACCTTAATGACCACCTAGTTCCAACCCCATGCTGTGTGCAGGGACACCTTCTGCTGTATCAGTTTGCTCGGAGCCCTGTCCAGCCTGGCCTTGAATACTTCCAGGGATGGGGCATCCACAGCATCTCTGGGCAACCTGTTCCAGTGCCTCACTGCCCTCACAGTCAAGAATTGTTTTCTAATGTCTAATCTACCCCTACCCTCTTTCAGTTTGAAGCCATATCCCTTTGCCTTTCATTACATGCTCTTGTAAATAGTCCCTCAGTTTTATTAGATGTCACTAGAAAATTAATCAGCTGTACTTCATTAGTTTTAGGTAATAAAGCTCAAGTAGTTCCCAGCATAAACCTTGAAACTTTCTGAATGATTATCAACTACAGTGGCAAATATTCAGTGCTCCTAAAATTGCCTATTCTGTCATGCACTTAAAGAATATAATAGTAGTGCCTCTGTGAAGGTCTGGATTTGAAAGGATTGCTTAAGGGGAGGCATTTGTACCACAGTCAGCTTTGTAAACAGAAAGCTCCTGCCTCTTCTTCCAGTCATCATCTTTATTGGAAGCAGCATTTGTAGGATAAATGACGACTGAAGCAGAATTACTTCAGAAAACAGCTTTGTTCACTGCTGATGGATGATGAATGTATGATGCATACTGGAATCTAGTAGCATCATTGAGTTATGCATATCCATGAGCAAGTACAGTAAGATTACCTGGAAAAGTGTAAACTCTGGCTGTTTTCTGGTGTTTTGATTAGACAGTCACCTATATAACTCTTGGGTGGGGTATCTGGCTTCTCTCTAAAGCTGTGACTCCAGCACATGTCAGAAAAGAGCATCAAGGGGCAAGATGAGTAACTAATTTGACTTCAGCATTCTGCTGCAGCCCTGAGGTTCTGTTAAGCCAGCGAGAATTCCTTTTCTTCACCCCTCAAGTAGTCTATAACTGTGCCAAATTAAGAATTAGTGGAAGGAAGCCACATAATGTTCTGAAGGGAATAATTATCCTACTATGAAAGATAGTACTGTTACATGATTAACAACTATATTCCTTTTCTAACACAGAAAATCATATTATCTTTTAAACATGATTCATTTACTTGTAAGAAGTATGTCTATTTAAATGTTCCCTTAAAAATAAGTGTTCAAAATCACAGGGAACTTTTTTTCTGAAAAAACATTAAATTTTCAGTTAAATTCACATGTTGAATTTTTGCATTTATAGGATACTCTTTTCAATTGCTTTTATAAGTCCTAATTAGGCTTGTCACTTGACAAAACTTGTATTGTACCACAAAAGTAAAACTAAAGAGAAAATACTGTTGTATACAGAAATGGTATTCAATGCCACAAAAATACATTTTTCTGTTAACAATATACTTTGTGATTACTATTCAGGTGCCTCAGTAGTAAGTGCATACTCTTACTGTGCCCTTAACGTGCTTTTTTTAGGTGCTATTGTATACTGAAATACATTTCCATGCTCCTGTTTTCCTGTGTTTTCCAATGGAGCAAACTTCCTACTTTGTCATATCAGTGCCTTGGAATGTGCTGTGCTTTGGCGTGCAAAAAAAGTAATCTTTAATAAACATATATTAACTGGCTGCTTTCTGGTTTGGGGAAAAAGCCCCACAACATAAATTATCTGTTTTATACAGGGATCAGCTTTTCCTGTCAGTTATGCAAGCAGAATTATGCAAAAGCAGTATTTTCTTCCGTAAGTATAACAGCCCCTCCTCCTTCCACTGCTCCTCCATAGTCCCTGAAAAGATAAAATCCAGCTTTAACAGCTTATTTTATGCTTTCCCCCTGATGTATTTCTAGGAGCTCCAACTTGATGGGAGCACGGCTGGCTGGATCCCATGGTGATACACAGGAGCCTAAGATTAATCCTTTGGTGAGTGCTCTGTAACACAGTATTTTGTATACTGTCTTAGTAATGAACAGGACATCCAGAAAAGCTTGAATTCTTTTCTTGCAGCTTTTTAAAGTTATGTCTTAGTGATGTCAAATTTGTCATAGAGAAAGAAATCATTTAGATTATTGGTACTTGACATCTTCTGGGGTTTTTCTTTCCCAACAAGATTTCTGTAGCCCACAGTTGCCTCTCAGTAACTTTGCCCCTTTTCAATGCAGCTGTAACTCTATGAAATACCAGTTTTTTGGCCATATTTAATTCAGTGCCTGGGGCACCTTAGCAGCCTTTTGACAAGGGCTTCAGAAACATTTGACAGGCAGTATTAGATCTACAGTGCTGAACCAGCCTTCTTGCCATGTCTGGTACATGCTGGATATGGTGTGCTAAACTGCCTCTGAGAAAATCAGCACTTCTGCACTCATTAAGGCTCTTCCAGTTGATCAGCGAGCCCAGACCATCAGAAATTGAAGCTCTAACTGAAAGTCATGAACTTGAACTTGTACAAACATGAAGGAAAATACACCCGGGGAAGCCTACTGTGTTTGAAGTAGTCTTAAAGCTGATTTAGTAATGTGAGAATTCTGGTTGCTGACCATAATGGTCTATTTAATTTCTGTACCCAAGCTAACTCTTAAGTGTTTTGGGTATTCACACACTTCTATTTATGATACAAATATTACTGCTCCAGACTTGCTTTAACAAAGAGTTTTGTTCTTACCCTTGCTAGTGTTGTCCTCATATTTATCTGGCATTCCTTTTTTTTTGGATGAAGAAATTTTACACAAATGTTCAGACGTTAGCTATCTCTTCACACTTTGCCTTTCCTGGTAGAGTGAGACCTATCAGTCAAGGTACTACAATCAGACTCTGTTAGATAAACTAAAATAAGCAGTTCAACAGGTTGTGGGGTGTTTTTGCTCTTCTGCAAATGGGGCATGCAGGCTAAGGAAATACACAGTGCATGCATTAATTAAGGAGAACATGATGTGGTAACTCTTGTCCTTTCTTCAAAAATACAGGTATCTATTTCAGATGAGCCAGAAACATTGTACAAGAGATTGTCCATTTTAGTTAAAGGCCATGATAAAGCTGTGTTGGACAGCTATGAATATTTCGCAGTACTTGCAGCAAAAGAACTTGGCATCTCTGTTGAAAAAGTGTAAGTAACTGATCTGTAGAGTGGTACTGAGTCAGATGCTTCTTCTGTTGTCTACTGTAATTCAGGTCCTCTGCTTAGAAGTTTTATTTTATTTTTTTTTAAGAAATGGCTATAATCTGACTTTTTTTCTCAGATTGTAGATCTAACACTTCTTTGATGGCAGGACAGTGATGAGAAAGCCGCAGCAGTTCTGCATTCAGCACTGCCATAGTGGAAGTGCTACATCAGGGACATTGGCAGTACTTTCAGTACAGCTGTCAGTGTTGTAGCTTCCCTCCCCTAATGCTGGTTAATACCTGAGTGTTAACCATGCCCATGTGAGTTAATAACAAACTGTACCAGTGTTTCCTGTTTCCTTGTAGATCATCTAAACATCAAGTAAGAACAGAGATGTCAGCATAATCTTTCAGATGAACTTGTATTACCATCCTTTATATAACATGAGTTTCTTTTTCTTCTTTGCTCAGAGATAAACCCCCAAAGACGATAGAACGACTTACACTTCTCAAATCTGTACACATTTACAAGAAGCACAGAGTTCAGTATGAAATGAGAACACATTACATGTGTTTAGAGGTAAGAAAGAAGGAAAAAATTGTTCTAGGTGTACAATTCAAAGATCTTACTAGATGCTAATGCATGAGTGAAAATGGTTTGGGGAGGTGAATGCAGGGGAATATTGAAAAAGAGCTAATCTAGTTACATAAAATGCAACACAAGTTACTCTGCACAGCCTACATAATTTTTGGACCAAAAAGTTAATTTTGACCATTATCTTAACAGCTGAAAGAATGACTAAAGAAGATAAGGTAGAATTGAGCGTTATCTTTAGTGTGTTATGCTCTTGCTTTCCAAAAATCATTGGGATGAGAGTTTTCTCAGGAAGGGAAGAAGATGCAGCTAAATCATTGGCATTGCCAGCCAAAAAGGGTTCTGTTCTCTGTGATTTGGTTTGATATTTCTGAGCAGACAGACTTTTGTCATATGCAGCATCATGTGGCAAGCTAAAACTGCATGTAGGAAATAGAAGAAAGGAAGCACAGACAAACCACCAGCTCTGTGGCCAATGACACATGCATGGTTTAGAATGCAGCTGTGGTTGACTTTCTTAGAAGAAACGTTTACTGCCAGCACTTTGTGGTTCCTGGGTGTCTTACTGTATATTTGCACAGTGCTTAGCAAAACAGGACTTTCTTTAAGTCCCCTGCCATGAGTGCAGTACAAGTGGCTGCCCGCAGACCATAAGCACTATTTTTGCCTTCCAGGAAAAATTAAAATTTTGGTAATTCAGTGGAACCAGTAGAAACTAAAAAAGCAGTATTTCAATGGCAAATGTACAAAAGCAGGTGATTATTGCATAACCTGTGGTTAATTTCATCTGATGCCTGCAGTGTTAAGATCCCCCACTTCCATCATAATCAATGCACATGATCCCAGGCAGCACGTGCAGTTCTGTGGGGTGAAGTAACTACTTTATACTTGCATGTGAGGTGAGTACAGATGAACTGCTTCAGTTCAATATTATGGAAGCTGCCTTCCTGTAAGTTGTTTGGTCCCATAGCAAGGGTTGAAGAAGCTAGGGCAAACTTTTTGGTTTTTATTCTGTTTGAAGTATTATTAATAGTAGTTCATTAAAAAAAATTCTTTCTGTTTTAGTTAAAATACCTAACAGGCAGTACTGCTGCAGTTTACTTGGAGTATGTGCAACGAAATTTACCTGAAGGGGTTGCCATGGAAGTGAAAAAGGTCAGTTTCCACCCCACATTATTAACTGTTATGAGTCCTGATGCAAGTACCAGTAACTACTGAAGTCTTCAGAAGTCTACTACTGAAGTCTTCAGAAAGTCAGACGAGAAAATGGGTGTAGTTGGATAGGAAAATTTTCCAAAATATTGCATGGTAAAGAGGCTGTATTGCTTGGATAGTGCCACTAGGTGGCGTGTTAAATCCGAGCCATGTCTCAAACCAGACTAAATAAAGCAAAGTAGTTATATGTTAGCTAGCTGGTACAGTAAATGGTTGTTTTTCTTTCCTTTTAGACTAAGATAGAGAGAATACCCGAACACATTCAGAAACCTGTTTGGGATACACTACCTCAAGTAGAAGAAACTGAAGTAAAGTCATGAACACACCAGGTACTTGGCTCCATCAGTAATGAAATTCATTGCTCCTGTCAACCTAATTTACTAAGATAGTCCATTGTTAAATAAAGGTTCTCTTATAAAGAAATTATATAAACTCTTGTTTCATCAAGTTATTCTTGCTCATAACTCCAGTATATGTAGACTTGAACTGCTTTGAAGTGAAGAAGTTTGACTGTGTTCTGTGATCAGTGACTATGTTTGTAGAAAGGTAAAGTTTATTTTTACTTGTATATATAAAAGTGTGTGTATATACATCTATATAACTTCACTGTCTCCTTTTGATACTAGATGGCTTCTGAACACTGAAATACTTGCAAATCCACTTCATGTTTGTGTAATGTTTAATATTGTGGATGCCAGATTGTTATCCATTTATCAATTTTGGATAAACTAATTTGGATAAACAATTTCCCTTCTTCACTTCTTTTCTCCTACTTATACCACATTCCTCCAGTTTTGCTTCCTGCCACATTTCTTAGCAAGTGCCAATAGAACACTCCAATGATTGCTTTAGGTCTTGTCTCAAGTAATCTTCCTATTGACCATCTCCTCTCATTTTCAGTCAGAAAATTTGTAGTTGCATTTCAGAGGAAGTTAATAAAAGCCCCATGCTTCATACCATTTATAAACATCATACATTTATAAATGTAAACATACATTTATAAACATGAGCATGCTCTTTTGTGTTCTTAGGAGTCAGATATCCAAAGCTTAAATGATCCCTGTCTGAAGTGCCTGCTTTTGCATCCATATAGCAAAATTGTCAGGAACAACAATTTCATTCCTTAAACAAAGGCAGTGTATGCCACATGGGATGTTCTGTGCATCACAGCCAAGCAGTGTGCTTCACAGGAATGTGCATCACATTCCTACCTTGCTAGAACTCCAGTTTGAATATGAAAGAGGCAGACCACCATCACTTTTGCTGGATGTGTAAACTCACACTTACCTCCTAAGGAGAGAAGGGGAGGATTTTCAGATGTGAAACTGAACTGAATCCCTAGGATCAGTTCAATATCAGTCCAGTATCACTTTTTATGAAGGAAAGATGAAGAAAAGACTTGGCAGTATGCAGTAGCAAAGCTTGACTTCAGTATCCAGTAGCCGTCTCACCCTATAATCAGAACACAAATTCTTATCACTGCTACTCTCCCCCCTGCTGATAGTGCTTTAGCCTCATGTAACAAACAAGCTTAACATGAGTCAGTCATTCAGTGGAGATTTTTGGATGTTTGGTTAAGCTAATGCTCTGTCTTTCTGGATGGAGTTCCACTGTACGTGAACTAGGGCAATGAAAATTCATCATAATTTCCTTTGCTTTCCCTTGCCCTGTAATCCCAGTTCCTTTAAGGTACAGGAATCAGAGAGGTATTTCATTTACAGAAGGAATATGAGAAAAGAAAACAAAACCTTTCAATGCAAACAATTTACTTGTTCAGGTTGGTGCACGGAACACATGATCCTCTTCTGCAGCACAGGTATGCAAACCTCCAGATCCCCAGCATTATGGGATTTGGAGGTTTGCATACCTGTCTCATTGTTCCAAGTTTCTAGTTCTCTTAACAAAATGTACCTTCCTTTTGAAATGCTGTGCATTGAATTACAAGAAACATCAGTAATAAGAAGTGGAAATTCAGTTCTTTCTACTTCAATAAAATGCTAGTAGATATTATCAAAAAGCACACAATCATTGTATTGCATCTGCTGATGCAAGGTCTTTCATACATCAGTGCATTGTTATCACTCATCTTTCATTCCCCCCCACCATATAAATATTAACTCTTCTTTGCCTTGGTATTAGAATATGTTTCCAGTTCGAAATAAGGGGGTTTTTTTAGTTTAGCTACTGAAAATACTCATAGGGCTTTATCCCCAAGCCATCAGAGTACCCAAGTTTCACCCTGTGCTCAGATAAAGTTACAGTATCCACATTACAGAAGGCACAGTGACATAACTGAGTAACAGACTCCAACCATGTACAGCAACTTCAGATGCCTAGAGCTGACTGGAGTCGCTTTAGCCTGCAGTAGCCACAGTACTCAGAAATGAAAGAGCAGAAGGCATAGTTTGCCATCAGAAATCAAGTGCAGTGATGAAACTTTCTGACCATTCTGCATTACACAGGAGGGAATTAAAAAATTAAAATATAGGTTAGTTTGGTAGCTACTTAGGAAAAAAAAATCTAATATTTTAAATAAGATAAATTTTAAAAGGACCAATTCTTCCCTAATGTTGGCACCCACCTAAAAGTAGAGAAAGTGATAATACAGATTTCTGTACTCTTTTCTCTAGCATCTCGGACAAATCCAGCCATTTACTTGACCTGTCCCAATGACGGTATCAAAACTTGCCTTACATTCGCTCTGCTTTCAACAAACTTGATGTCGATGTCCTGCAGAACTAGTTTGAAATGCTGAAAAGAGTTTTTTCTGGGTGCCCACAGAAAGCTGAGGGCTAAGTCCCCATCCCCTTCCTTGCCATTCATTTTTGCACTTCTGGCATAGAGGCTTGCAGTTAAACTCTCTACTGCAGTAGACATGCTTCTGCAGAAATAATCATGGGGGTTTTTAAGCTAATGTTGCTATGGACAACGCATGTATTCCAGCAGCTTATGTGGTTAGCATACCCTGAATCTTTCTAAAATGCTGCCTCCCCCCACCCTTGCCCAACAGACTAAAATTTTAAGATCTGTTACATTTTAGATGCTACCTTATTCTCTGTATTCTGTATTTCTCCAGTGTGTAAAGTTGGTAGTGCTCTGAAGAGGACTAATTCATTATAGAGTTTTTTTACATTGGCAATGTGTTATAGTAACTGTAGTGCAAGGAATTACAGGACTGGTAATGTATCAGCCATTTGCCAAAAGAATTGCAGATTGATTTTCAATGACATCACTCAAAATCCAGTTCATACTTGCAAAAAAAAACCCCCAACAAAACAGTGGCAAAACAGTTTCTAGAATTAGTTTCCATCAGCAAAATAAGAGTATTAGGCTAAATATGGCTGAGAACAGATGTGTAATACAAAAGCCACCAGCAGTTCTGTTCTGAACTATATTCATTTTGCTTAACAATAAACAAACAAGCGGCTTGAATATGTAAGTAATAAATATTTGACTGGATAACTTTCTGTTGATGATTAATGCTACAGAAAGGGGGATAAAGAAGTTATAAAAATCTGTCATGCAGGGATGAAGAAAAGCATGAAAGTGAGACAAAAGGAAGGAAGGCAATAAGCCAGCAAGGAGGAATCTGTTCTGTTCAGATTAGCAGAGTTCTCTAAAATAAAGCAAGTGTCTTTTATAAACCATCTGTTTCTGGAATGTCATGCAGATTAAAGTGTTCAAGATACACAGGTACCAGCAGCAGCCTTCTGCTGACGGGGTTTAGTTGCAGTTGCTGACAGAATGGGGTCAGCAGAACAGATTTCAAATAATGCAAGCTTTTCTCCTCCCTTTTCTTTCCAATATTTTTGCTGGAGTCAGAGATGCTGGTGCATAAGAAGTCTGTAAAAAGAACATTGCTGGTGATATATTAACCATGTTAGCAACTAGGAGATCCAGAGTAACTTTACAAGTTCATTTAGAAATTTGATTTAAAACTTTCAAGTGCAGAGATCTAATATAAGAAAGGGATTATCATAAAACTGGGTGGGTTGCATGTTCACTGATCTATGGGATATCAGCATCAGTGCTGCTTTACTGCCTGTGCCTCACCACAGAGAAGCTGAGGTGTTCATCTCCTGGGAAACACATCTTCTAAGACACTTATGAATGGCACCACAACGTTTTAAGCAGTTTAATCCTAAACACCAAATACTGCCCAAGTAGGATCCTTCTCACACAAGGAATGGAGGGGAGGGAGGAAGGAGTTGAGCAGAAAGAGGGAAACAATTCCAGGAATATCATTGGTTTTCAGGATTAAATTGAAGTCAGGATGGAGAGGGGAAAAGGGAGTGACCATAGACATCAAGCTACAGGGCCAAATTTTCTAAGCTCCTAGAAAAGCTTTCCCATACTGATGAAAAGAAGTGTGAATAAGTGGTCACAGAAGCAAGTGCTGGCATTCAGAACCTCACAAACTAATGAGATTCATGCATTTTTAATTCATAAGGCAATATTAAAAAGCAGACTGAAACTCCACAAAGTAATGTGAAGTATCATCATAGCCAGAATGTTGGAAAGAGTTGTACAAACACTGAAGTCCAAACTACAGCCTTACTATCACCAAGGTCCTATAATTTTCCCTTTTTAACACACAAGAATGCAATCCCTAGTTCTGAGCTCTCCTGATTCAGCTCTGAACAGACTCCTGCTCTTCTCCTGCTGTCTCAAAATGCAAAATTATAAGTCGACAAGAAACAATTTTGCAACATAAAAATACACTGTCTTTTTCACACTCCTGACCGAGGTGGGATTGATTGGCAATATTTTTTCTCTTACAGAGTATGGCTGCCAACTTCACCAAAAAACCCTGGTAGTTGGAAATCATTTATTTTAGTCAGTGTTGTTACATAACATGTTGGCTTTGACAGAACCTGCCAAGGGAGTTTCTGCTGCTGGGCCCAGCCAACTGCTGCTGCTCTCTGTGTGCTGCGAGGTACTGGGTAAAGCAGGTCGGTAGAATGGTTTGGATTAAAACAACTTCCTGCACGCCAGAGGGGTTTATTGAAGGGACAAGACCATGGGATTAACAACACGCAGGAGTAACTCCTGGAGGCTTCGGTGTAACTGAAGTGCAGTTAATGTGCTTCCTTGCTTCAGGCAAATCCATGGGTGCTCTCAGAGCAAGAGAGTCAAGAAGCTACATTCCAAATGGTGAACTGTTTTTCCCTAAAATATTCCATGCATGCCTCCACCCTATTTGGAATGACGCTGCTGTCACTTAGTTCTTGTACTCCGAGAGACAAACTGAAACCTATTACACGAGCTTTGCACATTACAAAACAGTTTATAGTTCTTCATTACTAGAAGATGAGTTTCAGCTAGGTCATACACAAACACAGGGCTATAAGGAAAATAAAGCACTTTAAAGCAAAGAACTGAGTTTCAATTTACTTTATTTGACACAATGTAAGGTCATTTCTGAAAAACTGTTTGTCTCCACTTGCAGTAAAGCAGTCTTAAGCAGCACTCAGTAAGATTCAGCAGTGACATGTTAAAAGAGCCAGAATTTAGTCTGGTTTCAGTTGAAGCTTTTGATTTTACTTTATGAATAAAGCAACCTGAACATTAAAGACTTGTGTTGGGTCTCTTCTTCTAGCCTTATAGTAGAAGTTTTCTCATAAACTGTGTAGCTTTTAGCAAAGCACTGCAGATCATAGGTCAGTTGGGGAAGCACCTGTAGCTAAAGTAGTGTCTACCTGAACAGGCCATTTGCAGTGTTCGCTGGGGTCAGTCTCTTAGGTAGGTCAGGCTGCATTTAGATTACTCCTACTTCTGTAGCCAGAGATCGGAAGTAATATTGCCTTCATGCGAAATTATTTGAGAATTAAAAATTTTCTTCATAGGAGTAAAGTTCAAAGCTTCCTCTCAGTGACTGTTTCCTGGGCAAACAACAGAGCCTGTCTAATCATATCCTCACGGGGAAAAGGTTACACACAAAAGCTTGCGGCTGCAGTGAATGCGGCGCAAAGAGAAACGCAGCAGGTCTTCAGCATCTCTCGTACCCACCCTCATTACAACCTGCGCTTCGTCAGCCGCAGAGCAGCGCGGAGCCCTGGGTGAGCAGTGCCCGCCCCGCTGCGAACACGCCNNNTGCCCGCCCCGCTGCGACCACGCCGCTCCGACAGCGGAAACGCGTCACAGCCCGCACCAAGCTCGGGGTCGGGGGGCGCAGCTTCGGGACACGGTTGGTTTTGGACACAGCCTGGGACAAAGTGTTCCCTGCCGGTACTTTGTGTTCCCCAGCACGGTTCGCAGGCATAAACGCGCTCCCGGCACGACACACTGGCCGCCGGCGGCGGGCCGAGGCCAGGCCCCTGAACTCACCCCCTCCGCCTCTCCTTCCAGCCGTCCGCGGCCCCGCCTTCC
>VXAC01000042.1:0-37424 GCA_013399225.1 Rhipidura dahli
TATATATGTATGTATACATATATGTTGCTTAATGCAACCTGGGCCTACTTGGAAGCAGCTCCTCTCTCCACTCCTGTCCTTTTCAGCATATGCAAGATGAACACGAAGCCCACATATGCACAGGATTTTGTTGTTGCAAGGCGAGTTAAAAGACAAATACACACTTGTCAACTATGACAGAAAAGTCAGTACACACGTCTACGTTAGGTTTGTAAAATGTTGGCTTGTCTGTAACAGGAATTTAATATGTCCTCTAAAGCAAGGTCTGCAGGCAAGGAAGTATTTATACTGGAGTAACTTGTTCCATCCCTGAACACAGAAAGCAGAAAAGTCTTACTCCTTTCTTCTTCAGTTGTTAGAAGAGAAATGTAACTGAGGTGCACCAATAATAAATCTAGAACTCCGTATACCTCAACTGCAAGTTAAAGGCTTTATCAAATATAGATTGAATTAAGGTTTAAAATGATACTCATTAATTTTTACTCTAGTACGGATGCACATAACTTAGCAATGAATTCAGAACTCGAGTCCACCTTTGACTGCTCTGAATGAGGAAATAATCATCTGGAAACAGAACTCTCTCTCTCTCTCTCACACACACACACACACACACACACACTCCCATTCCTTACAGTACTCCAAATGCATCCTGTGTATGGAAAATCCATACACAGTTGACAGACACTCACATGCACACTAGGAAAAAAAAAAAAACGGTAGATCAACTACCCTTCTACCGCCTATTCAACATGCCCAGAAATAGATCCAGGGTATCTTTACCAGAAATGTAACTGTATCAGCATATAGTTTTGAATTAAAACACACTAAAAAAAGCCGTTAGATGAAAAGCAGGTTTATCCTTCGCCAAAACTGGCGACCTTTAGACTTCATTCACAAGGTCTGATCAAGGAACCCCACACAACCAAAAAGAGATGCATGAGAATGGAAAAAACAAAGGGGAGAAGAGGGCAAGAAAAAGAAAGGGAAGAAAAATGGCAATACAAGTGTCTAATTTAAATGCAGTAAAATTCAATTCTAAATGTCTCTTTCCTACTAAGACTCTTGTAAAAGGCAACAACCTGAAGGTCACAGTTTATCCTATAATAACAAATTACCAGAACTACGATAACCAACCTGTAACTAGTAAGGAATTTTGTTATCGATTGCAGATAACACTTCTGTGGTCTAAACAACGCTGTGCTGTTGGAAAATTAATCATGGAGAATTAAAATCAGTTCCCCCTCAGAATAATTCTACTGATGATGGAAAAAGCACTGCTGGGTAAGGTTTTCAGTAATTATGTTCAGTATTATGAATCTTGGCAAGGAGGACTGTACTCATTTAGCTTTGAGTTGATCTAATGGGAGGGGAGGGAAAGAGGGGAAGCACCTACTTTCAATATCTTCCATATGTGCCTGAAGAGTTCTTGCAAGGTTAATAAACTAGAAACAAGGCAGAGAGAAAGTAGTTTAAAAGTTGCAAAGTTATCTGCAGAAATTTGCAACAAGTTAGCAAAGTTTTCTTCACTTTTTACATCCCAAAGCTTCATGCCAGATCTTGGTTATCCTAACCCATTCGCCCAACTTACAAAAAACAATGCAAAATTTAATATAAATCCCCACACATTAGACTTCAAATTGCTAATGCACAGTTATTTCAGCTGTAAAATGTTTGTGGTAGCAGCTTGTGGCATCACCTTCATGTTCTACATGTTCTGTAAAAGACATCAATTTTGAAAGCAGCAAACATAAACAAGTGTCAGTTTACTGAAAACCATTCCTAAAAACTCTAATGCAGGAAAACATAATCACGTTAAGGACTTGCATTAGTTAAATCCATTTCATTGAATTCACAACTAATATGACAAAACAGAACCCTCTGACTGAATGTGGCTCACGAAAAATGCATAAATACGCTCAAAGTTTTTGTTTACAATTAAAATCTTAGGACGGGGATAACTAGGCAGCAGTGGTGGTTTAATGTTGGAAACACATGGTATCAAAACCCAAAGCCAAAATTCCTAGGAATAAAAAGTCTCAGACAAGTGGTTTTCTTTTGTCACTGCCAATCTGCATCACTGCTTCAGTTAAAAGTCCAGATACTGAGACACAGCAGATAAAATGAGTTTCCATAGCTTATTTACATGCTTGATATCAAACACCAGCATTGGTGCTCCCACTGGTCTAAAATGCAGTGTCACATACAGAAGTATGTAATGTCTCCTCTGACGAAAAACCAGTAAAAACATCCTCTGCAATAAACTCAAGCTAATAACTTGTGCCAGATGCTGGCTACTATTAGATTGTGTATCTTTTATATCTCTACAGTTGTAGCAGAGAAACTGGACCACGGAACACAAGCCCTGCATCAGATATGTACAGAAAAGAGGAGCACTGTTCCAATATATTTAAGAGATTAGACAGAGCATAGTCCTGCCTCATCCAAAGACCTAGTACCTGCTAGCAGTCAGCCATTTCAATGCTCATTGGACAAGCTTAATACTGTCACTTCTTTGTATGTAAGTAAAAAAACTAAAAATGGCCTGGTTTTCAGGAGATGAGCTGACTAAGTGCACTGATTAATTATCTAGTATCACATAAACATGTAGAATACTGGATTTATGAATGAATCACTGTGCAGAAAGAATTTTGTATGCTGATCTCCTACTGGTTAAAGGTGTACTTACCACGTTTCTAAGCCAAGCCTTTCAAGTGATGAGAATGCAGTCAAATGCAACTGGTAAGAGACTATGTCTCTGACTAATGCCAGAGAAATCATACTATAGCTATAGGCTGTTGCAGAACATTAATATTCAAGTACACATTTGGGTGTACTCCAGCAGACAAGCATTGCAAGTTCAAGGCCTTTGCAATATAGACTTGCATAACGAGAAAAATTGAAGACATCAGGTAGTCCGGCATTCCTAACTGCATGTTTGCCACAGAGGGAGGTTAACCTTCCAGTTTTGCATAAACTCCCAATAATCGTGACAACGTATATGCTAACTAATGAATTACCAACAACCTTGACGAAAAGCATTCTGTAGCCCAGTACCTGCAATTATGTAGTACCTTCATTTTCCAATCAAAACTGGCGCAATGACAAGCCCAGCCCGTTTTAGACCTAAATTTGTTTAAAAAAGTGCGTTTCTCGGGCATCTAGCTCCTAGGTCACTTGAGGTAATAATCTGCTTTCAAGTTCTCTGTATGAGCAATTCCCGCCAGAAAATCACTTCATACTTACTCTGACACGTGTGCTGGCCTCATTTGCAGTTCCTAACATATCAGAAAAGCGCTGCTCGCATAAGTGTAACAACACTACAAGGTAGAGACCAGAGCTGATAAATTCATAGTCTGCCTTAAAGATCAAAAGAAACATTCAGAATGTCAGCAATACATCTGCATATACAATTCAAGTAGAACAAGAATTAGATTTTAATGGAATCATTACATATTTATCTCTAGTTGTTCCAACAGAATTAGGGAAATGTAATACTAAAAAATTTAAGTTACTGAAAAGCTATTTATATTTCTGGTTCTTCCCATCCACCCCAAATCTAACATGTTATGCTTGAAGATAAATGGAGCTCTACATATTAAATCTCAGTCAGCATGACTAGTTCAGAGGAAACAATGTGCAAATCAGAGCATCGTATCACTTGAGGAAATAAAACCAATATTGCTGTTTTCTTCTCTGTGGTCCCAAGGCTTTACAGAAAGCCAAAATAAAGGAATATACTTTAAGAATGCTATGATGTTATAAATATTTGACAAATTCCTTTACCTGCTAAGATAAAAGAAAAATTTTAAAAATGCTACTGCTGAACACATAATTAGGTCAATTCTTTAGGAAAAAATTTCAAAGTTCTTATTTCAAATAAAGTGCCATGACAGCAACCAATAAGCGCTAGTACTAAAACAAGATGATGGCACTCTCGAGAAAGACTTTTCAGAGACTGCCCCCACTGATAGGAATTAAGAGTACTAGGGTAAGAACTTAGTTTAAATAATAAAAAAAATTAGAGGCTGATGTTTTGCCTCAAAAAACTGATGCCACTTGATATTTTCTTTAAACATCTGAGGTAGGCCGGTATCATTAGTCTTTGTACATCATCAGAATACAATCCAGAGAAGAGGGAAAAACCCTCTGAATAAAGTTCATTAAAAAACTCCAGCTTTGTGTTATTTTTAAATAGTACCCAATCCAGTGGTTCTAAGATAATTTATTTTAAAAAACAAGAGTAATTCCAGTGGGTATTATTTTTTGATTATACCAATTTGATTATTTTTAATTTAAGAATATATTTGAAGGAGCAGTTAGAAACTGCTAGAACAGAGGTTACTTTCTACCACTCTAATGAAACAAAGTAAGTTTGTAATTGTATGCTTAAAACAACTGCTAAACTGTCTTCAAAGCTAAAAGCGATGACAACTCCTGACTTAATGTGAAATTCAGTCTAATCATGCTAGAATTCACATTGCACCTATGTGGCAAAGACACTGGATTACAAAGCTACATGACAGATCTGTATGTATTACAGACGTATTATTAAAGATATGTATTACACTTACTGAAAGCTCAGCTCTAGGAAGAATAGCAGGAAGGTAGCAGTAGTCAGAATACTGAGGAGAAAAATCTGTTCCACACTAATGTTACTTTAGATGCGTAACAGTCCTGAAATGGAGGAGAAGGCATCTGCCTTCTCTAAAGCAGACTGCCCTCCCAGCACTAAACCAACACTTACCAAATTAGGTAAAATATACTAACTTGTTCATTTGCATGTGCCCTATAGAGTTCATGAATATCAAAGCCTTCCAGATTAAGATGCAACTTCTCCTTGCACAATTCACAAGTTGTCACTGCTTCCAAAGAAGAACCTGGTGGGGAGGCGGGCAAGGGGAAAAATCAGTGCCAAGTTGCAACAATCTATAACATACTACACACCCATATAAACATTAAAAACTCTATGCAATTTTTGGCTTTATCTTGCAGAGCAAGGTTAGAATAAAAGAAAGCCTCTAATAGGAATGCAGTGACATCTGCTACTGTCCAAATTTAAATGCTGTAGAATGTTTATTCTCTATCCAGCTGCACCTATTTTGCCTCACGCTCACTCTGGACATAATACGCCTCTTCCCACAAGTCTGGCATAAAACTGCTTCTCGGGCTTTCTGCATTTTACCATGCAATTCAAATACACATAAAAGCAAGAATAAATATACCAGAATAAAGTTATTGTTAAGTAACATTTTGTCTTAAGTACCGGTTTTAAAACAAGCTCCTCCATGAGCAACAAGAACAAAGCAACCCGATAGTGGACTTGTGTCTTTACCTACAGTTAAATACTTCAAATTAATTTCTTCTATAGGCTGAGGCTTCTAATACATCCCTACTCTGATGCATATCCTCTAGTGCTGAGTAAAAAAGTCAACAGATACTAGCACCTTCCTTTGGTAAAAAGTATTTCGTGTCTTCTATCAAGCTACTTTTAAGACTTAAGAATACTGCAGATAAGTTACAAACGGGTGAATCAATTTACTACGAAAATATTTCTACAGCGTGCAATATCCAAAGTGCTTCTTAAAAAATTATATATGCACTTTCAAGTAATTTTCGAACAAGGAGTTCTAAAGTGCCTTGAACGGGAGTTGGTATCTTAAAAAAAAGTACTTAAGTCTAGTTTCAATACGAAATCAGTTTTGGATTTTCAAATTCCTATCACCGCTAACAATTAACTCAGCTATAGAAGTCTTGAAAAAAAGCATAACCATTTCTGTAAGGAAGAGTGGGGAACTCATGCCACTCAAAGAGGCGACGCTGAAGCGGGAGAGTAACTCTAAAGCTACACTTCTGCAGTGTTATATTTTGTCTAGTATCCTACTAACAATCCCAAAAAATGTAGTTCTCTGAACAAGAAATACAGTTCTTGGAACTACTCACATGAGAAACTGCACAGACACACAAAAAGCCTGGAAGTGCCATACTACTGTTTGTCCCCACTGCTCGCCTTTCAACTGAATACCTCAGTACTTAAATACCTCTGTGCAATCCTTCTGATAAGCCTCCCTATATAACTGGAAGTTTACCTTGGTCTGGAGTCTGCTTTACCTGAATTTATCTTCGACAGCAGCCATTTTTTCATGCACTCCTGGTGAACATACTGCAGACTTCCAGTGCATTTGCATGGCTCTATTAAAAGGTTGTCAGAACTTGCAGAGGACATCTGACAGATTCTACATAAGTCACCCTCTTCATCTTCAGAATCTTCTAAAAGCAGGCTGAATAGGATGGAATACCAACAAATGCTATGACATTTCATGTAGGACTGCTAATAATGAAAATTTCAGTTATAAAACTGTTCTCAAACCTACAAGAATTAAAACAGGTTTCTTTAAAGACAAAAGTGAGAATACAGGTGGACAGGGGACTAAGCTGCCGCCTCCTCTAAGGGAAAGTTTTCTTTTAAAATCATGATTGCAGAAAGCCCTCTCATGTTAAAACAGGTACATTTTACTATCACAAAAGAACATACTAACTTACCTTTCTTTAATTTTCTGGAGTCTTTCTGGATCTCTTGAAGGTGGTATTTTAGACTTGTCGCTTTCTTGTCCATCAGACTGATTCCAGCCAGAGGGAATAATATCTACAGTTATCATAAGATTGTCAGACAGGCTGCTTCCTAATGCTGGAGGCACTGCAAAGCGAAAGAGAGAACCGGGCAGAATTCCAGAACTTCTTCCACTGTGGGCTGAATCTGGTGGGGAGGCAGTAGCTGTAGAAATAACAGATAGTGCAGGTGTTGGTGGTCTGCTAACAGAAGCCCGAGGAGGGCTAGCTGATGCTTCAAGAGAGGTCTCCTCACCTGACTCTCTCCTTCTAAAGACATGCTGTGATCTAGCAGTTGCATCAGAGGTAGAAATCCTTGCAGATTCATCTCTTCCTTCTCTTCTTCTTCTGGAAAAGAGAGGTGTACATCTGTTCCTCAAAGAGGCTGACAACCAGGATCCCGTGCTCCTACTGTCAGTGTCTGGTCTGTAATTTTCCCCATCAGAATCAGAGCTGCGATTCTGTGAAACTCCTGATAAACCCCATCTTCGTCCAAGAAAACTAAACCCCTGAGAAGTTTCAGATGACTGAAGTCCTGGAACTTCTGGCGTTGCAGCTCCATTACTACTCGACAGAGAAGTAGCTTGAACTCTTGGGACCACCGTTGACTCTTGAGAGCCTAATGATCTTGTGTGCAATGCGTCTTGGCTAGACCTTCGAGAGAAGAATGTAGATGACATACTAGATGCTAAACGAGACAGCAGCTGTCTGGTTGTGCGCCTCCCTTCGCTGTCAGCTGCAGGCTCATTCAATGACCTCTGAGAAGATAAAACCCTTTCGGAACCACTTGAGGAAGGGGTTTCGTCTCTAATGGCAGTAAGAGAAAATGCGGGCTGTACACTCCTCTGGGGAGATTCCAATTCATTTCTCCTTTGTCTTGAAGAATAACTGGATCTTGAAGAGCTCATGTTAGAGTCTCTGTTGAAAAAAGATGGCTGATTATCAGAAGGCAACTGGCGGTTCATGGGTGCATTCAGCCTCAAAGTGCTTAATGAGTTCTCTTTTGGTCTTGCTCCTTCTGCATATGAAGAGGCAGGCCTGTCTTGAAGATCTGTTGCAGAAAAGCAGAGGAAAATACTATGACAAGATGTGTTTGAACACATCAGGAAACATTCAAGGTCAGGTTCAACAGGGCTCTAGGCAACCGGTCCTAGCTGAAGATGTCCCTGCTCACTGCAAGGGAGTTGGACTAGAGGACTTTAAAGGTCCCTTCCAACCCGATCCATTCTATCATTCTTACAAGCGTTATCTTCTGTAAATGCTGCCTGAGTATCTCAACACACTGAGAAGAATTCCACTGTAGATGAACTGTAGTTCACATGAAGCGGCTGAGGTGGCTAGTCTCCTTCCACAAATGGCTGCACTGGGGGGTTGTGGGTGGGAAAAGGGGGAAGGAGGAACAAGCATGGATAGATGAAGGTGGGAAACAGAAGCTCTCTATGTATTCTGGAAATAAAAACTTTCATCTTTGCAGTTTTGGTGACTTTCTTTTAATGGGTTCTGCGTTGCCATCACCATTTACTCCTGGAGATGAGCTTTATTTATCTGGCAGATTCCAGCTAACAAAACATCTGCACAGATGCCAAGCATCTACCATATGCTTTTGATTACACATCAGGGAACACAGATGTGAGTTATTTTTATAGCACTTAATAGTAGCACTACTGCTAGAAATGCAGCATGGACAGTACAAAGCAAAGTTGCTCACCAATCCACTTCCCCCATCAGGATCTACCAGGTAGAATAGTTGAACTGTCCACTTATTAAAAAGTGTTAACAGTATGATGACATTAAAATACACTCTCCTGTCCAGGCAAGACTACAGGAGAAATTTTAAAAGTAGATTTTATCTTTCCTGCTTATCTTCTATACTTATTAACATGGTATTTTTTTTAAACTTCTGCATTCCAAAATACCACCAGTGCATCTGCAAAAGGTTGCAGATCAAGACTAATGGTGCGCTTCCCCCAAGACAGCTCTAGAAGGCCACAGCACTCTGAACAGAAAGTGAAAATTACAGTGCAGAAGTCCTTACTAGTCCTAGCAGTTGCTATGAGACAAACCTGTCACCTCATGTGAAGTGTGTGTTTATTCATTTTTGTTTTCAGTAGTCTAGGAGTTTTTCCTAGTACACATTTGAGAACCCAAATAAAAAGAGATAATATGCACCTTTAAGAAAAAAACCTTCCTGGGTCAAATCAACATTATTTATTTTCCCATACCTAAACACTGAGAGATTTTAAGACAAACAAGAGAAGAGCTTTACTGACTGATCACGGAGTTACAGTGGTGACCACCGACACCACTTTCACATGCCTGAATGCATCTACAAGCTAGATCCTTTAATGGTTTGTTCAATGCATGGAAAGTAGCCAACCAACTTTATTTAAAAGGATACTTTAAAATATATTTCATGTTTTGAATAAAATATTAAAAGAACATGCCCAGGAGAAGTTTTGGACACCCCATCCCTGGAAGTGTTCAAGGCCAGGCTGGATGGGGCTTGGAACAACCTGGGATAGTGGAAGGTGTCCTTGGCCACGGCAGGGGGTGGAACAAAAGGTCCCTTCCAAATCAAACCATTCTGTGGTTCTATGAACACGTTAAGAAACTAAAAGCCATACAAACTGTAGGTTTACGAGCTTTCGGTTACACAAAACATACATGTTGAAGGCGAAAAGTCACTGTTTCTGTAGCTGGGATCCACCAAGTTATTAACAGATAGATCTGTTCTTCTTTCTAACTGTGTTCGCTCTCTCACCAGATCAGTTCCAAGGGAGCCAAGCATTACTGATGAAGATCTAGGAATCCTACTGCATCTCCATGAGGAATCTAGAAAGAAGAAGTAAATAAATCCCCTGTTTTAGTAGTCATCTAAAAATCCATTAAAGCTGGCACTTACGCAGGCATTTCTGTTATTCGTATCAAGGGCAAGTGTAACATTACCGCTAAGTTGACCAAAGACCCAGCTGCCAACATAAAGCTAAGCACACTCTGCTGACGCTGGCACTTACTTGATCTTGCAGCAAGTTAGTTCTGAAAGCTAAATCAAACAAAAAGTAATAATACTTTTGGGAAGAGTCAAGACACTCTTAAGGACAGAGGAGGAAGAGAAGTAGCATCTTGTTTCCACATGGTAGCTAGTTTTTGAAAAGGTTTCACATTATAGCAAAATAGCAGCTTGAGACAGTAAATGCTGCCATTCCACTAGACACTGCTTAAAATGCAGTTTAATTTCTCATAAAAACAGCTGATGAAGCTTAAATGCAGTTTAGACACAATTTTAAGAACAATGACTAGTACTGTTTGTTCATATTACAGAGCTAAACACTTCAGTGTAAAAAGGGATCTTGTTTTCTGTTAACAGCTCCAACAACTGCATAGCAAACTGTACATACATCAGCTGCAGACAAAACTCTTGCTCCAAAAGAATCTGCTCCAATGGCTCTGAAAAATTCACCGTGACACTGTTCCATTGCTAACTTACAAAACCAAATTTAAACACTCATTGGTCGGCAATGAGACGACCAGCTGATGTAGGAATGGAAAGATAGACAGTCCTACACCAGAAATGTTAATAGTTGTCATTTTATTAATGGAGTAAGAAAGTATCAGTAATACCGAGGTTTGAGCAACAACTTATTTTTATCTGGATGTCTGTGCAATTCCATAAGGGGATATAAAAAACCCTAGCTATCCATACTCATAAGGGTAATCTGAATTAATCTTATGATCTGTATCAAAACAGTTTAGAAGTATTTTCAGCGTAAGGTTTTGACCGTTACTTCCTGAGCTTTAGACTTTTGTTGGCGTGTTGCATAAATTCTGTCTATCCAACTTCCATGAACTTACTCACACAGTTTTAATGAAAATCTCAGGTTTTCCTGAAAGAGCTCTTAGTGTAGAATGTTTCTTTAGCTGGGACCTAAAGAACGAGTTCAGGCCCTGCTAAAAAAGGAATGCTTTCTTCCCCGACCCCTAACGACAGTGCTCTAACCAGCCGTGACACTGTGCTTGAACATTTTGCTAAGTACGGTAACGATTTCCTTTCTGCTGTCCCTGGCTCACATTGATGTATCAACACAATTTGACTCATGAAATAAGAGCAGCTGCACTCATTCTTTTCTTGGAATCTTAACCAATTAAGCTATGTTTGAGCCATGAAGTTCAGCTTGACCACAAATGGAATAGGTACAGGTAATAATTCTGAAATGAATGAGTACAAGCGGATTTTCAAAAGACCACTTTAACAGCATACTCGGAACTTCGGATACTGCTATCATTGTGAACATACTCTTCAGATAGGCATAAATTTTTATCATTTAAGAGAGAGATAAGCATCATATTTGAAGCAAGTCTCTTAAACCTGGTCTTACTACTCAGACAATTATGATGTAACTGAGCTCAAGTAATCAACCTCTCACCTGAAAAGGCAGTCAAGCCATTACTTCTCACAGAAGAGGTAGACGTACAAGATAGCTTAGGTCTCTTTGAATCACTATCTTGCTGCTGGCTATGCAGTCTTGAATATGCTCCCTGAGTTCTCTCAGACTCACCATAACACCCAGATGTAAAATGGGAGGAAGAAGATGTAGACTGAAATAACATTAAAAAATAAATTACATAGTATACCAGATGCACTTACACTGCACAGAAGTGTATACACTGTGAGGCTCACAGAAATTGTAAAGAATAACTTCAGATACAAGACCTTATATTTAAAAATAACATAGGAATTACGCTTGTGCTCTTGATTAGTATTTCCAGGTTTACTCAATACAGTCCTGCCAACAAAAGTCAGTTTCTACAACATTCAACGTTATATCTCCTTTACAGATAGATGTGGCTTACACCAAAAAATTGTTGTTAAAAGGAAATAAAAAATTGTAATCCTGGCATGTAAGATGCTATAAACACAATCAAATATATCTTTACACATTCCCACAGGAACATATTTTGCTGTCCAGAAATGGCCAGAACCAAAGAGCTACATTATCTTATTTAACAATTTCGCTAATCCAACTTTTCATCAGCCTAAAATATAATTAGCTAAGGAGTGAGCTTCAGGAAAACTCTTTGAAACAAGTATATTTTGATTACAATAAGCTCAAATGTAACTGAAGGAGTTCAGAGTACAGAACAGATACAAAACAATTTTTGCATTCAGTGTACAGCACTGAAACAAAACAGTTTTCAGAAACTAGTACTATAGGACTTAAAAAATAGTCGGAAATAGCCTTCAAAGCTGTTCGTCTGGTTACTTACAGAAATGATATTTGAAATTATTTGGATTTACATTTTCACATAAAAAAGCAGCAGTTGAGCTCAATCAAAAAGCTGAATTGAGCTGTTTGCCTTCCCAGAAACTATCTACAACCAAGATCCTTTAAAGATCAATCAAATTACTTCTACTTAAGTATGGCATTTACTAAGTTTAAGGCACAACTTCTTATTCTTTCAAACTAAGAAGTCTCTAAGTATTTCCCTCATCCCATCATAAAGAAAAAACCAGATAGGTAGACAGAAACTAACATCAGAACCCAAGTACAAAGCCAGGCTACTTTCCCTCAGTAATACTCTACTTAACATATCCCTTATCTTTTAATCATTTACTATTTGATATGTGGAATTTTCAGAGTGTCTGCTGCAAGGTTCACTTGCGTTAGAATTTACTTTAAGAGAACAATTAACCTTAAAAGGGGGGAAAAAAGGGTTTTCATCTTGAAAACTCTATAGCACAAATTTAACTAGACACGTAGAACACTTAGAACCACAGATTCCATTTGCATTTAAGCTATGTGTAGATATCTACCATTACTTCTCCTGAAGGCCAACATGTGCACACTAGTTCCTGCCTCCTCACCCCCTAATATTTCAGTTGTCTTCACTTTTAAGTCGCCTAAGAAAACCAACACCTCTTTAAGGATGCAAGCACTCTTACGAACCCAAACATCTTTCCCTTTGAAAGTGAGCAGAATTTTTACTTCACTGTTGTCCCACCAAATCTGTTGACAGTATTCTGCTTGTCCCATCTTAAAATTTCTACTGTGCTTCAAAGTGTTCTACTGTCACTCTACAACACGTGAGCACGTCACAAGCGAACTACTTTATTCTTGGAGTTACAAAGACACATTCTAGAACCCAGTTAAAACAAGCTACTAGGGCCTGAGTCTTGAATCTCAGGTAACCATTCTTTCACAGTAAAAACAATCAGACTATGAACTACACCTCACAATTAAATTTCCTAAAGCAGGTCTCCAAACCCATGAACTTTGTGTTAGCTCACAAAGGTAGTACCATGCCCAAAACATCCCCTCTGGAAATACATGATGGAACAAGTATAAATAATACCAACTTTGCCATCCACAGAACTATAACATGTATGAGATTCTAATCACGCCCTCCTTTTTTCTTTTAAAATGAACTTTTACAGAGCTAATGAATTCAAATGTATTTCTTAACTCTAAGTAAAGCTAATATACATCACTGTTTTCATCCTCCGAATGTTTTTTTAACACTGCTATCTTCTAGCTTTTGCTCCACCTTGAATGAGTAAGATCTACTTATATAGAAACTTTACAGTGAATGCCTGCTGGCAGCTTTTCAGATTGGGAAAGCTTAAGTAAAACCCCGGAGTTTCAATATTTTTTTCCAAGTATCACACATTAACAGTTCTCACCAATCTGCTTCTGCTTCCCAAAAGTCTTCCAGAATGTGGGTGATCAAGTGTCCCTGAGTAGCGAGTTGGAGACGATGCTGTAAGCTTCCAAGGAGCTTCACGGGTGTCTCTTTCTCCAATTCTCCAGTCTCTACTGGAACTATTCAATACACTGGATTCCTGAAGAACAACATGCTTATCATATGCATTTTGTAATGCACAAATATCTCAGTATCTGATCTGAATATTGAAAATACAGGGAAATGGAGGTAGTAACAAATCTGGAAACCTTTAAAAAGAAACCTTGAGCGATAGCCAAGAAATGAAACAGGCTTAGAGAGAACCACTGGTAAAAGGAAAGTTTTCTTGTTTGGAGGTTTTTTTCAGTACTTTAGAGCAGCTCTTTCATCTGTCCTCTCATTCGACCTAGGACAAAAAAAAGTTCAAGTCTAAGGCTTTCGAGGCATTACTCCATCTTAGATACAGCAGCAACAGGGCCTCTCTTTCAAGTGTTATACAAAAAAACCCACAGGTGTAGAAAGGGTCTCCATGACAACAAAAGCACCTCTTTGGCCACTAAAACAAGCTGAATTTCAATGAATAGATTACAATTGAGAAAGAGACTGCAATTTAATTTGCTCCATAGAATAGTCATTGAGATTAGCAAAATTAATAGAAATAACAGAAATGCAACCATTTTATTAACACTAAGCAGCACTTTCAAATGATTATTTGTCAATTCTCCTTCTATTAACTATTAGTACCACAAACACGGCAGTTCCTGTCACCATTTCTTAAAAGTGACAACAAAACAGTCAGAACCAAACCAAAGCAATATGAAAATCTCAGCTTGTTTTCTTCCTTCAATTCAGCTTAAGACTATTTAACACCCCTTGTCAGAGCATAACAATTAAAACCCTACACAAGGTATTCTGGTTTTGGTGTCTACTTTCAGTAGCCGAAAAATCTGATCAGGAAAACATTCAAAACAATTTTATAAACTACACTTGATCCTATCCTTCCACTGAAAAAAAACCCCTTATAATTCATTCATCATAAAATGTTTACTATGCTGTATCATAAAGGATAGGAATATTTTCCTCATACCATGACAACAGTTTGATTTTTGTATTTTAAAGTCACCTAGAAACAACACTATATCACATACATCTGATTAGTTTACAATTAATCGCTTTGTTATGCCTCCTCAGATAAGCAGGGGTTAGCCCCCAGATCGATCTCAAAAGTGCATGACACAAAGAATTTCAAACCTATATGAAAAAAAACCACCAAAACGTAAGGACAACAAACCCACCCAATAATTCTTAATTGTTAACCCTAATCAAAACTTTTCTTAATTGTTAGCCCTAATCAAAACCAAATACAAATTTGACTACTCTGTCCCAGAATTTTTTGAGTTAATCTATCAAGTGTTCTCTCTATGGAAATTCTGTACCAAAAATCCAAGTTCTCTTTATACCTAAAGCATTAGTGACAGCCATAATTTTTTTTCTTCTAAATGATATATTTTAAATTACTTGTAACTGAACGAGATCCTAAATACTTCAAGGTAGGTTTCTGAGTGGATTAACAAAGTGAAAACGCCTGTCCTTTGCATTCCTATCTGACTGGACTTAAACCTTCTTACTTCAGTCCCTGTAATCGTAACCTGCAAGCAATATTGCAATTTGTTCCTAACAGCTCTGTAAGCACCAAAGGTTAGTCAGGAGAGGGAGTTTCCCTATGATTTTACCACTAAGCACCAGTCTTGTGTAACAAGCTCTCAGACTACCTTATACAAACTGGGAGTGGAAAAAGGGGATACAACATAATCTTCTATACAAATATTTTCCCTTCTATTTTAACTGGCAAGTGTTAAAAGATCATTCCTCAGCTCAGAATCACTTTGCTCAACAGGAAATAGTCAAAAGAACACACAGTGCAGTGAACACATTGCAGTTCATGTAATAAATTAAATAACGTGAAGTACGTTGTGTCAAAATCTTGTAACAGTGGTAACACATTGAACTTCACAGCACCAGTTCAGATGAAGACTCCTCTTCTGATCGATGGCTTTCAGTATATGTACACTGTGTGTGGACTGCGTCCATAAATCTCTACAAAAGAGTAAGACTGCTTGATTTGCATTTGTTGAGCAGCCAGACACTGAAAAACCTGTAGGACTCCAAAATGCAAAAACGACTGACAACTGCTTCCCCATGTACATCCCCTATAGCCTATATAATAACAAGCACAAGCATGCTAGTGATAAAAAAAAGGTAACACGCATACAGGTAATTGCTAAAAATAATGTTCTATTACTTGTAAAACTCCTTCTCGAAAAGGCATTATATAATAAAATGTCCCAGATAGCTTGTCAGCAGGGACCAAAGTCCTAACCAGTTGGGGTTCTTTTAAATATGAACATTTCATCACGGAGTTAAGTTTCTGCAATTTCAAAGACCAAAATGGATTTACATTTCTGGGCCCAAAACTGAGGTGAGAATTGCTGACAGGAGCAGAAAAACAGCACTAAGATAATTGAGCCAAACTGCTATCTGTTGCTTCCAAGTGTCCAAATATATTTCTAAAGTAGTTTAATCTCTGCTTCCCATAATACTCCCCCAAACTGCAAGTACCCACACAGTGAGAATACTTCCTCTTAAGCACAGCTCCCCCTCCCCACAAAAGTAGATTGGTTAGTGTAAAATGCTGCTTGTGAAACAGCAAAAGGCCTTTTCTTCAGTCCCATGTATTGCACACAAAGTCCAGCTGTACTAACATACTGATATGACAGACTGATGTGAAGTATGTGCTGGTTTTGCACAGCCTGGTCTTTGGTAGCAGGGGGGCCAGAGAGGTGGCTTCTGTGAGAAGCTGCTGCAAGCTTCCACCACGTTTGGCAGAGCCAATCCCTGATGGCTCTGAAGATGGACACGCCACTGGCCAAGGCTGGGCCGATCAGAGATGGTGGAAACACCTCTGTGATAACAGATTTAAGAGGAAACAAAACAGAAGTAGACATGCCGTTTTAATTCCAGCTGTAACAGAGTAGCAGGTGAGAACATGTGAGGAAAACAACATGAAGATACCAAGGTCAGTGGAAGGAGGGGGAGGAGATGCTCCAAGTGCCGGAGCCGAGGTTCCTCTGCAGGCTGTGGTGAAGACCATGGTGAAGCAGCTGAGTCTTTGCAGACCATAGGGATCCACAGAGGATGCAGAGATCCACCCACGGCTCATAGGGATCCACAGGGGATACAGAGATCCACTCACAGCCCCTGAGGGAAGTGCTCAGGCTGAAGCGGGTGGATGCCTAGAGGAGGCTGTGATCCAGTGGGAGATGCAGTGGAAAGAGGAGACCCTGCTTCCAGGCTGGAGCAGCCTGGCCTTGGAGGACTGCATCCCATGGAACAGTGACCCACGCCACAGCACTTCTGAGAGGACTCTTTGCCCATGAGAGGGACCTGCGGTGCAGCCATTTTGGGACGACTGCCACTCGTGAGATTGGACCCATGCTGGAGAAGTTCATGGAGAACTGTCTCCCGTGAGAAGGACTCGTCTCCCTGAGCAGTGGAAGAAAACCTCAGGTGATGAACTGACCAAACCCCCACACCCTGCCTCCCTGCGCTGTCGGTGGGAAGGAGGGAGGGGTTGGGGGAAGAAATAGTGTTTTTAAGGGCTTATTTTACTTCTCATTATCCTCCTCTGACTCTATTAGGAATAAATTCACTTTGTACCTCAAAGCTAAGCCTGTTTTGCCCTTGGAGTGCTTTCTCCCAGTCCTTATCTGAACTCATGAACGCTTTGTTAAGTTTTTCCCTCCTCTGCCCAGCTGTGGCAGGGGAGGGCGAGTGAGCAGCTGTCGTGGGTGCCTGGCATTTGGCCAGTGTCAAACCACAACACAGTCTAAAGCTCCTGTTCTTACCTTCGCAAAATATAAACACAGGAGGTGCTGCAGAATGGTACAGCCTTGTTAACTGACAGCATAGTCCTGTACTTTTTGCACTGCCAACACATCACCATCACATGGTGTGTGTAATGCCTTACACACACCGAAGTTCAAACAAAACCCTCACCTCTCCTTCAGCATAACACTCCATTTACGCAGGCTTAGGATGGCAGTGACTCATAAGAAAATAGATCTGTATTATCAGGATGCCCTCTCATTCATCAAACAGCTGATTTCTAAAGATGCAGTTACAAACAAGAGCAGGTAAAACCAGTTCACTAAATACTGTCGTTGGCCGGTAGGTAAATTCTTGCATTTTAGAAATTTTGTTTGTCTGAGTTTTGGGGCTTTTCTTGGTAAAAAAGATACTTTTAAAATTATTTATATTTCATAAAAAGAAAAAAAACCACATTACCTGGTATCCAGATTCTAATCTCCATGAAGATTCTCTCGTGCTATATGCACCAGATAAACTGTTCCCAGTTCTAGATCCTAGAGGAGAGCTGGAAGCCTGAACAGATATCCTGCGAGGAATTCTTGAGGGTTTTGACTCCATTCTTTGTATCCTGTACAAGGACATACTGATCATTTTTTCTCATAGAAGCAGGGAACTCATGCAAAACAGGCACAGGTCATTTCGGTGTAACATAAATACGACTCACACATACAAATATTTACACAGTGCTTTGGTCTGACTGTGCATCAGTGAAATGGGGAAACAAGTTCTTATCCTAGTTTTTGTAACCTCTTCTTTACATCTCTTCTCATCCCTCACCAGAAAACTACAGTCCCTTTTATCATTTTGTTACAATACATTCTTGCAATTATAAATATAAGAGGGTGGCCCCTTAAGAACCACACAGTACTCGTATTAACGCACTATGAGTCAGGAACAGAGTACTCAGATTTCTTAGATTCATGTGTTACATTTTTGCTAACGAACTGCACCCACTTGCAGAGATTATATTCAGACTTATTCCTCAGGGTTGAAATTCAGGGTGAAACTCAGGGGTGAAACTTCACCCTCCTGTTTAAAAACATATCTGCAGTCTATCTGCCTTTAACTCCTCCAAAGACAACTCACATGGAAGCTAACATACGCAAAGGAGCACAGACTATCTCACAAGTGTATTTATAAATTTACTTCTCGCTTGCTGAGTGTTTATTTGCCTTTTGCTATTTCTAGGCATTTCCAAACAAATGCTGGTGCATTTTCCACGTGAGAAGTGTTCCTATACTCGTCCATTGTCCTTGAAATGGTACCTGACTTATCGTTTACCTAAAACTCCAGACAGCTAGATTTTTCCTCCTCAGGATAGTACAGATAGAAGAAGACCACAAATGGTAGCTCTTCAATTAAAAAATTCAAGGGAACTGCAGTATCTTCAATGGTGCAGTACATGAAGAGTAGCATGACACCGACTAACTCAAAGCAGATGGCCGAGAATTCCACTGATACGAGGTGATTTCCAGAAGTGGTACAGTTTATTTAACCACTTTTAATTTTGGCCTAACTTATCTGACAACAGGAGTGTCCTGGGGTGACATTATGATATGAAATATGTATCCCATTTCATCTCCTCTGGAGGCTGGCTCTGGTGCCTTTAAACTGAGCCTGCGAGAGGGAAGAAAAACTGAGAGACTTTTGTTTTTAAAACAAAAGTTTGTGTTCACCGACAGAGACAGGCTTCTGGGGATATACTTGGCGGCAGTGGGGAGTGGAGTATGCTCGCTTTCCAGCCTGCTTTCGACTCTTTTCTCCAGAGAGACTTTTCCTGGGATTTTTTGGAATTTTTTTTCCTCTTTTCTTCTTCTCTTCGGGAGGGTTTCACAACATCGGAGAACACTGGGAGACCTTTCTTCCCAGGCCCCAGTAGGGGCCTTTCCATGACAGCCCTGAGGAGGAAGATATAGACACTAACACCTACACCTATGGAAGGACTCTAAAATCTTTCCAGATTTCTCTCCACAGCGAGAGATTTTATTACTTAGCATTGTTATCCTTTTCTGTGTGTTTTGTTAAATAAATAGTTTTTATCTCTTTCACTTTCCTCTGAGGAAAAATATTTTTTTTTTCCCTGAACCTGGTAGGGGGAGGGGTGGGGTGGTGGCAACCTGCTTTTCCCTCAGAGGATATCTTCTTCCAAATTTGGCCAAACTGGCATAAGGAATAAGCTATATTGATAAAACGAAACCCTATCCATTGATAAAGCACATTTTTTCCACAATTCAGCCATGCTCATCAGCATCACATTCTGCAAAATGCTGCTACATCAATCCTGACACATCTGGCTCGCATCCGGCTGCAGTTCAAAGTGAGTCCCCACACTCAGGACTTTTAATCTTCGCTCATGTCATGCTAAATTAAATATTCTACCTGGTAAATGCCATTTAGTTTGTACACAACTCCACTGACCAAACAGTTGAGACAGCTGAGGTTAGTTTCCTTAACCACCGTTCTCATGCAGGTTGAGTTGTTAGCTAGCTTTACAACTGCAGCCAAAATGCAGCCTAATGCTACCACGTAGCCAAAATGCTTAATCTTGCAAGGAGGACTTGAAAGTATACCAAGTTTAAGTGACTGTTTACCTTTGTGTACAAAAGAGCTATTGGCTTGTATTACAGAGGACACCTGCTTCTAGACCATGCTTCCAACACTAGTAACCCGTTTGCGTTTGCCAGAGCCGTCACCAGTTAAACAAGATCTGGTCGGGAATCTGAAATGCTCACTTGCCTAACTTTGTATTAATACACTGAAGTAACGATTAAATTTAATTTCCCAGATCACATTTAAAACCTTAGGTAAATTTTCAGCAATTTATGCAAGTCTCAGGTTGTAAACACATCCGTATCAATTAGAATGTTCTAAGCAGCACTCCAGAGCTCAAAAGAACAGTTAATTGTGGAAGTTTAAAAGAAATTGAGGACAAGCCAAATTATCTAAACCACTTCAAGTGGATCATTAGTTCAATAAAACGTAACAATTGTATTTATTCCTAAACTGTAATGATAGTTATTTTAACCTTCAAAATATTCTGCCATAATGTGCTCTACGAGCTTAGTACTCGTATGAAGCTGCAATGAGCGTAAAAAAGTAACTATCAAAGTTGCAAACTGTGAAGCTACAATAATATCACAATAATATAGACTAGAGTGTAGGCTGGACAGGACAGACATACGTCTTGACAAGATCTGATACTCAAAGCACTGTTTGTCTATGTTTTACCCTGATATAAAATACAAGGAACAAATACACAGAATAATGGATCCAATTCTGTACTATTAAGTGCTCGACAAAGAGTGCCGGCATTGACTCCTTTATTACGGGTCATTCTGTTTCTGAATCACTTTGTTTCAGATAGGTGTGGAACCAGATGAATTAAATAACATAGACAGAAGTCAGACACAGACATACATAGAAAATGCAAAAGTTCAAGAAGGGATGGAAGCTTCCCTAGGAGGAATTAATGTCCAAATGAATCAGCAGAGGAGACAAAAGTGTAAGACAACTTCAAAGACTAAATTGGAAATCATCTAATACTAATAAAATTGCTTATGCACCATCTACAGAACAGGAAAAAAAAGAGCATTCAGTTAGAACAGGACAGGGTGGAAGACTGGACACCTGAGCCAGCTACCTGCAGCAGCTGAAAGAGAGTCCAAAATTAGCAAATTTCTCTACAGATATACATAAATAGGCACAAGACTAATTTTGTCCTTCAGTGGTAGCCCCAAGAGGACCATGTTATCCATCAGCCTTATCTTGTAAATTAGCACAGGTTGTGATTTCAACCCAAGTATGTCAGGATAATACTATCTATAGAATATTTTCTTTCTCCAAGTGAAGAAATCTTGCAGAGACTATAACCAAAAAAAAGGTGTTAAAACCAAGTTAAAGCAGCACAATAGAAAAGGAAAAATTTAATGTGTCAGTTTACATATACACACTATGATTTACTTCTTGCATACAACCTTACTGTTGCTGACTTGGCTTAAGTCAGCAAATGAGAAGGATCTGCTATAAAGATCAATCGGAGTCATGTAAGAATAGGCATCTGACATCTGCCATGTCTGATGCACAGGTGAAAAGATGCTGAATAAAAGGCCTTATGGTCTAGGCAAAGAAATTCTGATGAAGGAAACTGGATTTTATCTTTACCTTTCAAAAAAGATTCACTGACATAAAGTATGCCACTAAGATGAATAATTTTTTAAAATCTGCTGCCCAAGAGCTCTTCAATTTCTGAGCATCCATTATAAAATATACTTGCAATCCAACTAGCAAAAATCATAGCATAGTTTGAACTGGAAGGGATCTTTAAAGGCCATCTAGTGCAACTGCCTTGCAATAAGCAGGGACATCTTCAACCAGATCAGATGGCTCAGAGTCCCATTCCATCTGACCTTGTATATTTCCAGCAACAGAGCATCTACCACCTCTCTGGGCAATCTGTGCCCAAGTTTCACTGTGATCATCATAAAAAATGCCTTCCTTAAGTTTACTCCTTGTCCTATCATGACAAGCTCTACTAAATGTCTGTCCCCATCTTTCCTACGGACCCTTTTTAAGTACTGAAAGGCTGCAATGAGGTTTCCCCAGAGGCTTCTCTTCTCCAGGCCAAACAACCCCAATTATTTCAGCCTTTCCTCATAGTCTTACCCAGATGGACAGAGATGCAGCGGAAGTCAATGGAGCCATGATGTCCATTTACTAGATACACAAAACTAGATTTAGGCATTTCAATTCAGGTGATCAACACTACTAAGAAGTGGTTTGGGTTTTTTCCCCCAGAGTTCTCTGAAAAACCTTTTAAGCACTGTACCTTGAAAGCCTGAAGATGCAACTGTCTTCATCGGTGGCTTGAATACAAGCAAAATATATGCAAGGCTTACACTGATCCTGGTAACACAATGAGGTGGTCATAAGTAAGGTGAACACACTAAGCTATCACAGAGCACAGGACAGAGCTATACAATGGTCTCATGCTAACAAAACAACCACATTATTAAAGCCACAATAATACTTGTCTGCAAGGGGAATATTGTGCTTGCAGACACAGAATGAGAATGGTTCTCTTCTACAGTATCAGCATCTTTCCTGAAGACACTCAAAAATCTCAAGCATTTTGTTTACACACACAGGAATTCAACAAACCCCAAGTGGTAATTAACATGATGTAGTGAGTTCTATAATGACAAAGTAGGCACCTCAATTTACACAGAAGGTAGTGAGACCACAATATATTAAATTACTTCTCTGAGGAAATAATAACAATAATCATAGTAACAGAAATTGGTTTGTAGTCTGAACTGATTAAAAAGCCTGTTGTTGCCAGAAAGAAAAGGAACACCTTAATCAAATATAGGATTTGACGTGTCCTTCATTGAGAACCCTCAATACAATAACCTGGGAAAACACACTTCTGACTTCTCCAGTATTTTGACACTACTCCCACTCGTATCCAACAACGGAGAAATGAGAACAGGTACAGCAGGATGAGCGGCACTCTTCTTATCAAAGCAACATTTCATCAGCTTACGCCATGTTACACTACTTAGCTACCAAAACCTCACGAAAAAAATCTGGAATCAACTCTAGAGACTCCTGAAATAAGAGATATATATGCAATGCCTCTCAAGCTTGGTCAGAAACCAAGTTCTGAAATAAAACTTTAAAGTCATACCTGGGAAACATGACCAACTTGAAACAGGAGGTGGAGTTGCACAGCCTATTTTGAGCACACAGATCAAATGTCCTGCCTTGCTTGATCTGTCATCCCTTCAACAGCATTTTAAAAGATCAACTAGACCTAACACAGCACAGATAGAAATAATATAGAAATGAAAGATCCAAGAGGTTTTTGCGGGAAAGCAATGCAATCTCAAAAGACAATAATAACACAGAGAGTAAGTATTTCTCCTCCGCCTTGACCCCCGCTACTTATAAAAGAGGAGCAAATTCAGTTAGTCATGTCTGAGAGTAAGTAAAGCCTTTGCCAGCTTCCATGATTTCTACCAGTTCTAAGCAATCCTGTATTCTCCGTAAGAGGGAAGCATAAGCTTCACTGCCTGCTCCTAAATTCAAGTCTTCTATCTTGGAACTACGCACTGACACGTCTACCTAAGACTCGAGTTCTCATGTCTACATGTTTTTGTGTGGTTTAACACAAAACTATTAATAAGATTTTCTCCCAAGCAACTTGTGCTCGTGTGTCTTCCTCGGGGCTTACTCACAATCACGTTTTTATGACAAGCAAGACGGAGCTCACGAGTCTTTCTCTCAGACTGTGCAATTCTTCGTTCCAGGTTATTTCTCCACCTTCAGTGTGGTGCAACTGACAAATAACTCAGAAGCCTCCCAGGAGTCCACTGAGCAGCAAGAATATTTACAAATGTCGATGGCTGCCCACGCTGCAGCGGCTAGTGCCCTAACGCTGGGCTGCTCCCGCAGCCCGGAGCCAGCGGGTGCTCCGTAGAGCCGCCGAGGGCACCGCACCTCGCCCTCCAGGCCCCGGGGAGCGGCCCGCACGGGTCGGGCCCGGCCGGAGCCCGCGGCCGCACCCGATCCTGCTGCCCAGGCAGCATCCGGCCCCAACCGCCGGGTAGAGGCCGCGAGGGGGACGGAGAAACGGGGGGCACCAGGTGTCACACGGCCTCGCTCCGAGAGCGGGCGAGGAGCCGAGGGGCCGTTAGGGGCGATGCCGGAGAGAAGGGCGGGTCGACCGGTCCCAGCACGGCACAAAAGGGTTCACNATGGCGGCGGCGCGAGACCGCCCGCCTGCCAGGCACGGCCACTCCCAGCTCTCGCGAGGACTGCGGCCGCGCGGGCAGGCCGCGGAGGGGGCGGAGCCCTGAGCGCAGCCGGAGGACTGTGGGCGGGCCGAGCTGCGGCACGCGCGGAGCGGGGCCGAGAGCTGGAAAACCCTTCTGGCAGCGGCAGGATCCATTTTTGTACGCGGAGCAGCATCCCCAGAGACATCGGAATCGACTTCCACGTTCAGCCTGAAAACTGCAGCAGGTCTTTGAGTTTTCTGTCTGTGTCACATCCTCTTACTTGCCTGAACCCTGTACTGTAAATGAATTCCCCCGTCTCTTGTGACCAGGTACAGTAGGCTGTCCCTGAAGGACGCGGCGGGATGGCGTTCCTGGACATAGCTCCCTCAACGGCAAAGCAACAGAATTGCCATTCGTTTTAATTGTGTTGAGGCCTGTTTTGTCCTCTTGAAAGTAAGAGACATTGGCAGGCATTTTTACTTGAGGGGCAGATGTCGCATGATGTAGGAAATCAGGAGTTAATCTTCCCAAATTCTTAAAATGCCAAGTCGTCACATGATCAGAGAGATTTTAGATTAGCAATCCTAAACAAATTATGACTTCCAGTGTCCCTGCCCACTACAGAACACAGCAGAGACTTCACACTATGTTTCTGAACCAGGCCCTGAAGAAGACAGGTTATGTTATTGCTAAGCAGTCTAGACTTGTATCACAGCAGTAATGAGTCTCAGTGTTTTATTGATCTAACATCCATCTGTCATCACTCGGCAGCAGGACTTTCCAGAATCCCAGTATCACCGTGAGATGACACTCTAGCAAGTCAGATAAAGGGGTGTGCAACAGTAGCAAACTGGCTATTCTTTGAGGGAGGATGAAAGGGGAAAAAAAAAAAAAGAAAAAGAAAATTTTAAAAAGGGAAGAAAACACAACCAGCCACTCTGGCACGGGGCTACAACACATACAAATTCAATGTGTCCATGCCTAATAGGTCTGACAGATCTGGGACACATGTAAGTCCAGCCAGGCGGCTTAGAAACTAGCCAGGTGGCACCTAAACTGTAGACAGTCCTATTGCTATGTTTAGCAATACCCTTGATTCTGTTTCCATTCATTCTTTTAAATGTGCTTTTCCATATGTTTGGATTGTGTTGCATTTTATTCATTTACTCCCACAGAGAAATAGTGGGCAAAGTTCTATTTAATCGGAGACATAGATGAAAAGCTGCGAAGAGCTGTAAACAGAGAGGGGAACAATTGAACAAAAACTGATAGGGAGAGAAAGGCTGTTGTTTTGGTTGGTTTTTTTTTTTTGTTTTTTTTTTTTTTTTTTGCTGATGGGCATGTTGCCTTTCACCATCATGCCAAGAGTAATGCTTCTTGGGCTTGGGAAAATCTTGTCTATAGCAGTCAGAAGCAGGCCTACTGCCCCAGACAATACCATTTATTTGGCATAACCGTCTCCAGGGAAAGAGGACAGCTAGAATGAATTCACGAATGATTTCAGCAGTAGCAGCTGGTCCTTTTCCTGGCTAGCAAACAAGAGCACTTATTGAAAGAGTTAGATCTACAATAAATTCAATCCTTAAAGGAGTCATTCTGTGTTTTAGTCATGCACAAATCAAGTGTTACTCACAGATCTAGTGAAATGCCTGTGTCAATGTGGAGGATGAAGTGCTTGGCCTTCCTTGCAGTCAGAATAGATCAGGGCCACCATTAATCAAGGGTATTATGCTTGTCTTTTTAAAAGCAAGTTAGAAGGTAAGTGAGGAAAGCCCTACCCAATACAAAACTTCAGAGGTATTTGACTCAGTCTTGCTATCATCAGAAGAGGATTTACTGGGAATCGTAAGATGTTTTACCATTCACTACATTAACCCTGTTCAATGCAATGCACAAATTGTATTATTTGAGGGTTGATGCTATAACCTTTTAATAACAATCTATGAGCTCTGTGAGCCATTTGTTGGCTCATAGAAAAAAGAAATTTGACTATCACCTGAGTTCATGAGCTTGCTTTTTTTTTAATCTGCATAATGGATCAAAGATCTACTCTGTAACAACTAGTTGAATTACAAATATACAAAATCAGGAAAGGTTAAGACGTAGTGTTCAATACCACCACGCTGCACGAAGACTTCTCTACATTCTGAATCATTGCTAGAACGGCACCACCTAATGAACCTGGACACAATGTGGGTTTTGTCTCAAGGGAAATGTCTAATATTGGGTGTTAGTGGCTGAAGGCACAATCCTGTGTAACAGTGTGCTTGAAAATGGCAAAGCAGTAGGTTTGGAGCACATGTGCTTTATCATGCTATTTAACCATATCAATGGTATGGAAATAGGCAGATTTAAATCATATAATATTAACAGAGTTACTATCCTTAACTGTCCATTTTTACACCCTTTCACAGAAAGGGGTTCACAAAAGCTGTTTTTCCACAAATGGCTGAACTTTTTGTAGTGTCTGTCCTTAACTTCAATAGGTCACAGTCTGAAATTTTAAGACTATCAGAAATTTGTGTTGTCTAGTTGAATGGTTTTCACTTATCCCTATTAGTAAGTCATTCTTCAATAAAATTCACTTTTAATAACCATCTGGAGATATACAGTTTACAAAGATTTTTTGTTAAATTTCCAACCAAATTGCAAGAATCTTATTAGAGAACGCTTTTTTAAAAAATGCAATTTAGACCGCATCTTGAATATTCATTTGTTATGAAGGATTTCAGGCAACATCCTAAGAATCTTAACCCTCTTCTTTCAGAGAGAAATGGCAGCAAAAAGGTCCCAAATCTAGAAAACGGTTTTTGATGTGGCATGTCATCACACAGACGATCCCAAATATTACAGTAACCATTCATGTTTCTGAAGCTGGACAGAGGCAGGAAGACCTCCATGGATAGCAACCATTGTGTCCTAGAAAAATGAAAATGCATCCTTGAGACAAAAGTCCATTTATTCAATATTCACTATGAAATACAGATTTTCGTGGTGGGTGTGTGGCTTAGATAGCAGAAAAGGAATAGGTTGGACAACTTGCAGACAAGACAAAAACCAAGGTGATCTCAAATCATCCTTTTAATGTGTTTTTTTCTGCACTGAAGTGTTAAACGTAGACTTCTTCTTTTTACTGTATCAGCTAGAATAAGTACTAAGAAGATAGTCCCTATGGTTGACACTATACACATTCCTGGTGCTGTCTTTAATTAATTTAACCCTTGCCTTTTCTTCTTTCTGTTATACATTACCAGCAGGCTGTTGTGTTAGGCACTGAACAGGCTCCCCAGAGCAGCGGTCATGGCCCGAAAGCTGCCAGAGCTCCAGGAGCATTTGGACAACACTCTCAGGCAGAAGGTGGGATTGTTGGGGTGTCCTATAGCAGGCCCAGGAGCTGGACTGATGATCCTGGTGGGTCCCTCCCAACTCAGGAGATTGTGATTCTGTGTGCACTAGCGCTACTGAGTATGACACTAAATGTATTAGAGGTTACCTGGTTTCCAGCCTGCCAGGAGGAGTTGTGGGTTTGCTCCTGGCTGACTTGTTTAATGGTAGGTCTGCACCATATTAGTTTTACAAAGGAGGGAAAACTGGGATGTGAAGAAAAGCAGAGGTCACGTTCAACTGTCTATGGTAAACATTGCACAAGAAAGATTTCTCAAAGTGGACAGTGAATTAGAAAGATGTCCTGAGAAAAAAAATCCAAATCACAATTCATAGCTTAAACAAACCTTGTAAGTGTGGTGTCTGTAAAAGGCTTATTGTCTCTAACCAAACTGTAAGACAAACAGCACTGATAAAGAAAAAAGAAAAAAAAAATTGCAGAGGCAAGAGAATCTAGAACAGATTAAGCCCTAAAGAAACTACTGTAATACTGACAGTGAGAAACACTGCATCACTCTTATAGAAATAAATAATTTATCAAAATATATATAGGCTTTACAATGCAGGCACGTTGAACATAGTCGTTTTTTTTAAGGCAAAGTTAAAATAACCGCATTTAAATTTTTTTATACAGAAAATTAACTTAAAACCTAATTTTGATATGGGAAGCTTTGGAGCTAGAAGACTTTTTGACTTTATCAAAATCAAACGGAAATAATTTTGACCCATATGGATCTCAGTTTTAGAAGATAAAACACTGGTGCACACCCTTCTTAAAAACAGTTTCCCTCTTGTTGTTTTGCCTTATAAATCTATACTTCCTTTTCAATATCCAGAAAACAATCAATGTCCAGTGTTCCTGAGAATTATTTTTTTAAGCATAAACGTATTTACTTTATCCTGTTACCAATTTATTTTAATCAAGGAGCTTGTATGTGCCTTCTGAATTACATCTGTTCTTGTTTTCAAACAGTGTAAAGTAGAAGGCAATTAAACCACATTAACAGATTCATTTTGTAAGTATTACTGTACATCAGGTAGATGGACCAACAGTACCTGCATTTTCTTTTGAAATTTTAGGTCTTGGCTAAACTTATATTTTGTAAACTAAAAGAATGTGTCTTTAAAATTACAGAAATCATTAGAATTGTTACAAATTATTCAGTTATGTTTTATAAAGGTGATGAGTTCTCTTTTTTCCATAATTACTATATCTGGAATTCTAAAGTTATAGAAAGTGTCAACGTTTTAAAATCTTCCTTTGCCTCTTTTCTTCTTTCCACTTCCAAGTCAGGAAGAAGACTAAAGCTCTATGAGGCACAAAATTCTACTTCTAGTACTGTTTTATTCACCAGGGAGCTCTTACTGGTGATTTTAATCAAACACTGACAAAAAAGCTTCTGTTGGTTCATTTTCTCAGAATACCTATATTCCCTTTCATTCATTTCTGAGGAATAACCAGTCTTCTAAACAGAGGTGTGTGAAGTTAAAACCAAAAACTTGCTCAGAACTTCAGCAGACATCTGAAACAACTACCTTTTCCCTTTCCAATAGCTTTTATATTTAAAAAGAAAAATATAAATATTTGTATACCTTGTGAACAAATATCTTAATAAATAGGAAGAATTCTTCACCTTAAATCACATATGTCATTTTTTTCTCATTTTTGCAATAGGCAAAGCTAATAGTGAGAAGTCACAATATATTTTAGAGAAAAGAGAGTGTTTAGGCATCTGTATTTTCTTTCGTCTTCCTATCCAGGATGATGTCTTCAACCGAGGCTAGAGCAGTGGAAATTACTCCACTGGAGATGAAAATGTCTTTGTTTATTGTCCTTTAGCAAGAAATTTTAGCTACTAAAAACTTGGATAGCCTGAAACTATCTTTCTATATCCTATTATAAGGATCTAATAGTTGCACAAAACCAACACACACACACACACATATATTTATATATATGTATATACATAAACATATGGGATTAAAAAAGCTTTTGAACAACAATAGTAGCGGTGTAAGATTTTACTGAAATCTATCTGAGCTCTGCTACTGAGGATAGTATGTAGGTAGGGTTGGGAATGCAAATATTTTACTTCCGTGTTGATAAGAATGGACTGGAATCCAGATACAACATAATTATTGTCACATGGTGACTAATTCAGGGTTAAAGCATAGAAGGAAGTAGGAGGAGCAAAACATCAGGAATTATTAGTTACATGTACATACAACAAGGAGCTCATTCTGCTTTTCCTGTAATTGAAAGACACGCAATGGCATTGTCTCAAAAAACTACTTGAATTTATTTCTTCATTTACCTTAATTTTTATTATGTCAAGCAATTTTATGGGTAGGAACAAATGACTGTGATTAAAACATAATTAAAACCAGAAAGCATTTGCAACTGTTGGTGAAACTATACCTCTGTCTTGCTCTTGCTTTATGAGTGAATAGATTAATGTCCCTTTCTTAAGGTTCAACTAGGAAAAAATGGAAATTAACAACTGCATTTTGCTGTGCACTTAATAGGACCAGAGTAAATCTCTTCCTCTTGTGCCTTACACAAATGAGAAAATAAATATCAAGTAGATCCGACCCTAATAAATCATGTGTAGGACTACGAATATAGACCTTGTTTCTACTGTTATACGTACTACAAGTGTATTTCGCTTGTGGAAAAGCTGCTCAACTCCAAGCCTGCCTGATTTTTTTTTTTTTTTAAATATATATATAATAATTCATTTAAAACAAATGGTGTGTACATAAATATTACAAAGGCCTAGTTAGAGTTTACCTGAGAAGTGCTTTACATGATAAAGGCCCTTTATGTGTCCCCTGTGTCCATTTTAAACCAGCTTAAGATAAAGAAATTGAAGGAGAAAATAAAAGGGTTTTGTTTTGACTGAAGATATGAACAACCAGTCGGCCGAGATGGGAAGGGAGAAGAAAGGAGATGAGGTCACACTTCTGCATTTGGCATAAGATATTCTTGGATGTTTTTATCTGGGAGGCTCACATGGGACTGAGGCAGCCTATTTACCTTTTACATATATACCTTTGCCTCACACAGAGAGGAAATAACAAGAAGACAGCATAGCCAGTACCGGAAACAGATCAAGAAGTGAAAATGCTCTTTGACTTCATGGGATATTGAACAACAGAGGCATTGTTGTCACCTTAACCTTTTTTACTGATGTGATGATAGGTGCTGTCGGTGTTACACAGACTGTGATACTGGACACATGCAGAGTTTGTGGGAAGGAACACCAAATACCAGACTTGCATTTCAGAGTTATAGATTGAAAACAGGTAGTGACACACATCTTTATGATGACTGATTATTTTATCCTCACAGACACATGCTGTAGTGGTAATTCCAGAATTTAGCTTTGTGACGTACAAAAAAGCTTGTTTTCTTAGAACTCACTATCTTGAATTTAATTTGATACTTCTTACTTTCTGAAATAAGAGAAAGAGCAAATAATTGTTTACTTTTCAAGTTCTGACTTTATAGATACCTATCATCTTGACTTTGAGTTTTACCTTTTCTGACTTACAGGATTCTAGTCCATTTTTCAGTCCATGAGTTCTTCTGTAACTTAAAATATCCTTTATTTCAGTTTTTTGGTCCTACTAGATAATTTCTGTCAGAAACAGCTATAACTGAACTGATTATTCAGGATGTAGGCACAATACGGATTAATAGTGGTTTAGTGGTGACTTCACTTTTGTACTGTATTCCTTTTCTAAGCACTTGTAACACTGGAGTTTTGATCACTACAGGCCATGAAGAAATACAGGTGCCTAAGGATCCAGTCTGGAATTAAATTCATACTGCTTCCCAAAAGGAAGGTTGAACAGTGCCTCCTCTGTATGCTGGATTCTAAAGCAAGCCAGAGAATCTGCCTTCATTGTATTTTGTGTTATTCCCATATTCTCCCTAGACATCTGCTACTAGCTTGTATTGGGTTTATGTGGCCAGGATTTGGTAGTGGGAAGGCTGCAGGGGTGGCTTCTGTGAAAAAACATGTGAGTTTCCCCCTGGTCTGATAGAGCCAGTTCCAGCCATATCCAAGACAGACCCACTGTTTACCAAAGCTGAGCCCATCAGTGATGTTGGTGGTGCCTCTGTGATAACATGCAAGAAAGTGTAACAACAGTGTGGAGCAGCTGGGTGAAAGTGGAGTGAGAAAAATGTGAAATAATCCTGCAGACAACCAAGGTCAGTGAAAGAGGGAGAGGAGGTGCTCCAGGAACCAGAGCAGAGATTCCCCTGCAGCCCATGAGGAAGACCATGGTGATGTGTGTTGAGGCCCTGTGGCCTATGGAGGACTCCACACCAGGACAGTCTACCCGCAGAAACTGTGGTTCCGGGAGAGGTGACAGGAGCTGGTTTTCTAGCATGATCTGTGGCCCGGGGGGGATGCACACTGGAGCAGTCTCTTCCTGGAGGACTGTACCCCATAGAAAGGGCCCATGCTGGAGCAGCTCTTAAATAACTGCAGCCCATGGGAAGGACCTATACTGGAGCAGTTTGTGAAGGACTGTACCCAGTGGAAGGGATCCAATGCTGGAGAAGGGAAACAGCATGAAGAAGAAGGTGTGGTAGAGAAGTGTGTGCTGGTGTTCATTGAGATAATTTTCTTCACGGTAGCTTATATGGTCCCGTTTTGGATTTGTGGTGAAAACAGTGTTGATAACAGGAATGCTTTATTGCTGCATAGTGCAATCCCCATTCCCCATTCCCACTGTGCTGCTCATGGGAGAGGAGGTAGAAGAGTCAGAACAAAGCAGTAAAGTTGAGCCTGGGGAAAAGGGGAAGGGGAGAGAGATTGATTTTCATTTTGGCTTCGTTTCTCACCATCCTGCTCAATTTTAAATTGGCAATAAATTAAAATAATCTTCCCCCAGTCAGTTGTTTTGCCCTTGATGGTAATTAATAGGTGATCTCTCTGTCTTTATCTCAAGCCACATAATTTTTCATCTTATTTTCTCCCCCTGAGCCCTTGAAGAGGTGGCGTGGGAGAGTGGCTTAGTGGGCATCTGGCAGCCCGCCAAGGTTAACCCACCACATAGGCACTGTTGGAAACAAGATACTGTCTTGGATGCTCATTTTCTGACCTTGCACAGGCAAACTGTTTATCACATTCCTTGAATGTTCCATAAGTCGGAAATGTGTCAAACTAAAATCTCTGTCTACTCTTGATTTGTTTCTTTCTCACAAGTGTGAGTTTGATAGCTCTACTGGGAAGATGGCTCTCATTTATTACTGCTATGCACATACCCCTAAATAAATCTGAATCTTCCTGCCTGGAAGGACTGAACCTGAAATCTGAATCTATGGTTAGTGGCATATGGCTTTTTCATTTGAGGCAAGCTTGTGTGAAATTTGGCTAGTCTGAAACAAATGAATTAGTTTATTTCCTTTCTAATATTTGCCCAAACCCATTGGATATCTCATATACAATGCCTTACATTAAAAGGGATTCATTTTTGATCATATTACCTTGATCTGGAAAAGAGGGAATTTTTATGTTTTACTTTGTGTTCCTGCTATTGAAGGATATCTAGCCCTTCTTGAGGTGCATAAAGGAAGTGAAAGTTGTTAAGGACCTGCACTTCTCTCTTTTTACCTGCTGTCTCAAAGATCACTTTTTGTCCTCTCCCGCATGCCAGAATGGATGTGTGATACAGAAAGGTTCTAAAAACTTTGCACCAGTGCCTGAGAAGTTATGCACAGGAGAAAAGGATGGGAGGGTTACCCAGGATGGGATTGTGAGTTGTGAGTGTTGCAAGTGAGGTAGCGTGTTCCCACCCTTCAGATACCATTTGCTTGGGGTTTTTTGGTCAGAGCCTTAGGAAAAATACACAGTCCTTACAGAAAAAAGGGCCTATTGCTCTTTTGTGTTCCATTTAGAGGTCATACCCCAGTGACTCAGAGGGCTCTGTTCTTCATAGTGAAATCATGATCTAAGATTCAGGAATAATTAAATGCAGCCTTCTCCTGTTTCACATGCATCTTAACTTAATAATTTTGAGTGGGTTTTTTTTAGGGAAACAAGAATGGCTTTGTCTTCCAGAGCTTCAAGTAGTTTATTTTGGGTTTGTTGGGTTTTTTTTCCCTCTCCTTCTCTTCATTTAAAATATCAAATACAATATAAAAGGCTTTCATTTTGATGCTTTGTGCAATTTTTGGTTTGGTTTTATCCAAACTGTACAGCCTAAATAACAAATATATAACATCACATTCATAAGCTAGAATAAGAAAACTTAGATCTTACATTTTAAATCAGATTCTTAGCATAGTTAAGTAGCACTTTTTAAACTTTTCATTATTAGAGCTTCAGACTACTAAGAAATCTATTGCTTCCAAAAGTAGCCAAAGAAGAATTTGGCCACAAGCTGTCAAAACAATAAATTATCGCAGCTAGAAGTATCTGGTTTTTTTGTACATGTTTGTTGAGTAGATGGGAACTAAAATGTTAGTGAAACAACTGCATTTTCCAAATCACTATTCAAACTATTATTAACATAAAAACCTTTACTGTTTTGACTGATGATTTAGCTGTGTTTGGCAGAAAGTCATAGGAAAAAAATGCATGGCAGACTATTAGCATGTTCACTTCTCATTAAAGATGTAAGGAATAAAAAATTTCTAAAAATACAACCAGTAACATTTTACTTCTAAAAGAATGAAATGTGGGAGAAAAAGCTTTTACAATGGGAGCAGCTCTGAATAGCAGCTGGTAGAGCCTATTTAGAAGACTTTTGTGTGAATCCTATGCTGAATGAAATGTGGAATTTAAGCTGTTGTTAAATGCAGATAAAGGTCAGAGATCATGATCTCCAGAGACAATTTTTTGCAGTATTTCCAACTTCTTTTATGTACAGGAGGCATGTGCAATGCAAGAAAGTAGACAAATCACTGCAAAATAAGGTTTTCTTGGCAACACAGAAGAATTTACTGCTCCTAACAAAGACCAGCATACAAATGGGATTGAAATTCAGACACAGACAACTGTTGGAAAAGAACAGAAGATTAGCATTTGTCTTGCATCAGCTGGCTGATAGGGAAAGGATATAGTGTCATTTTTTCTAGGAAGTTGCCCCTTTGTCACTGGAGTACTTTCTTATGAGTTCACACTTAGAATCTGTAAAGTTAATTTTTAGTTATAAGCATTTACAGAACCCATAGCTCATACATATCAACATGGCATATCATGTCCTGTGACGCTCTATGGTATGGAGTATTGCTTTGGCCAGTTCAGATCAGCTGTCCTGTATGTGCTTCTCTCCAGCTTCTTGTGCACCTCGTTGCTGACATAGCATAAGAAATGGAAAAGTCCTTGTTTAAATATGAGCGCTGCTGAGCAACAACCAAAAGCATCACAATATCAAACATCATTCTCATGCTGAATCCAAAACACACCACCCACTAGACCAGCTACTGAGAAGAAAATGAACTCTGTACAGGAGACCTCTGCAAACACTGACATCACTTCAATTTCTAGTGAAAACTACTATCGCATCTAGTATCTGCTAGTGGTGTGATTACTGATGTCTTCAAAGTGGTTCTGCAGACTTCACTCAAGTAAATAAGCTTTGTATATGTAACTGACTAATATTAAACTTATACCCACAAATATTACTGACATCCTCTATAAGACAGCCTGTGACATTCTTTCTTAGATCTCTATACTGATTGTTATGCAACAGCCCTCATGCTATGGGGCTTATGAATCTTCTCACAAACCATAACGGTTAGCATACTCATAAATCTTTGTAATACAAGATGTTAAAAGAAGCAAAAAATAAAATTGATATGAAGATACTGGCTGCACCAGCACTGTGTTTCCAAGGTTGCAGTTGGAACTTGGGCTTGGACACCACTGACACATATTTAGTGTATGTTTTATAATTTATTGAAAACATACAGTTTTCTCTGGAAATAATTTGGAAATATCTGTTTTCATTGGTTTGGAAATGTAGCTTTGTTTTTACTCACTGATTACCTTGAGATATGCCACTCTTCTGGACTAACTACAGTAATTTTTTTTTATTTTGCACATACTGAGAAGCCTACAGTCAGGTTGCTTGTATACTGCATTTCTTGTTTCCAGTGAGACCTGTGCAAAACTAGAAAGCAATTTAATTTCCTTTATTTAAGTGTACATAGTCCTACTGTTTTTGTATAAATGCACCAAATCTTAGTTCTAATTAATTGACATCTAATTCACTTATGAAAAACAAAAAGAATGGATGGCCATTTTAAAACAAGGGTATTGTACTTAGTCAAAACTTTTCAAATAGAATGGACTATTTCAGTTGGAAGAAACCTACAACAGTCATCTAGTACAATTGCCTGACTTCTCAAGGGCTGACCAAAAGTCGAATGTTGTTATTACGGTCACTGCCCAAATGGCTCTTAAATACTTGGGACATCAACTCCCTCTCAGGAGACCTGTTCCCATATTTGACCACCTTCCTGGTAAAGAAATGTTCCCTCATGTCTAGTCTGAACATCTCCTGGTTCAGCTTTGAGCCATTCCTACACGTCCTGTCCATGGATCCCAGGGAGAAGAGCGCATCACCTGCCTCTCCAAGTCCACTGCTCAGGAATTGGTAAAAAGTCCAGAGGTCGCCCCTCAGCTGCCTTCACTCTTAACCAGACAGGCCCAGAGCCCTCAGCTGCTCTTCGCAGGACGTGCCTTCCAGCCCCTCACCATCTCGGCTGCCTCCTCCAGCAGCATCTGAGGACCTTCATGTCATTCTCCAGTGCTGGGGCCTAGTACTGCACATGGGGCTCACGATGAGGCCACACCGATGCTGAGCTCAGTGGGACCATTCGTGATCATCTGGCTCCTGCTGAGCTGCTGCCAGCCAGCACCCCTGGGTTGGGAACTGAAAGTATAACAGCCATTGATGCTGCACTACAAGAAGTAAATGAAGAAAACTAATGCAAATACTCAGAGACAGAAACTCAGGAAACAGATCATTTAGGCTAAACACAGAACTGCCAGATCATTCTTAAGTAATTGGACCTCTAAGAGGAGTTTGTTACGTCATACAAGAACTCTTTGTGGTCAACTGATCCTTGCCTAGGAGAGGTAAAAATTAAGTCCAGTCTCCTTCTAGGAAAACTCTCTTTATCTTTTATGAAATGTCGTTACATTACACTATTGGCTAGGCTGTGTATATGAGAAAATAAGGAGGGTGAGTCCTGTCATTGCAAGCTGTTATGCAGAAAAAGGTTAAAAGTAATTCAATATTCATGAAACCAGGAAATAAGATTATTTCTTTTAAAACACTATTACCTTTGCTATTAATAATCAGATATATTCACATATGAAAAATTAGTTTGTTTTCACAGAAAGAAATTATTCTTGTGGATGAAAAGGTAACTTTTACGTATAGATTTTCAGATCCAAGACATTATTTTAAAATTAAGGGTGTATTTGGAATGTTAATGAGCATAAATGAAGGCCTCATCCAAAATCCAGATAGAAAAACTGTTTGAAATCACACTTTTCTCTTGCTGAACTCTTACATTTTCTTCCCTAAGACTTGGAGTTTTCCACTGAACATATTTCTCTTGCCTTTTAGCCAATGCCTTCATAATAATTTCCTTCCTATTACTTGTAGCATGAAGCACACATAAACTATAATGACCTATTGGATATTTTTGAGATAACTGCTGCTGTAATATAGAAGGAAAATCAAAGATGGTATTAATCCCAATATCAGGCAAAATAGTGAGGAAACAGCATAAGAGGCAATGACAACATATTTCTCCATTGGATGGACAGTGGTCTCAGCAAAAGGTAATCATGCATTTAAAGGCTGAATTCTAATCCTTATGTACAGGAGACCAATGTAAAGATTGTTAAGACGCAAGTGCGTAAGGACTCGATGATCCTTGCGGGTCTCTTCCAACTCAGAATGTTCTGTGATTCAGTGCGAGCGAGACTCAGGTTACGGCAGAGCACGGCTGTACCTCGGCAATCCACTCGGTGGCGCCCGCCTCTCCCGCCCCCCTCCCCGCCCCCCCCCCCAGGG